>VDFB02281492.1:45261676-45273386 GCA_007258455.2 Sequoia sempervirens | reverse complement strand
AACAAAGGGTAAAAAATCCCCCTGAAAAACTTACTCCGCTCCCCCTATGAGGAAGCCACCAAGCATTGATCCAAATAAGAGTGAGCATATATTAACCTAGACCAATGCTCACCTTGGTCAAAATTATTGTAGACTAGGAGGAGGCAAAACCCCTAACTTCTACCAGAGATACTCAAACGTATCTTTGCTCAATAGTTTTGTGAAAATGTCTGCAAACTACTCTTTTGTAGGTACATATTCAAGTCTTACCTCATTTTCCAATACCTTCTCTCTCAAGAAGTGATATCTAATGGATATATTTTCATTCTGAAATGTTGTACTGGATTCTTAGAAATGTTTATTGCATTGGTATTATCACACATAATTGAGATCAGTTCATCAAATGATATTCTAATATCCTTCAGTGTTTGTTTCATCCACAATACTTGAGTGCAACATGAGGATGCTACAATGTATTCAACTTTAGCAGTAGATAAAGAAACAAAATATTGTTTCTTACTTGATTAAGCAACCAACTAGGAGACAAAGAAATAAGCTCTACCACTTGTGCTCTGCCTATTATCAACACACCTATCCCAATCAACATCAATATAAGTTGTCAAAGTGAAATATAAATCCTTTGGATACCATAACCCCATATCTTATGTACCCTTCAAATATCTAAAGATCCTTTTTACTGCAACAACAGGTGATTCCTTTGGTTCTTGCTGAAATCTAGCTGCTAAACAAACAACATACATAATGTCTGGTCTAGTAGTAGTCAAATATAACAATACTTCAATCATTGAAATGTACATACTTGCATCAACTTTAGGTAAATCATCTTCTTTTGTCAACTTGCATCCAATAACAATAGGTGTACAAACCGGTTTCGAGTTCTCCAATCCAAACTTCTTCAATAATTATTTGGTATACTTGGACTGAGAAATGAAAATTCCTTTGCTACTCTAATTTACTTGTAGTCCAAGGAAGAAATTTAACTCACCTATCATAGAAATTTTGAAATCCTCATGTATTTCATCTATAAATTTTTTGCACATATCATGATTTCCTCCAAATATTATCTCATCAACATAACCCACAACAATCAACATTTGATCTAAGTGAATTATGTAGTATAAATTATTGTCAACGGATCCCTTTTGAAATCCTTGTCCAATCAAGTACTTGTCTAATCTTCCATACTAGACTCTAGGTGCCTACTTCAATCTGTATAAAGCTTTCAACCTGAAAAACAACATCTGAGTTACTTCCAGACTTAAATCGCTCTGGTTGCTCAATGTAGACTTCTTAATTTAGTTCTCCATTCAAGAATAGAGATTTTACATCAATTTGATAGAATTTGAAATCCTTAAAAGCTACAAAAGCTAAGAACATCCAGATTGCTTCCATTTGGGTAGTAGGGGCATAAGTCTCTTCAAAATCAATACCTTTGATCTGAGTGCAACCTTTGCAAACCAATATTTCCTTGTTTCTCATTACTTTTTCATTTTCATCTAGCTTGTTCTGGAATACCCACTTTGTTCCAATTACATTTTTGTCTGTTGATCTAGGCACAAGTTCCCAAGTCTAATTTTTCTCTATTTGATCAAGCTCTTCTTTCATTGCCTTCACCCAATTTTGATCATTGCATGCTTCTTCCATAGTCTTTGGCCCAATTTTTGAGAGTAGACACAATAATACTTGCTCTTGAGCTACTTTGCTTCTTGTGATGATTCCCTTATTCTTATCTCTAATAATCTAGTTTTCTTAGTGATTTCTCTATACATACCTTGGGGTTTTAGTTGTGGTTGTCAGAGCCTCCTTTGTCTCTTCTTCTTCTTTCTTATCCTTTTCTCCTTTTCTCCTTTTCCATCTAAGTCATCTAATTCATATTCAATATGCCTATCAGGGTTTCTTTGAACATCTTCTACTTTCACATTCACACTTTCAACTATCTTGTTCAGTCTCTTATTGTAACACTAATACGCTTTGCTTCTTGTGGAGTAACCCAAAAATATGCCTTCATCAGCTCTACTATTGAACTTTCCAAGATTGCCCTCATCTCTCCAGATGTAGCATTTGCTTTGAAATTTTTTAAAGTAGTTTACTGTGGGAGCTCTTCCATGCCATATCTCATATGAGGTATTTCCATATTTCCTCCAAAATAGTACTATGTTAAGAGTGTATATTGTTGTGTGTATCGCTTCTCTCTATTAGACTTGTGGTAAACCTATTTCCATGATCATTGTTCTAGCTGCTTCTTGAACTGTTCGGTTCATTATTTCCACTACGCCATTCTACTAAGGTGTTTTAAGGGAAGATGTATTTTAATGCCATGTTTCTCACAAAAACTTTTGAATTCATTAGAAGTAAACTATCCTCTTCTATCATATCTTAAACACGCGATTCTCCTTCCAACTTAATTCTCAACTCTTGCCTTGAAAATATTGAAATTTTCTAAAGTCTCTAATTTTTCCCTTAAAATTGTGACCCAAGTTAGTCTAGAATAATCATCTATTAAAAGCATGAAATATCTCTCATCTTGTAAGCTTCTTGTTTTGGTTAGACAACATAGGTTAGCGTCTAGTAGGTCCAACAATCTAGTAGATGATTCTTCTTTTCCTTGGAATGTTCCTTTGGTTTTTTTTCCTTCTTGACATCCTTTCCAGATAATGCTATCTAGTTTGGTCAATCTTGGCAAGTCTGTGATTTCCCTTTTTGAACTTATTCTCACCAAATTATCAAAGTTGATGTGACACATCCTTCGGTGCCAGAGCCAACTATCATTGGACTAAGATAATAAGCATCTCTTTGTAGCTCCTTCTAGTTGATACATATTCCCACTTGTTCTTTTCTAGTTGTAATAACAATTTCGGATCTCTTCTGGATCTCACAACCATCATCCTAAAACACCACATTATAGCCATTTTCGCACATCTATCCAACACTCAAAATATTATGATATAAACCCTTCACATAGTAAACATTATTAGTGATATTTTACATCAAAGGTAATAGAACCAATTCCAACAATTTGTGTCATTTTATCATCTCCAAATCTAACAAAACCTCCATCATATTTCTCAAGCTTCACAAACTTACTTTTTTCACCGGTCATATGATTCAAACATCCACTATCAATCAACCATTCATCTCTATTCCTTTTAAAATATAATGCAACTTTAGTGTTATCATTAGATTTTAGAAAAATATTAGAGATATCAAATCTAGGTTCATCCTTTTCCACCAAAAACAAACAATCCTCGTGATTTGATTCATCATCTAAAATATTGGCATTCTCATTAACATAATAGGCCTTCTTATTGATCCTTTTAAACTTATGTCTTGTTCCTTTTTCTAGAAACCTAGTTGCTAAATGACCAATATTTCCACATCTGAAACATTTAAGAGGTAACATACCTTTGTACTTGTCAGTACCTTTCTTCAATTTTCTTGCGAAGTTTGCTTCCAACTGATCCAGGGGGATCTAGGAAACTTGAAAAATTTAGTCTTAGAATCTCATTAAACTAGCATCATCACACAAAGCTCGCTGACACAGTCCTGACACAACTTGAATGGGATCAAAAGGAGTCTGTATGCAAAAGTTATGCACAGTCAAAGGTCTGGTCAAATAGGGGAATTAGGGGGCCAAAAAAAGAAGGTGAAAAAATTGATCATCTGAAAATGAAACAAAAATGATGCCAAGTCGTAGTGCTCATTATGCTGATTTTGAAACTATATTTGGTTTCAAAAATGGAGCTCGTATGTGAAAGTTACGGTTGGTCAAAGGTTGGTCAAAAGTTTGACTCTGGTCAACTGATGACATCAGCAAATGTACAATCAACATGATGACGTGGAAACACATGTGGCAGTTATGATGATGTGGCACAAAGAACCTACATGACACATATAGTCAGCATGGACCAATACCATGATGCCACGTGTCATGTGGTGAATGAATAAGAATGTGTCACGTGTACACATAGATGGATGCCATGTAGCACCTCTGCTTTGCTTTGGTTTTTCTTGTTTGTTAAAAATAGGGTGAGGATGTTTGAAATCTCAACCTCCCCTTTCCTACTTTTACTCTCCACCACTAGGCTATATGAGGCATTGAGTTTAAAGTGGGTGGCTATTATTTTTAAAGCATATTTAAATGCTTAAATCCCTAAAAACAAGCTTTAATCCTTAAAATAAGGATTTAAATCCGTAAAGCTAAAAGAAAATGCCGACTTATCATTAAATTAAAAGGGTAAGCCCCATTAAATAGATAAACCCCTAAATTATGGATTTTAATCATTAAAAAATGGGAGAAACCAACTCATAAAAGGGGTTAAATATATCTAATAAAACAATATATCCCTTAATTAAAGGACATAAGCTCCTATTTTAAAGAATCATCAAAACTCCCAAGCCCAAATAAGTTATATTGTTAAAAGCCAAAAATAAATTAATGGCTTATATGACTTAAGGGAGTTTTTTTAGGCTTCCTAGAAATTATTTTTGTAAGCCCAAATTATAAGGGCCATCCGGGGAAAATATTAAGGAGATTATTATGGAGATTTTATTGTAAAGGGGGGAGTTTGTAAATATTTTTACTTTGTAAAGGATATATGGGTATATTTACAAAATAATATGGTTTTAGCCCATATTAGAAAATAAATTGGTATATAAAGGGGATGTTTTGGCTTGGGAATTAAGCAAGTTTACTTGGAGAAATAATTCCAGTGTGAGAATTTTTGGAGGAGAAGAATTACAAGGTGTTATTATACACCAAAATTGTAAGAGTGAGAGAGATTGTGAGGAATTTTGTGTAGGTTTTGAAGCTTGAATATTGTAAGAAGGCATCTTCAGGTGCTTGGCGATATTAATGAAAGTGGTCCAACATTGAGAAGCAAACCCAGAGACGTAGTCCTTTGAAGGATGAACTCCATTATCAACCTGCGTCTAATCTTTCTATCTTTTGTATCATTCTTCTTCTATCTCTTTTCTATCATTCTCTCTATTTATTTTCATTTTCTAATTCACTATTTGAGTTCTAATTACAATGTTTCAGTAATTAGTTATATAAACATGAACTTATTTTGTAATTTCAACGATTAAACAACATAGTCACACAATTCATTTGCGATTGGGGAAAAATTGTAATTAGGATTAATTTGCAACATATTTTGTAAACCTCTAATTATAAATCAAATTGGTATCAGAGCCTATTTTATAGGAAATTGCATAAGTGAATGCTAACCAGGTTGAAATTGAAGTAAGGAGGAGGTGCACTTACCGAGTTCAATCCTAAGATCGGAAAACAAAGGACTTTTCCACGAGCAGAGATGGTAGCTAAACAAAGTCCTACAAAGCTTGATGAGAAAGCTTTCCAGAAAGAATTTCTCGAAATGAAGGCTATGGTGGAAGTTATTTTCCAAGAGAGGCAAGAGTGATAGAGGAAAAAGGAAAGCAAGGCTAGAAAGAAGGAGGAAGTTGAATCCTTGTTGAAAGAAGACAAAGGTAAAGGAGTAGGAGGTGGTGGTGACCCTCCTAAACCTCCATCCCCATCTTCCTCATCTTCTTCATCTTCATTTTCTTCTTCTTCATCATCTAACTCTTCGAAAAAGAAACAACCTGTGAAATCTGAAGTTAATTCACCTTTGTTGAAACTTGATGTTAAATTTGATTTGCTAATGTATAATGGAGAACTAGATGCAAAAAAACTTGATAATTAGATAAATCAAATTGAAGATTATTGTATAATTTAGAAGTTTACTGAGGATTCTTAAAAAATCCAATTAACCACTCTTTGCCTATGAGGCACAACCTTAATCTGGTGGGAGAGTAGAACATAGGAAGATCTAAGTCGTTATGGAAAAATTATTTCTTCTTGGTTTGAGTTTATAGTTGCACTTAAGAAACAGTTTTATCCATTAGGGAATATGCAAAAAGTAGTAATGGACTGGAAATCATTAAGACAAGAGAAAGGACAAAGTGTCGAAGAATATACATAGGAGTTTAGGAAGAGGGCTTTAATTTTGGGCATTCCTTTATACACACAAGAAACTTTGTTAAAATATATAGGTGGATTACATGAAAGTTTGAGACATACAATACCTATGTTTAATCCAACTAACATTGATGAAGTTAGTGTGCAAGCTATCCATTTGGAAACAAGCTCAAGGAATTTCCATGCCAATCTGTTGATGGACTCAAGTAAGCACAAAGGGAGCAAGAAAGGTAAGGAGAAAATGCAACAAACAACTACTGTAAAGAAAGAGGATGAGAAGCCTTATTGCTAACAAAGCAAGAAGAAAGGGTACAAAGATGCAAAGTGCTAGAAATTGCATCCTGATCATAAACCAAAATGGTTCAAGGATCGAATGGATAAGAAAAAGACCACAGCTATCATGCATGATCTCAGATCCAGTTTCGATGATGAAACTAAGATCTCAGTTGTGGGTATCAAAGGTAATATTCCTTTTGTCAATACTAGTTCCTATGCTTCTTCATCAAAGTGTAATGAAGTACCTGTTGAAAGTAAGAGGAATGAATTGTTTCATATAAGGGTTATTGCTAAAAAACTAAGATTGATACACTAATAGACAATGGGTCGCAAGTTAATCTTATCTCAGAACAAGTTGTTAAGCAATTGGGATTAAAAACAACTCCTCATCCTAGACCCTATCCATTGGGTTGGGTGCATGATAATGCTCAGCTACATGTGTCACAGCAGTGTAAACTCCGATTTGCAATCACATCCAAGTTCGTAGATGAGGTAGAGTTAGATGTAATTCCACTTGACATCTGTGGGATGGTTCTAGGTAGTCCTTACTTGCATGACAAAAAGGCCATTTTCTACAACAAACATAATAAGTATCATTTGTTTAAGGATGGAATTCAATATATTGTAAAAGCTCATCACATGAAGAATGAAAGATTTGTTGTAAACACAGGTCATATGAAAATGATTGTAAATGCAAGAAATGCTTTAACTCTCATGTCTGTAACAGCTAGTGATACTAAGCATGAAGATGATAGGGTGTCATAGACAATACAGTGTGAGGATCAATTGCAAACAGAATCAGGCCTTTAGCCAGAGGTGGTAAAAGAGGGTTTGAATGTTTCATTTTCTAACAATGTTCTTGTTCAAGAGATCTAGAATGTTGATACTATTTCCTTCACATCAGTATATTTAGTACTGAACTGCTTGTTATTCTACTAGTTATTTCTATGTGGATGATGAATGTGACAGTGAATATTGATGAACATGCAATTGATTGTATCAACAAACCTATCTCATATTTCTTTGTGTTTGTGATGGGTCAGATGTTCAAAATTTTAGTAGGAAGGACAAATGATACTGGGCAACTGGGGCGACATTGCCCTAGCTCAAATTATACATAAAATAGACCTTTTGGAGGTCTGAAAACTTCTCAATGGGGAGGAATGATCTAGGTGGATCCAGGAAACTTGAAAATTTTATAGTATCAAAATCTCATGAAACTAGCATCATCACACAAAGCTCACTGACACGGTCCTGATGCAACTTGAACAGGCTCAAAAGGAGTCTGTATGCAGAAGTTATGCACAGTCAAAGGTCTAGTCAAATAGGGGAATTAAGGGGCCGAAAAAAAGGAAAAAAATTGATCATCTTGAAACAAAAAAAATGATGCTAAGTTGTAGTGCTCTTCACGTTGATTTTGGAACTGTATTTGGTTTCAAAAATGGAGCTCATATGTGAAAGTTACGACTGGTCAAAGGTTGGTCAAAAGTTTGACTCTGGTCAATTGATGACATCAGTAAATGTACAATCAGCATGATGATGTCACAACACATGTGGCAATTATGATGATGTGGCACAAAGAACCTACGTGGCACATACAGTCGACATGGACCAATACCATGATGACACATGTCATGTGGTGAATGAATAAGAATGTGCCATGTGTACCCATAGATGGATGCCACGTGGCACCTCTGCTTTGCATTGGTTTGTCTTGTTTGTTAAAAATAGGGTGAGGAGGTTTGAACTCTCAACCCCCCCTTTCCTACTTTTACTCTCCACCACTAGGCTATATGAGGCATTGAGTTTAAAGTGGGTGGATATTATTTTTAAAGCATATTTCAATGCTTAAATCCCTAAAAACAAGCTTTAATCCTTAAAATAAGGATTTAAATTCGTAAATCTAAAACCAAATGTTGACTTATCATTAAATTAAAAGGGTAAGCCCCATTAAATAGATAAACCCCTAAATTAAGGATTTTAATCCTTAAAAAATGGGAGAAACCAATTCATAAAAGGGGTTAAATATATCTAATAAAACAATATATCCCTTAATTAAAGGACATAATCTCCTATTTTAAAGAATAATCAAAACTCCCAAGCCCAAATAAGTTATATTGTTAAAAACCAAAAATAAATTAATGGCTTATATGACTTAAGGGAGTTTTTTAGGCTTCCAAGAAATTATTTTTGTAAGCCCAAATTATAAGGGCTATCCGGGGAAAATATTAAGAAGATTATTATGGAGATTTTATTGTAAAGGGGGGAGTTTGTAAATATTTTTACTTTGTAAAGGAGATATGGGTATATTTGCAAAATAATATGGTTTTAGCCCATATTAGAAAATAAATTGTTATATAAAGGGAATGTTTTGGCTTGGGAATTAAGCAAGTTTACTAGGAGAAATAATTCTAGTGTGAGAATTTTTGGAGGAGAAGAATTACAAGGTGTTATTATACACCAAAATTGTAAGAGTGAGAGAGATTGTGAGGAATTTGGTGTAGTTTATACAAACAACTCCTCTTTTATTCATTGACAAGCCATCTCTCCTCGAGCCAAACACCACCATCCTCATTTAATGCATTTACTATTTTTGGAATATCACAATCTTAAGATTTGATCTATAGTTAATGCAATATTCCTGCATGATGAAACCATATCAAATTTTCTAACTGCCTTTGTTTTAATGCTATCATCTACAAATCTTATTTCCAATCAAAGAATGCAATTGGAACATTCAGTTGGAGCAATTAATGTCATCCCTATGTCATTTTTCATTCACCTAACCATTTTCCATAATCTAATCTTCAAAGTTTGTCTGTTGATCTTGTCCATTGCACCATCATTTGATGGTTATCATTTTTTGTGCCTCATCTTCATACGCTTTAAACTCTAATTGTCAATTTCAACCTTCACACCATGATGATTCACAACAACGATGTGAATCAAAGATGCAATCAATGTATGACACTTGTCATTAAAACTTTCCCTTATGTCAAGTGAATATTCTCAATTTATTTTCCTTAAGACATTGTTGACATCACGTGAGTACATGTGTCAACATCCTCGCATTTTTGTGCTAACTCACACTAGATCCCACAAACCTTTCACGGAATGGCATAAATACTTCTTCATTTTTGGAAATATTTTATTTCCTTTCCTTTGGGGGTTGGTATTCACTAATCTCCCTTACCTCATACTTTAAGTGCTTAGTAGAGCTTAAAAAGTAAGCCCAAACACCAATGTCCAATGATCCTTACACCTGTCAAGTTTTGGCCATTGGCCTTACCCTTTACCATTTACTTCCTTCCACTTCATATGCAAACCATAAGACATACCACCAAACTTTGAAACACTGATGAGGCCTTTGACGTATCAAATATTAGGGTTTGCACATATCGCTTACCTCTTTCTTTGCTCTTGATAAGGCATAAGCCTTCTTACCAAACTATGATTCCCAAACATTTCCTTCGCATGCTTTAACCCTTTTGAGTGTCAACCTTCGGGCTTCCTACTTTATTCATACTTAACAAACTATTAAGATGAAGGACTTAACTCTAACCTATGAACATTGAAAACCTTTTGGGTGTAGACGATCAGGGTTCCTTCATACCCCTTCCTTTGCATCATGTTAAGGTATAAGCCTTAACACCGATCTCCAATTCCTGACTGATAAGATCTAAGTCATAACCTTGAAGTTTGAGGCCCAATCAAACTTAGCTCAAAATGAATAACTCCATCATAGATAGCAAGCGATATAGGAAAATCCTGAGGCCCAATGACCAAACTTCTACAACACTTCAAGGCTTGCTTCATTGATGCCCTTTTTTACATAAACCCACAATCTCTCCATTTATGATATTACTCAAATCTCCTTTCGACATCAATGACAATCATATTGTCAATAATCTCCCCCTTTGTAATTGATGGAAAAACCAAATGCTCTACACCAATATCAACATTGACCAATCTATATAGCAACCATTCTCCCCCCTTAGGCACACAAATGTTTGTAGTCACAATTCCGCCTTTGATAAACAAAGAGTATTTGCAACTATTCTCTTCTCCTCTAGAATCTTGCAAACTCAGAGAATTTTGCATAATTTCTCCCCCTTTAACATTAATGGAAAAGGGACTCTTTTTGACACCATGCTTCTACTAATACAAATTTTTTCTCTCCCCTTTTGAAAAATTTCCCCCCTCCCCCTTGATCAAAATAAAGGAGTGTGTCCATGATATCTACAACCATCAAGTCATTAGAAATTTGTAAAACAAATCATAGCTAACTTGACTTCTCTCTTTATCCTCCAAGGATGAATTTAATCTTCTTGTAAAGCTCCCCCTAGACTCATGCCCTATCACTAAGAATTAGTGATGTGAGGTAGGAGCAACCACTCTAAGTGTTTCCTTATGATCTTTCTCTTTCCATACTTTCTTGGGTCTCTTTTCTACCTTATCTACCTTATTTTCAAGGACATGTGAGCCTTTGTTCACACTAGGGGACATCTTCTTTTTACTCTGTACTTTTGGTCTTACAAAGTTTTCTCTACATTGGCTAGCTATGTGACCAAAATTATTACAATTATAGAGAATCACATTCATATCTACTAAAGGAGCAAATGGATTTATATTTACAAAGTTTTTTCTCCTTGTAGGTACAACTCTACATTCACTATCCATATGACCAAACTAATCATGAGTATAGCAATACCCATAGAAATATGAGGAATTCTTGGTCATAACATTTATTTGTGCGAGATGAGGGGGTCTCCTTTGTTTTGGCTTCTTCAAATCTCTCACCATAGTGAAACCATCTACATCATTTCCCTTTCTATTAATCTTCTTCTCTACAATAGGATTATTTTCTCCATCAACTTTCTTCATCTAAGCAATTCTTTTGCTAGGGGTATGTGCAAGATCATGGGGGTCCAAAAAGTGGCAATAGGAAAAAAAGGTGTTTTTAACACGTCCAAAAACGCAGAATTCACGCCTTTGACTTTTTGCAGGCTTGGGTACAATATCCATTTTGGTTTGGTAATACCAAACTAAAACAGATATCCATTTTGGAAAGTAGGAACCCATTTTTTTGAAAAACAAAATGGATATCCATTTTGAAAACCTAAAAAACACTCTTTAGTAAAATGGGCATAACTTTGCATTTTTTAATCAAAATTTCAACTTTTTATAGGCATTGGAAAGGTGATTAAGAGCTCTACGCAATGGACTAGGTAGTGTTTCTATATTATACACCAAAAAATAATTATACTCATTTGAACTCTAGACCTATCCCTCCCTCCTTTCTTCTCTATTTATCCCTTTTTATACCTATCTTTCTTACTCTCTCTCCTTGAGCTCTAGACATATCTCTCTACCTCTCTCTCCATCCTTCTCTCTCTCTCTCTCTCTCTCTCTCTCTCTCTCTCTCTCTCTCTCTCTCTCTTCTCTCTCTTCTCTCCT
>VDFB02281492.1:45221767-45261576 GCA_007258455.2 Sequoia sempervirens | reverse complement strand
CAATATAAATATTTCATTATTCATTAATATTTCTAATCTTTCAAGTATTTTTAGATGAGTTTTACAAAAAAATCATGAAAAAAAGACTTTGCATGTGAAAGTAGTGAGCATTTGATGTTTCAAAAATGAAATATGAAGTTCAAAAGATTATAATTATTTTATTGTATACAATATAGAAATACCACCTAGTCTATTTTGTAGATCTCTCAATCATCTTTCCAATGCCTATGAAAAGTTGAAATTTTGATAAGAAATGAAAAAGTTATACCCATTCTACTAAAGAGGGTTTTTTAGGTCTTCAAAACAGATATCTGTTTTGTTTTTCAAAAAATGGGTTCCCGCTTTCCAAAATGGATATCCGTTTTGAAAACAAAACGGATATTCATTTTGAAATGGATATTTGTCTCAAAACACATATCCATTATAAATTAGATATCTGTTTGGGATTTGGTTTGGGATTTCCTGACCTAGAAAGTCAACCCAAAAACATGTTTTTGAAAATTTGTTTAGTTTTCTGAAGTTCGCCCTTGTGGCTGACAACTTTTTTTTACCCGAATTTCATCAAAAGAAAAGGATTTATAGAAAAAATTGGCAGCTTTCCACCAATATAAATTTTGCCTTATTTTGAATTAAATAAATAATTATTATTGATTTTCTACCTACATTACGTCTAAAGTCTTGATTGATAGGCTGATTGAAAAACTTCTATAACTTTCAAACTACTTAACATTTTTTGAGTCTACAAGATGTGCCACATTCTATGCTTCATATACTCTAGGATAAAAAAATAAAAATAAAAAAAAATTATCAAGTTATGGTGGTCAGACAGACGTTTTAATAATTCTGAAAAGTTCTAGTAAAAAAATCATAACTAATTATTTATGCGGAAAATAGTTACAAAAAAAAAATCCGGCACATCCAGACATGTGTCCTCTACTTATATTTAAATTTTTTTTAAAAATATTATGTTTTTCTTATACTTAGGGTGGTCAAACACACACTTGCTTCTTATCTTTTTCCTAAAAATTTAGTACCACTGCATTGAAATTTCAAATTTTCTCAAAATAAATTTACTTTTTTTCCAAAAATGGACTAGTAGCCTAGAAACTACATTCAATTTTCTACAACTTTTATTCTTACATATTTTTTAAATTATGTTAATAACCTATTCAAATTTTTATGTCAAGTTGCCTAACTCTGATTTTCTGAATTTTCATCACCACTTAGAGGCCTAGTTTAGACCCCCATGATCTTGCACATACCCCTAGATATTTCATTTTCAAAGGAATTCCCCTTGCCAACTTTTCCATTCTTAGTACAAGGATTTTCTTCTACTTTAAAATTATCATATAAATTTTTAGATGCCTTGGTAGTAGGACTCTTCCCTTTTTCAAATCCCAAGCTAGATTTCTCTTTTAATGGATTTTGTGAATTAATCAACTCACCAAGAATCTCAAATCCACCTTTGACAATCTATTCATTATCCTTTTCAAGCTCTTTTCTCAAAGAAACTACTTTTTCTTTCAACTTCATGCAGTCACTAGATTTAGACTATAGTTCTGATTTGACTACATGTAGATGCTTCTACCTTTTCTTTCTTGTTTTCTTTGAATGTTGCTTATATCTTAGAGGTTTATGTGTCTCCCATTATTTTTATCTCATAGGCAATGAAGGTTCCATGCAACTCATCAACAATGAGTTTATCTAGATCTCTTGCTTCCTCTATAGCAGAAATTTTAGTCATATCTAGATGGTAAGGATCTTAGAACCTTTTTGAAAATAACAGACTCTTTCACTTCTTCTCCAAGGCCTCTAATAGCATTCACTATTTCATCTACTCTAAGAAGGTAATTTGCAATCTTTTCGTCTTCACTCATCTTGAGACTTTCAAAATTTCCTTTGAATTTTTTTTATCTTTGCCTGCTTTACTTTATCATCACCTTCATAGATGTTCTTCATCTTGTCCCATACATCATGTGCAATTTGAAAATGCATTACTTTGACCCAAGCCTTATATCATCACTAAATTTAGGATTTTACCTATGAATGTATTTCTTATTTGAAGCTTCTTGTTTAGTCACCTAAACTGAATGAGTTACCTTATTATGTGAGTATGAGCATGAGTTTTCCCTCAACCTATTTGTGTAATGTCTTTCCTCGTGCTATGTGAAAAGCACTTACAATGTCATCTTAAACATGATGTCGGGTGATCACACAATAGTGGTTTACAATTTTTGGCCAAACTGGACACTGAAATTATTATTTTTAACTAAATCTTCACATTCAGGCACCTATAGTAGCTAAACTGTGAGGAATTTTCAGATGATGCAAACTAGAGTCTCATCACATTTTGTCTATAGATTCTAAAAATATTTTTTTCAAAACTTTTGGAATCAGATTGCACTTCTTTTTCCATCTCCCACGAAAAGTGGTTTTTTCATAAAACAACATTTTTAAAAAGTGATGCACACCGTATAACGCATAAATTTTTTTCCATGAAGGATAAAATTATAATTCTTTCGAATTTAGATTTGTAACTCTGATAACTAGTGCTTCCACTTGGTTAGATAGTTTTTTATTGAATTTTTTTTTTAATCAAGTTTCAAAGTCAAACCAATTACAATTCAGACATAGCGCGACCCTATAACATGTAACTTTTTTTGTATATATCGAAATTCAATTTTTTTTTGTTGGCTCAAGGACTTCAATATCTGGTGCACTCATATTTTTCAAAAAAAAAATTCATAATTTGCTATTTTTCCACTTGTGTAGAATAGAGACCTTCATTTTCGATGAAAAACCTATGTTTAATAAAACTAAATAAACAAATACATAATAAAACCAATTAACATATTAAAATTATATTCGTTGGATAGCTTGTTTCAAGGACTGCCTAATTCTAGTTGGGTTTGTGAAGATTCCTCCATTTTCATCCTCAACCCGAGCTCTGAAGTGCCAAAATTTAGGTTTTCTTTATGTCTCATGGGGGATAAGGGATAAGGGGGGTTCGTATGAACCCCTTTCCAATGCATTTTTTTTGTTTTTTTTGGTGGCCAAATTCAAAGTGGTTCGAGCAAACCTGGTTAGGTTGAACCAATAGGTTCATACGAACCTCCAAAATCATATTTTTTGCCTTGGGGTTATTTTTTGTGAGTTTTACTTCCTCGCTTGAATTGTAAACCACTATTGTGGATTCACCCTGCCATTAAATACACAAAGGTATTTCCTTAAATAAGTCTTTCTTTGTGTTGTTTCATAAAAAATGAGTGGTTGTGGTTATGTTTAGTCATGTTAAAAGTGGGCATGACAACAAGTGATTATCTATAATTTCTATTTTTGCTTAAGCTCCACCACCCTAACCTACAACTCAAGGGATAAAGGGTTGGTGAAAAGCACCTACGTGACATGACATAGATCTTAGGTGATGGCCTTGTATGAATGCCTCTAGAAAATGGCTAGCTTGTGGCCATAGATGAAGGAAGTGAGAGGTGCATTGTATGGCTCTATTCCACAAAGTAATCCACCTAAAAGATTGAGTGGGTCCACATTCAAGACTATAGATCATCATGATGTGAGCTAGTGTGGGTTGACATCTCAACAATGAGGTATTAAAAAAATAGGACTTAGAAGGACATGTTGAGCTTGATATATATTATTATTAATCAAGATTATATAGTATTATTACTCCTACTAATTTGAGATAATTTTATTATTATCTCAATTTTTACCGTCTTTTTTGTTTTCATAGCTCTTTTTACTTTCCTAATTAACCCCAAGCCTCAAATCATGTGCAACTTTCCACCTCTCTCCCCTCTCTTTTTAGCTTGTCTTAGTCTACAACAAATCATTTCCTCTCCTTCAACTCTCTATCATCCTGATGATGGATCACAAAGTGTAATTCAAAATGTTGATGAAATAAAACCAACACAATCAAATCCACAAATAATATTTAAACAACAAGATGGATTGTGAAAATTTGATATCATTAATAATTTTACTGGTTATTTGATAATAATTACCAATGCTAGATAGAGCCTTATGTTCTAGTTTTAGATGATGCCATATTTTTGTACCAAGCATGGTTTTATTTTTATTTTTAGATAGTCTTATTTTTGCATTAGGAAGAATCTTACAATTTATGTACCACACAAAATAATTTTATTTTTTCATGTAGAAACAATTTATTCTTTTTCTTTATATTTTTTTACATAAATAATTTAGTAATTGTAATTATATCCAATTCTAAATTATTAACAAATGCTACTCATTAGAATGGATTCTTCTATGCTTGTCAATATTTCGATGATGTGGTCATTGGAAGAGAGTACAAAAATTCAACATCATTATATCTATCGTTTTCATGAATATTACAATATTTAATTTTTTTATTACTATTTTTTGTACTTTGACATGCATCTTCATAGTAATTTACATGCAAGTCAAAATGAAGGAAAAATATAATGATGAAAATTATATATCCCATACAACTTTATTTGAGTATGAAATGTGACAAGTAAGTTGAATATTACTTGATCGGAACCATCCTCAAATATTCTTAGAGACTAATCCTCCTAACTCTATGATTTATCCATTTATTATTTTTGAGTCAAATTCGTGGGTGTAGAACTAACCCAAATTAGTTTGATGAGTGTAGAAATAATCCAAATATTTCGAATTCCAAATTCAAAATATTGGTCTTTTTCAACTCCATTCAATTAGTTGTAATGAGTTTGAATAAAGTGTAAAACATTCAAATTACATGCTAAGAAGATAACCTAAAGTACATGAAAAATAAACCATAAATCATTATTGACATTTAAAGGACATGAAAAATATGATTAAATTTTTCTATTTAAACATTACATTATCATATGAGAATTAATATAACCTAAAGTATTTGTGTGGGGCATGTTTCATTTCCCTAACATATATAAATGAGAATGTGAAAAGTAAAGAGCTACCATCTTTCACTTTGCTTTAAGATGAATTTAGATTAAATTATTTTTAGATTATTAATCATCTGAAATTGATGTGTAGTAATTAGTAAAAGTTCAAATTTTGATAATAAGATTTAATGAAGTCATTTATGCACGATATTATTTATATTTCATATGTTTAAGCTTTAAAATAATTATTTTTTGAGAATTAAGCATTTTTTCAATGTTATGCAAAAATAAAATAATTCATAAACACCTTATTAGTTATAGGTTTTTTTAATTCAAAAACAATTAAAATGTTGATGTAATGTGTGTTTTTGGATTTGGTTTTTTAATAATTTTGTTAAAAAATCTCACAAATTTAAATTTGAAAGAACACAATACATTCATTAATATGGATTTGGAAATATTATTTCTTTTGAGTATTTTAAGACACAATTATATATGATTTTTATATCAATACAGTTTAAATCATCCAAATATAATTAAATCCAAAGACATTCAAAAACGTCTATATAAATTGTGGAAAAGTTATCTTCCAATATTATACATCCGATTAAAAAAAAAAAAATCTTACATTAAAAAATAATATTGAATCTCCCCATTACAATAAAACATTTTTCATTAATGCACATAAATAATTCTTATTGTAAAACCTAGAGAACTCTTACAACGTAAGTGCTAGTTTTTAGTGTTTGTAACTTTGGAGGTCTACTTTTAGTTGGTGGTAAAGAACATAGCATACCACTAAATAAAAATATTCTATCTGTGTATTGTCAACATTAAGAAACGAATTGAAAAAGAAAGAAAGGATTTGTTGTAGACCAACGATCAATATACTAAAATATTTACATTACCCATCTCAGGGTTCTCACATCGGACGGCAGAGGTTGTTTCGTGTCGGAACTAACATAGAAGTGTGTTACTTACTGCCCTCGCCTCCTCTAAAATCATCAGGTCAGGCAGAAACCTTGCAATTACATCCTTGTAGCGTTGCTTTCTAGCCTTACAAATATTACTGCAAGTACTGCTCCGCGGAACATCCGACAGCCGCTCGCTCCTACAAATCACACAAATTTCCCCAAGAAAAGCCAGGTACCTGATCAAATGCTGGAGAAGGCCTTGGACAACATTTTCGTTACTTAGTTCAGCCTCATTTTGCCTCAGGGCAGACGTGATGTAGTCTTTCACCAAGTCGGGCAGCAGGTAAGCCAACCCCAACGAGGTTCTGGTTTCGACTCCCTCCTGAGAACAGACCACTTCCACAGCCTCGTTCAAAAATACCTGCACTGTGAGCGCGCGGTCATTGGCCACACCAATTCTGAGAAGCTCATCATCTCCATCCAAAAACTCGTGGACTGCAACCTCAAACTGGAAATTGGGATTGGGTTCGTCAAAGACTCGCACGCTGCACCACTGAACCACATTTCCTCCCTCCACGGCCTTCGCTTGAAACGGCCTCATCAAGCATTTCCAACTATCCGGTGCAAAAAATCTGTCGGCCCAGAACTCGTCTCCAACCGTCCAGTTGTCAATCCACCATCCTGATCTCTCGTAGCTCTCACTCTGCGGCCCGCCTATGGATACAGGGGACTCCACTTGGTCAACAAGAATAGCCACTGCTGCTTGTATTGCCTGGTAAAGTGCATCTTTCGCACACTTACAAGTCGTTGCCGTGATCTCGGCGTCCAGAACGATCCACCAACGGCTATCTTGTTCGGCTAGGGAAAACAAACGGGAAAATGCATACAGTTTATCCAGCGCTTCGTCTACTCTGCGCACAGACTGCATCGCCGCCTTATAGCCTACAAGCAGAAGCTCAAACTTTGCAGGTAAATTGAGCGCCGCAGCTTCTGACAGAGACAGAGGGGCTTCCGATAGTTTGACATCCATGATATTGAAGGAATATTCGGTGGGACACTGCAGCGTCAGGGCTTGAATCGACCACACCAGTCCTCCCATTCCCAACTTCATGTGTCGTGGTCTACGAATGAATTTCACGAGGCAGTCCGCATTGGGAGAGCATTTCCAGCAAACGATTTCAGCTTGCAGATTCAATTCATAGTTATCAAGCGCCATTACAAATATTTTGCTTCTGCTACACTTTACACTTTCTTCCTCAAAATTTCTTCAACCCTAAAACACCGCTGCGCTACTTTAGCAGTTTTTTTCTTTTTGCCCTCCAGGAAAAATAACCTTGAGGAACGCTTGCAGCTTGAGTGCATCGTTGTTCAGACATTTCTAGAAAAATACTGACGACTACTGGATTCGTGGTTGTGTCCTGGCGACTTTTTGTGCTTTGGATGACAAATTTCATAGAAATTGTCCGTCAAGTTTCGTGGACGTTGATGCCTGAAATTTCGTCGAAAGTTGATGCCTCTGAAATTTCGTGGAAAATTGATGCATCTAAAATTTCGTGGAAAGTTGAAGTTTGAAATTTCATGGAAAATTGATGTCTCTGAAATTTCGTGGAAACCTGATGTCTGAAATTTCGTGGAAAGTTGATGTCTATGAAATTTGGTGGAAAGTCGAAAGCATCCAAAGGAAGGCAGAGAAAGACTAATTTAATCAGATGAGTGGCCAAGGCCCACATTTATCATCGTTGTACCTTGTCATGGCATTCTTTCATCTCGTGACCGCGTGAGTGGAGAAAAAAGTAAAAGAGATTCGAAGAATCCACCAATGGTACATTTGCCTTGTCCAGGCAAACGAAGCTCTGAGAATACTTGCTTTAGCGGGGTCTTTAAAAGAAAAATTCTCAGAAGATTGAGTTCACTTTTTTTAAAGGTGCTATGTTATTTTGCGTCTAGTTTTGTATTTAGTGTGAGAATAAATGATGTAATTTTGTTAAATGCATACAGTTTACTTAAATTTTTATTTTAATATATTATTATCATTCATTTTTTTTATTGTATTTATTTATACAATTATTTAGATATAGTCATTAAATCTTTACATCTAATCATTTAACTACCCAATGTCACTATATAGTCTTATAGTTGACCTCAAGGTCATTTACTTGACCCTTTCCTTTCCAAAATTCAAATCCAAAATTTAATTGGCTAACCCTTTTTATTTTCCCACATTTTGTTGACTAAGTACACATTTTTCAAAATTTACCATTACATGCTAAAATTTAAGTGAATTAACTAGCATTCATTTAACACAAATTAGAATTCAAAAGTCCTCTCATTATGGGTCATTATAAGAATAATCAATAGTGAAATATTTAATCTTAGTGATAGTAGATTTCCACAATCCATATAGAATGTTGCCAAATTATTTCTAGATTTTGATTGTGTAAGTTTTTTTGCATCAACATTTTGGATCACACTAGTGATCCATCATCAGGGTGAAGAGTTGAAAAAGATATGAAAAGATTAGCTGCAAACCCAACAAATTTAAAAAGGAAATAGGGGAGGTGAGAGAGGGGGGGTTTGAGGCACAAAAATCAAGGTAAAGGAATAAAAAAACATAACAAGAGAAAAAGAGAGAAGGAGAACATGAATTAAAAACAAAGGAAAGATAGGAAGACACCAAAAAATTAAAAAATCAAAAACAAAGAAGGGATAAACACCACTAAAAGGAAAAAATAAAATAAAATAAAGAGAACACCTATAAAAGAAAGGAGAAGGAATAATAAGCAACGAAATGGAAAAGAGAAAAAACATATTAAAAAAGAAATAAGAATCAAATGGAAAAATAATAACAACAATAAGAAACAATATATAAGAAAAAAGATACAAATTTAAAAAAGAAACAAAATTGCAAAAAAGATGCAAATAAATAGAAGGAAAAATTACAAAAATGAGCATAAAAATATAATTCAATAAATTGAAAACAAACTAAAACTATACTACTAAAAATTAAACAACGTAATGAATAGAAACTACAAGGAAATAAATAAAACAAAAAATAAACACTAAGGAACAAAAATAAGATAAATGTATATATATATATATATATATATATATATATTGTTGCAAGGTGTAACCCTTGGTCTTCCTTGCAGCACTAACGCTTGGGTTTGTGACATGGTCTAACCACCTCCTGTGGTTCTTAACCGAAGCTTGTATCGGGCATTAACAGGTCGATCTTTTGGTGCAATGGAAAGTCCAACAATTGGTATCAGAGTTGGCCATAGGTTCAAACCCCACGCTTGTGTTGGGGGGGATTGTTGCAAGGTGTGACCCTTGGTCTTCCTTGCAGCACTAACGCTTGGGTTTGTGACATGGTCATGGTCTAACCGCCTCTTGTGGTTCTTAACCGAAGCTTGTATCGGGCATTGACAAGTCGATCTTTTGGTACAACAACAAGTCCAACATATATATATATATATATATATGCAAAAGGAAAAACCAAAAAAAGGAACCAAATGCCTAAACAAAAACAACAAATAAGTAGAAGGAAATAAACAAATGAAAACAAGCTAACCAAAATATAAAACCAACTCAAAAACTACCAAAAAGAAGATAAAAAATGACAAAAAAGGATGAAAGAAAAATAAAATGAAAAAAAATAAAAAATAAAAAGAAAGAAAAATGAACCATCTATATAGATGTAGTATATATGAGTGCATGTAAACAAAGCCTGGAAAAAAGACTAAAAACGAAAATTAAAAAGAGACTAAACCTAAACAAGGGAAATATAAAAGACACAAAAGATAAAAATTAACAAAAATCGATAAAAGACTAAAATCCAATGAGGAGCAAAAAATAATAAACAATTGAAACAAACAAAAAACACAAGAATTAAAGACACAAAAGAAAGAAATACCTAAAAAGCAAAAGAATTAAAGACACAAAAGAATGAAAAGAAAGAAGATAAAAGGAAAAGTAAATTAGTACAAGAACTAAAAAAATAAGAAAATAAAAGCTAAAAAGGGGGGACAAAAATGAAAATGAACAAGGGCAAAGAAGGCAAAGGGGGACAAAGAAGGGGGCAAAAATTTAATCTTGTCGATATTGGCGTTGTGTGATGGTTTAAAGGTGGTAGTGTTGTTATTGTCACCAAGGTTCAAACCCTATTGAGGTGGCATTGTTGAGTGGTTATATTGGGGATGAGTCCTCCATTTGTGACTTCACTGATTATAATTTTGAGTAAAAAATGTTTACTCCTTAAATAAATTAAAAATAATAATAATAATAATCTTGGTGCAAGTTAAAAGGAGTAAAAAATCTACAAACATCATTATAGGTCCCCTCCTTACTATCTTCCAACTTCAGTAAATTTTTAGGGGTTCACCTTAGATAACTCATCTCCATGTGACATAAAAAAAAAACACCTTTCTGTAGTATTTCTAATAATCACCAATCATTATATATGAGAAAGAAACTCAGCAATAAAAAAGCATGCAAGTGAACAATAGAGAAGAATTATGCATTAGACAAGGTCATGAAAAGACTTAAAGGATAGATTTGCAATTGTAAACTTGACCTAGATAAAGTACAAATCTAGCATGAGTTTTGAGACATTCACAAACAAATAGATCACCTTTTTTCCAAGTAGATAGGAATTTGATTTCAAAATCTTTATCATTGAAACAAATTATTGGGTTATTGAGCTAGGTACCTATATTCATTGTATCTACTTTCTATACTTTGGCGTTTAGTTTTAAAGTACATCAACACATACTCATTTATTTAATCTAGGTTAATTTATAATTATGTGTGTGCATCTTATTGAATCGGCTTAGATTAAGCTTGGGGAAAAAAAATTTCCTTTACAAAAGAGATTTTGGGTTTATTGTATAAAGGAAAAATATATTTCCTTAAATCAATTTAGGCTAGTTAAATAAATGCATAGAATTCAATATATATTAGCATAGATTAATTGAGTACAATTGGGAATACAAATATAATAAATAAATATTTTGAAAATTAAATAAGGAAGGATAATGTACTTATCTTTTGGAACTATGATGAAGGATTAAAATGATGTCACATGGATATACTCATCTCAAGATATTGGAAATAGGTGCTTCTTTGTTATAGAAACCTTGTAATCACAACAATCTATAATTTTCTATGTAGGTCACATCTATAGCATGCTTGATTGACCTCATGCGGTGATCCCACAATAGTGGTTTACAATTTTTGGCCAAATTGGACACTGAAATAATTATTTTAACTAAATCTTCACTTTTGGGCTCCTATAGCGGCTAAACCGTGAGGAATTTGAAGTTGATGCAAACTAGAGTTTCATGAAATTTGGTCTGTAGATTCTAAATATATTTTTTTCAAAAATTTTGGAATCAAATTGCACTTTTTTTTTCCATCTCCCTCAAAAACTAGTTTTTTTAGAAAACAACATTTTAAAAAAGTGACGCTTACCATATAACGCATAACTTTTTTTCCATGAAGGATATAATTCTAATTCTTTCGAATTTAGATTTGTAACTCTGATATTTAGTGCTTCCACTTGGTTAGATAATTTTTTATTGAATATTTTTTCTTTAATCAAGTTTCGAAGTCAAACCAATTATAATTCAGACATAGCGCGACCATATAATGCGTAACTTTTTTTATGTATCGAAATTCAATTTTTTTTTGTTGGATCAAGCACTTCAATATTTGGTGCACTCATATTTTTCATTTTTTTTTTATAATATGTTATTTTTCCACATGTATAGAATAAAGAGCTTGATTTTAGGTGAAAAACCTATGTTTAATAAAACTAAAAAAAATTACATAATAAAAGCATAACATATTAAAATTATATTCGTTGGATAACTCGTTCTAAGGACTACTTGATACCAGTTGGGTTTGTGAAGTCTCCGCCATTTTCATCTTCAACCCGAGATCCGAAGTGCAAAAATTTTGTTTTTTTTTGTAAACAAGGTCAAAAATCAAGGAAAGGGAGGGTTCGCTCGAACCATGGGGGATTCAAGCGAGCTAGGTTTCATTCAAAACCCCTTCCATAAAGGGATTTCCTTTTTTTTTGGCTGATTGGTCTATACATGCATTAAATGGGTTCACTCAAAACCCTCTTTTGGTTCGTTCGAACCAACTAGTTCGTTCAAACACCCAAAATGAAATTTTTTTGCATGGGGTCATTTTTTACAAGTTTTCCTTCCTCATTTGAATTGTAAACCATTTTTGTGGGTTACCCCATGTTCTATGGATCTATCCTTTGGAGTAGATATTCCTTGTAACCCATGCAGGATTGATTGACAAATATGCACTCTTGCAACTTGATTCACTCTAATTCTTTCTTTTTTCTAGAATACATGGACTAGTATTGAAAAATACCTCAAAGAAATCATTGAATCACAAGAGCCAGTTTTTCCCTAGTTGTTCCTCTTGATTGAACTAATTTTATAGTAATGTGAGAATATCAAAAAAAGAAGTTAAGAAATCAAATATCCTAGATTATGTGATACATAATTATGCTCCCTTTAGTGCTCCAAGTTGAAAGATATGTGGTTGAGTTACTATGTTGTAGTTGACTTTGTAGTAATGAGGAAGTACTGAAGATGATGAGAATGTGTCTCTAGTGCTTGGTTTCCAAGTGGTTTTGAGAAAATTTGTTAAAAAGAGGAAACAAAGTGTTGTAGTGGTGTTCTAGGTTACAAATTTTTTGCGTCGCATTTCTTCTAGGTTGAAGATCTACATATGTGTTTTACATATGTTGGTGAGAAGTGTTCAGAGGTACTATATCCAAGATTTGTTGTGTTGGATCATTGTACAAAGGAAGTTGTGTTCACAAGTGTGTGAACTATTCATTGCAGAGGTGTCTGGGAGAAATGTCTTTGCTCCACATTTCTCTACAACTTTGTTTTAGGGAGATTTCAATGTCTCTATCCATCTCAAAAGCTCAATCATTGTTGTGTAGAGATGTTTCATTTTCACTAAGTACCTCAAAGGTGCATCAAACTCATATTAGATGGCAAGAAAAGACAGAATGTCGACAAACCAACCACATTTGCATTTTGTGTTGCATTCCCTCAACATGATGCAGGAGCATCTAGTGGTGTAAGGGCAATCTTGCATCACCCAAAAATAGTTAAATTTCAAGTTTCTCGGTTTTTAGATGTTTTTACATTTTTGGATACTCTTTTCGTCATAATGAAATTCCCAATTTATGGTTTTTATTTTCTATTCCCAGGTGGAAAGTTATTGCAGTTTTAGTTTCCCATATTTGCACCTGAAAATCTTCTGAGTTAGATTTGAGGCACTTAGAGTTCCCGGATTGGCCCCGAAACTTGCTAAAATTGGTGTAGCAAATTTTGAGCACGTTATTGACTTCGTGACCTTTCCAACGGTTCAAACAGTTCACGAATCGGAGTCCCGGATCAAAAGTTATGCCCCCGGGAAGTTGGCGCACTTTCTAGAAGATACAATTGCAAATGCTCTTTTGAAATTTGAACTTCATGTTGTAAATTTTCAGTGCCAAACCGCCTAAACTCAAATTTGAATGTTGTTTTGGCTCCAAACTAAAGAGGAGCTCTATTTATGGGCGGGTTTCTAATTTTTGGGTAGCTTTTTGGGGGACAAGCTTGCATATTGCGAAAGAGTGATTCTGTAGCTTTCTGTAACTTGCATGTGTTGTAGAACTTGGGGATTGAGATCCTCTGCATGTAAGAAGCTTCATTTTCTGAATAATAAAATTATTCTCTTGTTTTTGGGTTATTTTCTAAGTCTCGGGCTGCGCCCTCATCACAACCTCCCAAAGCTCGGCAATGTGTAATGCAAACTTTTGGAGCAAATTTTGCACCCACGAAGGCCTCAAGCGAAAATTAGCATCCTTCCTTGGATTGTGTCCAAGCAAACCAAAAGTCTAATAAGTCATATTGGGTAGAAAAACATGGTTCTCATATTGGGCAAAAAATCACGATTCCTGTTATAATTGAAAGTTTTTCTTTTGATTTTTTCTTTCATCTTAAAGAATATCAAATTTGTGTTGAGAATTAATAATTTTTCAAAATCAAAGGATGGTGTTGTGTGTGAGGAAGACCTACCTAGTGACAACTTCTTGTCTATAATGTGAATCTCCTCCCATTTTGGATTGGATCGTCATTAGTATAAATTAGTTTTAGGGGTTGATTTTACACTTGTTCTCCTTTTGGCTCATGGATTACCAAGTGTAGTAAGGGATTTTCTATCTAATTGTCCAAGAAACTCTTTTTTCCATTTAATTCAAATCATGGATATAGAATACCCTTGGATTCCAATTTGAAAGTTAGTATGCATCTAGTCTCTTCTTCACTCAAATTGTACCAATAGATAAATACAACAACTCAATTCATAGGCATGAAAGTGTTTATATCTTGGATAAGAAAAAATAGCTTAGGGAGAGATTTAATGATGAATTAGATGAAAAATTGGAGATTGATTCTTTGAATGCTTTGGAGGGCATCACACAAGACTTATTTGAGAACTCATTGAGAGTTATACTTGATATTTCAAATGCAAGTTTTTCAATGCAAGCCCATATCAAACAAGGGAACATTTGTTCATGTACCCTCTTCCTCTCTCCTTCCATCTCCCCCTCTCTCTCTATCTCTACCTATCAATCCCTCTTTCTATGTCTCTCTACTTCTCTATCCTCTTTATCTCTCTCCCTCTCTCTATCTCTCCCTATTTCTCTCACCCTCTCCCCCCTTTTTTCTCTCTTTTCCCTATCTCTCCCCAACTCACCCTCCATCACTCCTTCCCTATCCCCCCTATCTATCTCTCTATCTTTACTTCTCTCCCTTTCTCAAGTCCCATGTATCTTTATATCTCTCTCTTTCTCTCCCCCTCTCTCTATCTCCCCTATTTCTCTCCCCCTCTCTATTTCTCCCTCACTCCCTCCTTGTCCCCTTATCTATCTCTCTATCTCTGCTTCTCTCTATCCCTTTCTCTTCCCATGTATCTATATATCTCTCTGTATCTTCCCATCTCTCTCTCTCTCTCTCTCTCTCTCTCTCTCTCCCCTCCTATCTATATTTTCCTCTCTTCATCTCTACCTTGATCATCCTCTCTCCCAATCTATTTTTGGACATGTCTCTTTCTCTCTATCCATCCATCTCTATCCATCTCCCTCTTTCCCTCTCCCTCTTCCTAGACATCTATATCTATATCTCTTTGCCTCTTATCTCTATCTCGCCATATTTCTTCTTCCATCTCTCCCTCTATCTCTATCTCATTATCTCTCTAGCTCTCTCTACCCCTATATCTCTCCCTCTCTATCTTTATCTCCCCCTCTAGCTCTATCTTTCTATCTCTATCTACCATTATATCTCCCTCTACATCTCTATTTGTCTCCCTTTCCCTCTCTATCTTTCTATATCTCCCTCTATCTATATCACTTCCTCTCTCTCTATCTATTGAGCTATCTACGCCTCCCTCCCTCTCCCCATCTCTCTTATTCAGTCCATCTCTCCTACTCTATATGCGTATCTCTCTATTTCTCACTCTATATCTCCCTCTCCCTCCTCTCTCCATCTCTTTCTATCCATATCTTTCTCTACCCCTATCTCTTTATCTCTTTATCTCTATATAACACTCAATGATCCATTATCAAGAAGAGGAAAATAAGGATTGGGATGCAAACATGACCTTAAAAAGAAGCAAGGGGAAGGATGGATAACCAGAGAACAAGGAACAAGACTTGAAGGTGATCATTACGTAACATCTCCATCTCCATCTCCATATTCGTCTCTATATCTATCTTCATCTCTATCTTTATCCCTATCTCTATCTCCTTACCCCCCTCTCTCTCTCGCTCTTCCCCCCTCTATCACTCCCTCTCTCTATCCCTATCTCTCTCTTTCTCCCTATTGTAAACATAATATGAGCTTGTTGGTAATGAAAGTTGATTATCATACTGATTTAGAGATTTTGTTTTAATATTTTTGTTTCTACATTGAGATATTTAATGCACAAACAACATCATTTTTTTAAATGGTCTACCAATTGACCTCATGTACTACACATATTTATGAAAAGATACACCAATTTTTTCCCTAAACAAGGCAACCGTAAATATTGGAGGACGGACGGTGGGAACATTCTTCGCGACATACATTAATCCTTTTTACTTTATTCTCCAATCACGCGGGTCATGAGAAAAAAGCACGCCGTGTTCTCCACTCCTCTCAGAAGGTACAATGATCATTAAATGTGGGCCTTGCCACTCACCTGATTAAATTAGTTCCTCCCTTTTGATGGTTTCATAGGCATCAACTTTCCACGAAATTTCATAGACATCAATCCACGAAATTTCACGGACAATTTCTTTGAAATCTCTCAACAAAGGCACAAGAAGTCGCCAGAACACAACCACGAATCCAGTAGTGGTCGGCCTTATTTCTATAAATGCTTGAACAACGATGCAGTCAAGTTGCAAGCGTTCCTCAAGATTATTTTTCCTGGAGGGCAAAAGAAAACAACTGGTAAAGTAGCGCAGTGGTGTCTTAGGATTGAAGAAATTTTGAGGAAGAAAGTGTAAAGTGTAGCAGCAGCAAAATATTTGTAATGGCGGTCGGTGACTTTGAATTGAATTTTCAAACTGATATCGTTAGCTGGAAATGCTCTGGCAATGCCGACTGCCTCATGGATTTCAGTCCTGGACAACGACACATGGAGTTGGGAATGGGAGGACTGGTGTGGTCGATTCAAGCCCTGCCGCTGCAGAGTCCTAGCGAATATTCCTTCAATATCACGGAGGTCAAACGATCCGAACCCCCTCTGTCTTTGTCAAAAGCTGCGGCGCCCAATTTACCTGCAAAATTTGAGCTTCTGCTTGATGTCTATAAGGCGTCGATGCAGTCTGTGAGCAGAGCAGACGAAGCGCTGGATAAACTGCATGCATTTTCCCGTTTGTTTTCCCTAGCCGAACAAGATAGCCGTTGGTGGATCGTTCTGGACGCCGAGATCACGGCAACGGCTTGTAAGTGTGCGAAAGAGGCACTTTCCCAGGCAGCACAAGTAGCAGCGGCTATTCTTGTTGACCAAGTGGAGTCCCCTGTTTCCATAGGTGGGCGGCAGAGTGAGAGCTGCGAGAGATCAGGATGGTGGATTGACAACTGGACGGTTGCAGACGAGTTCTGGGCCAACAGTTTTTTTGCACCGGATCGTTGGAAATGCATGATGAGGCTGTTTCAAGCAAAAGCGGTGGAGGAAGGAAATGTGGTTCAGTGGTGCAGCGTGCGAGTCTTTGACGAACCCAATCCCAATTTCCAATTTGAGGTTGCGGTCCACGAGTTTTTGGAAGGAGATTATGTGCTTCTCAAAATTGGTGTGGCCAACGACCGCGCGCTCACAGTGCGGGTATTTTTGAACGAGGCTGTGAAAGTGGTCTGTTCTCAGGAAGGAGTCGAAACCAGAACCTCTTTGGGGTTGGCTTACCTGCTGCCCAACGTGGTGAAAGACTATATCACGACTGCCCTGAGGCAAAATGAGGCTGAACTAAGTAGCAAAAATGTTGTGCAAGGTCTTCTCCAGCATTTGATCAGGTACCTGGCTTTTCTGGGGAAAATTTGTGTGATTTGTAGGCGCGAGCGTCTGTCGGATGTTCTGCGGAGCAGTACTTGCCCGGCTGATATTTGCAAGGCTACAAAGCAAGAATTTGCAGTTTGTCTGCCCGACCTGATGATTTCAGAGGAGGCGAGGGCAGGGAGAGAGCAGTATGTGAAAAAGTTGTACAGAAATTCAACCGAGGGACGTAGAGGACTTGGGATTCTGCTTAACACAGACGTTGTGGAGGAGGCAGAAACCGGTAAGCAAACAAAAAATGGTGCAATTAATTACGAAGAGGCAATTACGAGAGTGGTGAAAATGAAGTCGAGGAGCATAGCAAGGGCTCTTGATATCCAAATATCTGACTTATGGATCGACGATGATGAGAGTTTCAAAAACTAATCGGCCTGTAGATTGAATTCCATTTCCGGCTGACTGGAGTCTTCCTTGAATTTAGAGTTTATGATGTTGTCCCCGAAAGTTCTTATAATGGTTTTGTACTACGGTAAATGGCACGAAACAATCTCTGCCGTCTGATGTGAGAACCCTGTGATGGGTAATGTAATTAGTATACTCTCGTTTCTTAATGTTGATAAGTTACCAGACTTGTACAAGTCTTGTTTTTTTGTTTTCGTCTGTAATGGAGGAGAAGCTTATTCGATATCTTTGGCCGTACCTGAATTGCAGGTTGATTTATTTGTTGTTCATTTGTCATTGGTCTTTGAAAAGCCTGCGATAGAGACCGTATGGCATCAAATGTTTCTGTTACACGGACAGAATATTTTTATTTAGTGCTATGCTATGTTCTTTACCGCCAATTTAAAGTACACCTCCAAACTTACAAACAGTATGTACACTAGCACTTACATTTTAAGATTTCTATAGCTTTGCCAATAAAAAATATTTATTTTGCATTAATTAAAAATGTTTAATTGTGCGGGGAGATTCAATAATATTTTTTAATGTAAGATTTTTTTTTTTTGGTTTATATCGGAGGCATAATATTGGAAGATAATTTTTCTACAATTCATGTACATATTTTTGAGTGACTTTGGATTCAATATTTGTATGATTTAAATTGCATTGATATAAAAAAAACATACATAATTCAATCCTAAAATATTCAAAAATGTAATATTTCCAAATTTATATTAATGAATGCAATGCGTGCTTTCAAATTTAAGTTTGTGAGATTTTTTAACAACATTATTAGAAAACTAAATCTAAAAACGCACATTACATCAACATTTTAATTGTTGTTGAATAAGAAAACATATGATTAATAAGGTGTTTGTAAATTATTTCATTATTGCATAAAATTGAAAAGTGCTTAATTCTCAAAAATAATTATTTTAAACATATGAAATATAAATACTACAGTGCATGAACGACTTCATTAAATCTTATTATCAAATTTTAAACTTTTACTAATTGCTATACGTCAATTTCAAATGATTAATAATCTTAAATTATTTAATCTAAATTCATGTTAAAGCAAAGTGAAAGATTGTAGCCATTTACTTTTCACATTCTCATTTATATTTTTTTAGGGAAATGAAACATGCCCCACACAAACATTTTAGGTTAACTTAATTCTCATATGATGATGTAATGTTTAAATATAACTTTTTAATCATTTTTCTTCATGTTTCTTAGATTTCAATAATGATTTATGGTTTATCTCTTTATACAACATCCTAGTGTGTAATTTGAATATTTCACACTTCAGTCAAGCTCATAACAACTAGTTGAAGGGCATTGAAATAGACCAATATTTTGAATTTGGAATTTGAAAAAGTTGGATTATTTCTACACTCGTCAAACTAATTTGGGTTAGTTTTACACCCACGAATTTGATTAAAACATAATGAATGGATAAACGATAGAGTCAGGAGGATTAGTCTCTAAGAATATTTGAGGATGGTACCAATCAAGTCATATTCAAGTTATTTGTCACATTTCATATTCAAATATATTATAAATAGAAAACTAATAATTGCGGTAGGAACATATGAGTCAAAGTTCAAAATGAATAAAAATTTATGGGGTATATGATTTTCACCATTATATATTTCCTTCACTTTGAATTGCATCTAAATTACTATGAAGATGCATGTCAAATTACAGCAAATAGTAAACACAAATTTAAATATTCAAATATTCATGAAAATGATACATATAATCCGAATATTGACTTTTTGTACTCTCTTCCAATGACCATGCAATCTAAATATTAGCAAGCATAGAATAATCCATTCCAACAAGTAGCATATGTTAAGAATTTAAAAGTGGACATACTTACAAATACTAAAGTATCTATGTACAAAAAATATAGAAGCAAAAGAATAAATTGATTCTAAATTAAAAAATAAAATAAAATTGCATGGTACATAAATTGTAAGATTCTTCCTAATGCAAAATAAGGCTCTATCTAAAAATAGAAATAAGAACATGCTTGGTACAAAATACGGCATCATCTAAAAATGGAGAATAAGGCTCTATCTAACATTGGTCATTACTATCAAATAACCATTAAAATTATTAATGATATCAAGTTTTCATAATTTATCTTGTTTAAATATTGTTTTTGGATTTAATTGAGTTGGTGTTTTTTCAACATCCTTTCGAATCACACTTTTGTGATGCACTTGTTTCCTTTTGGGATTCTATGGTGGTTGTAGAAAAATATTGGATGGGAGAAAGAATCAAATACTTTGATTAGGTTTTTCTGCTGATCCTAACTTGGATAGCCAAGGTATGGGTATGTGCAGGATCATCATGGAAAAAATAAGCCCTTAAGTGGCGAAAAATTCAGAAAAATCAGAGTTAGACAACTTGACGTAAAAATTTGAATAAGTTATCTATATTATTTCAAAAATATGTAAGAATAGAATCAATAGCAAATTGAATGTAGTTTCTAAACTACCAGGTTTATTTTAAAAAAAAAAATCTATTTGGTGAAAATTTGAAAATTTCAATGCATTAGTACTTAAATTTCGTGGAAAAAATAAGGTGTATGTCTGACCACCCTAACCACAATAAAATGATAATATTTTTTTATAAGATTCTAGATATAAAGTAGAGGACTCATGTCCCAATGTGATGCATATTTTTTTGTAATTTTTTTCCAATTAAATAATTAATTATGAATTTTTCATTACAACTTTTAAAAAATATAAAAACTCATATGTCTAACCACCTTAACTTGGTCAAAACTTCATGAAATTCATTTTTTTTTAATCCTATAGAATGTGACGCATGTTTCAAATTCAAAAAATGTGATACCATTTGAAAGCTATAGATTTTTTTCAATCAGCTTATCAATCGGGACTTTCTAGTCATAATTCAAATAGAAAATGATTAATAATTATTTATTAAATTCAAAGTAAAACATAATTTATACTGGTGGAAAGCTGGGAATCTCCTTTAAAAACCCTTTTCGTTTCATCAATTTTGGGTAAAAAAAGTCGTCAGCCACATACCTTACACATACCCATCATATGGCTACTTTTTGGTCCATCATGATCCTACACATAATCGTATGCTCTAAATTTTATTGGAAATCTATTTGTTATTAAATTCTCAATAGTTTGTGTTATTGTGTTGAAAAGATTGTTGGTATATATATGTTGTGTGGAGTCTTGTTTAGGTAATAAGGGTGATGAGAGTAACTAAGGAGTTGATCTTGCCTGAGGGTTCAAAGCCTCCTTCGTCTGGGGTTGAGGAGGGCATGGAGCCTCTCTTGGGGATTTGTGTTTTAAAAAAAATGTTAAAAATGGAGTTGTGGTTTGGATGGTGTTGAAACATCAATTTTGAGGTGTGTTCTATGTACTTCTCTTACACTCTTAGGATTTTTCACCTAAAAGGAGAGAGATAGAACCCTAAAATTGAGGTGGTTCACTCAAACTAAGGTATGAAAAATGGAATTATGACTAACTGAAATGATCTAAATGCACCTAAGTGATGAAATTGACTTATTATGAATGCAAAACTAATGAAATATGCAATGTTTGAAAACATAGTGATGTTTGCAAAAGACTTAAAAAGATTAACAAAAATGAAAAAAGGATTAAACAGAAAGATGTAACTTAGAAAGTATGCACCTGTAAGACTGATGAAGGATGGAATCCACTCTGAAAATTTGGAAAAGTTGACCTTTTATTTGACTAGGACTCATTCGTCACCTTGGGCGAATCAGTCCCAGGTTAGGGTTTTTTGCTCAAAAACTAGTTTCTGCTCACTGGTTACTAGAATTTGCATTTAACTCTAACATCCACCTTAAGTGGGACACATTCGCCATCCGTGGTGAATCAATCCTTTTTTAGTTTTCTACAAATTAGAGATCAAACCTATACATTGTCACGTGTACAACACTTTTTGATGGGAATTTGGATCGAGGTCTCAAAAAATACCTACAAAACAACTTAAAATTTGTTGTCTAATGGGAGGTTTTCCTTTGTCAAACACCTAATTGGGTAATCAAACCTTGAATGGATAAAATCTACATAAAACCCTAGCCTTAAGTGTGTCAAACACTAGGAAAATCTAAAGTATGACAAAACCCTATTCTAATGTGCTAGAATAAGATGTGAAAATGTGATTTGAATGATGCAAGACTTCAATCCTAGAAACCCTACAACATATCAAATGGATGTAAATGACATGCAAATGAAATGAAAACCTTAATCTGAAGATAGAGAGAAAATGGAAGATGGAATCACTTTGAAAAAAAGTCTTTAGATTTGATTTGATGGCTAGTTGCATTTCTTCAACCTAGATTTCTCCATGATTCACCATAGGAATCCATCATTAACTCTTTGCAATGTTGGATCTTGAATGAGAAGTGAGCTTGAAGACCTGCAAAAACCCTAGTTTGCTACCCTAAACCTTCAACTTTGTTATAGAAAATGCAAATGAAACTTATTGTGGAAGACTCCTAACACTTGAATTTTGATTTTTTCTTTGTAAAAATGACTAAGAGATACATGAAAAATGACCTAAATGTGTATATATAGGCATCAACACCTAATTTTCTTGTTATTTAGACCTGAGAGGCTGACGTCCACTAAAGAATTAAGTTGAATGAATTGAATTCCCACTCAAAATTGAATTCCCCCCGAAAAGGAACTCATTTTCCCAAGGTGATGAATGGGTCCCACTAGTGGTTTTTGGAGGTGGGTTTTCAGGATATGAGTGAATTAAGTGTTGTTTGTCAGGATTTAGATGATTTTTCAAGTAAAAGGAGCCTCTAGATAAAAAATAATGGGTCTTAGGGGCCTATAAATGCATTTTTGAAGAATGAATATAATGCAGGAGTACTCAAAAGTAGGTCCAAATTAAGTGTGAAATTGTCTATTTTCTCAAGAGTGTCTAATTTTCTACGCCACATTTAGCCCCCGCTTTAGCACCCATATGACACTACATGCATATGTAAGCTAAAGGATTCTAAATAGTGCATTTTATTGCATAAAAGGATACTTATTCAGAAGACAAGAGAATAAATTCCCTAGTGTAGTTATCTACAAAACCACAACATTAAGAACCACATCCTACAACACGAGTTTTTGAATTATCCAGAAATCCTTTTATCTAACTCAGAGGAATCCAATTCGAGGGTAGATGTATGCCCCCTTGATTTCGCTGCTTTACAGAGGTGGATTCAAGCTAGCAATCTAGCAATGCCAAATAAAGAACATCATACCGTAGGGAATTTCCAAGTACCATGCCATGCAACGATAGACAATTGATGATGTCGGGTCCTGAATCACAATTCCAACACATCAAACAATATAAAAAATAGAGTTTGCTAGCTGCAAAACTATATTGTTTTGAAGAAAAGATGCTTTATTAACTCTTAAGAGAAAATAACTCTAATTTAATGGATAAGAGTAAAAGTGATGAAAATAGGTGAAAAAAGGTGAAGGAGAGTAATTTGTCACTTACTATTATATTTTATCTTCTTGTAGCTTGAGAGTGATGGGTGAGATGAGAAGATGTCGAGTAGATGGGATTACACACCTTCACGACTAGATAAGCTTCAAGAGTAGGTGGCATGCAGCGAGTTGTACCATGAGGTGAGTCGATTCTACAACTTTCACTTAGTGATTTTGTAATGATTTAATGATTTTTAATGTATTTATAGGTTAATTTAGGATCTTGGAATAAAAGTTCACAAAGTGTCCCCTTTTTTTGGCAAAGTGTCCCATTAGTTCGCAAAGTGTCCCTTTTGTTCGCGAAGTGTCCCAAAAGGGTGCTAAAGTGTTTAGGGCCTTTAGAAAAGCACACTAAATGAACTTTAGCACACTTGCATGATGAATAATGTAAAAATTGAAGATATTAGATGAATTTTTAGAGCATATTGTTGTGATTTTGATAGGTACCTACCCGGTCATGACAACGGCTAGGGGGGAGATAGATTAGTTTTCTTAGAGATCTAGCTCCAACACTATCTGCAGCAGAGACAGAGCATCTATAGGTAGTAGGCATCTATTGGGAATATCTGATGTCACCTATGACATACCATGACACCATGTTGATGGCCCTATGCGAGCGTTGGGATGCCACACATGTACCTTTCACCTTCCGATCGGGAAGATGACCATCACTCTAAACGATGTACACTAGATTATTCGAGTTCCTATTCGGGGAGAGTGAGTATATTTATGAGGGGATCTATCATTCTGCGAGAAGAAAGCAGACATGCAGTATCCATATACTAGTGGTCTCATATCCATGCATAATGCATCATTGTCCATACCAGGAGTAGGAGCTCTTGAGATCCCAAGGTCCACAATGTAAGTGTTATCGTGGGAAGCCATGAGTTTAGAACTTCATCTCACTAAACTATTATCAATAGGGCACCAAACACTCATACAAGTACCAAAAAAGATGGGGTGAATGCAAATGAAAACTAGGAATAGTAAAATGTTAAAGAATTTTTTTTTGCAAACTGAAACAAGAAGGCCTAATTTTGGAGTCAATACCTTGCCATGATGTTTGATCTGGTGTAGTTGATGTTGATGTACCATAGAAAAATGGATCATTGAAATTTTCATGGTTATTTAGGTCTTTCTCTTGTGATGCTTGACCTATTTTTCTTTGATTTAATGTTGTAATGTAACTTATACATTCACATTAGGTCCTAAATATTTGAATTATGATGTCTTGTGAAGGTGTTGTGAAGTGTTGTAACACATTTCTACACTTTTCTACTCTTCTCATTATAATTCATCTAAAAATCACCTTTTTATCCCTTATCAAGTCATATTCTAAAGTGTTGTAAAGTCTTGTAACTAGATTTCATGCTTTTCTAGGCTTGTTATCACTATTTACACCTTTCTTATGCTTTATATGACCCCTGTATGCACTTGAAGGCCTTAATTAAGTGTATTTTTTAGTGTAAACCCAACAAAACACATTAAATGCAACTTAATTCTCGACACCCACTTACAAGCCTAGAGTGGTACCCATTTACTAGGGGTTGCGAATGAGTCCCTCTTGGCTCCAAATTCAAAATAATTCAAAATTTCTTACGAGTTTTATTCAAAAAAGACTTTATGTCAGCCTATGATGTATTATTGGGTAATTAGGGCATAAGAGTTTATAAATAAGTGTTTTCTACCCATTTTACACCTAATTCATCCAAGCATTCATCTCATTCACTAATTCATTCACTAGTTCATTCAAGCATTCAATTACATTCAAGCATCATTCAATCAAGCAAACATCAAGCATCTTGGAGCAGCCATTGATATATCTTAAGACTTCAACAACACGATTTTGGTCTTGTAGGAAAATTTTTCAATAAAATAGGTTTTGAAAGGTGGTCAACAAGTCATCAAAGTGTTTCAAGTCAACCAAATCCTAATTCAAGCTTGGAGACAATTTACAACCCATTTTATGTAGATTTGACTTCCTCAACCCGACAAGAAGACAAGTGTGGATCTAGACCAACAGAATTGACCTTTGAATTTGCATAATTTTGGAGGAGGATTGATTTTCCATTAGTGGCGAATGATTCCCACCTGTAGACTAGAAAAGTTGATTTTTGTCAGAATCTAGTTCCTGATAGTCAGAAAGCAGTTTTAGGTGTTTTTAATACCAGTAGGAGGACTGATTCTACATCAATGGCAAGTGAGTTTCACTAGTGATCAACAGTGATTTCTACCAGTTTTCAGAGCCTTCTAGGATCAGTTTTCAACTTCCAGGGGCACTTTGTTAAACCTCATTCAATTTTGTTTGCATTAGTTCATGCTTTTAGTTCATTTTTCCATATCACATTTTCTTTTCAAACATTGCGTATTTCATTAGTTTTGCATTAATAAGCAATCAGTTTCATCACTTAGTTGCATTTAGGTATATTTCCATCATACATACATTATATTGAGTGAACCACCTCAATTTCAGGGTTCTATCTCTCTCCTTTTAGGTGAAAAACCTTAAGAGTGCAAGAGTACATAGAACACACCATAAAATTAATGATTCATTTTGGTGAACTTGCATTTTGAACACTTCTCTTTCTAATTTCCATTGCATCTTGCATCCTAGGTTTCGTTTGCATCAAAATTCAGTTAGGTTTTGTTTTTGTTTTTGCATCCTAGGGTTTCTAAAATTGCATTAGTGAAAGAATCATATAGATTTCATTTGTGCATATCAAATCATTCAAAAATTGAAAATTTGTATTTGCATCTTCATTTTGCATCTAAAACACATAAAAATTACTTTAAATTTTTTGAAAAAACACAAAAAAATCTCATACCTGGACTCATTTTCCACCCTGGACGAATCAGTCCACCTGCACATTTTAAACTACATTTTTAGGAATTTATTGGGTATTTTCTGCATCATAGTTTTTTGTTATTACTTTCTATCACACTTTCTAAATTTTCTATTTTATACACTTTCTTGCATATTAGTTTACTTTTATTCATTATCATCATGGATTTTTTCTTTAATAAGTTTTGGAATTCATTTAAATCCTTAGTAGACATGTCCAATTGTGGCTTTGGTTGTGATCATAATGACCTTGAGCTTCATAATGCTCCTTCAACTCCAAATGCATGTCCTCGTCATGTTGTAGACATCATTGGAGAAGATGATGATAGCATGAACAAGTTTTTAAATTCATGTCTTGACAACCTTGAAGCCAATGCAACCTTTTACCCATCCATGAAGTCACAAGATCTCTCTATTGTCTCACCTCCTGACATGTTTGGTTATTTACATCCTGAAATGAATGAAGGACCTAAGTTCCCTCCAACATGTGGACCAAATTTCTCTAAACAACCACGTCATCGACGATTTTATGATAACAAAGTTACCAACACACCAATCAGCCTTGAAGAAACATATGGAAAAGCCTTTACTATCCTAAGCAAACAAGGTTGTGACACAACAAATGAGCATAACATCCACCAACTTTTAGAACAAAAACTGGAACAGATGAAACACAGCATGATTAGGATATCAAGATCCTCCTCATGACAACAAGCCTCCTTTTTAATACTAGAGACTTCGAGGTGATAGTAAAATGATCTTTGATTCTCCTCCTGACTTGAACATTCTCCTTCCACGTAAACAACCATTATTTGATTCTAATAAGGATGTTAGGATCCCCATGGGTCCTCTTCCCCCTTCCATTCATGAAATGGAGAATCTAGTAAATGAAAACGACCTTACAAATTGAAAAAACTAAAATTTCCTCTCCATCCACCACCTGAATGTGAAAGGAAACTGCAAATGCTTTTAAATAGAGGTCTCATTCTCTTACCACCCATGAACAAGTTGGTCATCCGCCCTAAAGATTCTAACGTACTATTTTGCAAATATCATCATGTTCTTGGCCACCGAGCTGATGAACGTCAGAAATTGAAGGGCATACTGATTAAGTATCACTTCACTGATACCGATTATTTTCTATCATTCCTTAAACCAACTCCCCTCATCATGCAATAGTTGTAGAATTTTCCCATTATCATTATTGCATGATCCTTCCCATCACCTGCCTTGGCTCATTCTTGTCTTGCATTCAGTGGGGGAAAGAGGTCGTTAGCCTTGTCCTAGTAATGCATCTATCCTTGTCTCTTAACTGTATTATTTCCCTTCCACTTATACTACTTGAGATTGTGAAGCCAATAACCCAGTTAATGGTTGACTTACATTTGCATTACTAGCCCCTTTTACGATTTCATTTTCTTTGATGTGATCGTATTTGAGTATCGTGTTCCCCCATAATGTGCATTTGATGTTCTCTCTCTTTGTGTAGTTCTATTTGTACCTCTATTCTTCTATATGTCGTACCTTTTACCTTTTCTTTTCCACTTTTGTTTTGTGTTTTCCTTATGGGGATGATGAAAAGCATTGAGGCACCCTATGTTTCTTCCATGTTGACCCAAAAGGTCCCTTTCCTTTTCCTTTTTACTTTGTCTTTTTCTTGTGTTTTCCTTTTGGGGATGAAGCAAGGCATCGAGACTGCAATGTCTCCTTCATGTTGATCCAAAAGCTTTCTCTTTTTCCTTTCACCTTTACATTTTCTTTTTGCTTTTTCTTCTCCTTTTGGGGATGATGCAAAGTGTTGAGACTGAAGTATCTCTTCCATGTTGACCCAAAATGGACTTTATTTTTATTTTTCTTTCACTCTTTGTGTCATTCTTCTAGTTCTATGTGTTTTGGGGAATGATGATAGTTTCGAGTTCTTTAATTTAAACATTGCAGCAATGAGCATAGTGACCCTAAATCTATATATCCCTTATGTGTTTGGTGTGCTCCTTTCTGGTGGGCAACTCCCCTTTCTTTTGTTTCTTTTTTTGTTTACGTGAAGCAGCCTTACTTGGAAACATATGAATTGGAATTGGGGCTTTCTAAATTGGCTCTCATGTCTTGTTTTTCTTTTTGCATCTTTCTTTTTCTACTTTAAAGTAATTTCTCATAGAGTGGTGTGTAGAAATTCCTTTAAAGTGGGGGGCATACATTGGCATTATTCATTTGCATTTTTCTTGGTTCTTAGTGTAGCCAAGTTACTTCATACGATGCATTTGTCACTTTGTGGATGACATTAGGTGTGATGTCCTTCATAAGTGTGATCTATCTTAGCATATTCTATTCCTCTCAGTGGCCTGATGTGACACACTACATCCCCTAATTTGTGAATATTTCATTCTTTGATTGGTCCTCTCTTGGAGACATTAAACACAATGTTCCCTAAGTGATAGACCTCGCATGAACTTAACAAGAATCCTTTGAACATCTTTTACATTTTACATTTTTGCATTTTATATTTTACATCTTTTCCACCTTGCATAACGTAGCTTGCATTCTTGTGGTACCATCCTATTTGTTCATTAGTTCTAAGCATACGAAGCTTTACATGTCTCATGAAGCACGAACCGACATTTTCCTTTGTGGTGCCTTGTTAAAGTTATCAAGAGGTATAACTTTAATATGGTTGAGCGGGAAGCCCATTCTGCAACACAACTTTTCCCATAGCCAGCTATGTGTTTGTGAGTACATACCACCCAAGCATATGTTTCTCACCTTTTGGGCTTCTCACCTAGTGGACCACCATGAGTTCCATCACCCCAGAGTCACTACTAAATTTGACTCCACTTTCCGACAAACGTTCATTGGTCATTCGACAAACATTTGTTGAACAATCGACGAATTTACGAAAAAAAAATTGTAGCTATTTTTTTGTCAAAATTATGACAACAAATTAAATGTTGAAATAAGGACACAGATTCATCGGTCATCGACATCATAAAATGACTCAGATGTTCGTCAGAATATCGATGAAAACTTCATGTATCCACCAACGAATTACAACCAAAATACAATTGCAATGGCTCTTCTGAAGCGTCGAAACAACACCAGAAGTTCATCGCCATTTTGACAAAATGGGAAAGGAGTTACGATGAACCCTTCATCGCAGCTATAGCAACTTCGTCGGACCTTTTTAGTGATTCGTCGGTGGCCTTCGTCAAAATTGCGATGAAATAATGCAATTTTGAAAAAAAAAATCGTTGAAATGTACCATCGCGGAGACACTTGGCGATGACCACCGAAGCCAACCCATCGGTGAGAGATCAATCATCAACACAGGATAGAAAAATCACTTGGATAGTCCATGTCTTGCCGATGACTTCCATCGGCAAGACAGATCTAATGTCACACCGATCTGACCTCTTTAGGAGTTTTGAACACTACTGGTTATCAGCAAGACATTTTTAGGGTCTCACTGATTAAACAAGTGTCTAAGAGTAAGTAAACAAATGGAACCTATTAATTTTCTTATTTTTGGGTTCTTTAAATCATAGAATAGATACCATCTTCTTGTGTATAATGTACTTATATTCAGATTTGAATTTGAGACCAATTGTCATTGCACATTCCATTTTACTTACACAAATTATTCTATAAGCAATTATATATTGATAATGCCAAATGATTTATGGTGTTGTACAACTCTACCTATCATCACAATTCTGTTGTTCCCCCCTAGAGAATCCTGCAAAGACAAGTTTACAATACCAAGTCAAATAATATAAAAAAGACTTACTTCCATACCAATTAAATGATTATTCTCACAATGGAAATTGTCTAATTACAACAACAATTCCATGAACTTAGGTTATCCATGCTTCATAAGAGATGATTGATCATACATACAGACTGCAAGATGCATAGAAAAATCATTACACTTGAGAACAACAAAGGGCTAACAAGGGAAGGAGTTAAGAAACATCTGGATTGAAGAGAAAATGTGTAGGGAAAATGCTGAGAAATGTCAAGAGAACAAAGCTTGTAGAACATATTCTTGACCTAATCAAGCTCTTGAACAACTTAAACAAAATTAAAATACTAACACATACATGATACATGTAATGAACTTCCAATATCCGCTATCCTTTTCATTAATGCAGAGGTAGGTAAAGGAGAAATAATTATAATTATAACACTATTCATAATCTAATAAATTATGTTTGTAATTTGTGTTCAATGGACCTTAGTTTTATCATTATACTACCCATCTAATACCATGTTTTAATCTAGGGTTCAACTATCTTAGATCTAAAGAAACGCCTTCTATTAACCATTTAAAGTACTATAAAATAAGGTAAGACTTTTACTTGAGAAAGATTGGGTACACTTATAGGATTAAAGTTCTCGCAATCATCAAGATTTATTGGCACACAGACACAACCTGCAACATATGAAGTAATGAATGACTACAAGTTAGTGAAATGGTCCTTAATATGTGACTGGTTTGCAAATTGATTGATAGAAAATAAGGTTACAAATAGATCTACATGAAAAATTATGAGGACAATCTACTGTAATCATCAAAATAGATGAAAAGTGCAAAGGAAAGAGTTGAGCTACATCTCTAGAGCCTAGAAAAAACACATGCAAGAAACATAAAAAAAAAGAACAAACCAATTTTTGGATGAATACAAAATGGTGCCTTCAGCAAGTGATTCATATGCTTTCACACCTGACAGGACATTAAGAAGATTTTAGTCTTCCTTTGTGAAATTAACTACTTACAAATAAACCCAGAAACCAATATTATATACCTCCATGTCTAGCTAAGGGTAGGCATAAGAGAAAAAAAATTCCTCAATGCAATGTCAAAAAATATCAATGTGTGTATAGGTTTGTATTACTCAAAATATCATTTCACTGCCTAAGGAAAAATACCAAAGTGATGTTTTAAATTTCAATCTTCACATAGGCTCCCTTATTACTACACATGCATATACAAGAATTATTCGAGCTCTAAACTATTCAAATATTAAGGATTTAATTAGCTATAAGATGGAAAGGTGTTGTTTAGACATAATCCATCATCTTTTACATATCTTTATTCACTCCTAGCGCTTCAAATAAATTTGTGTAAATGAGATAGAAATGTGAATCTTTTATGACAAAGAAAATTCTTAAAAGGAGGGGGGAGAGAGAAAAGGGTAGGGGGCAAGAGAATACTTGAATGTATAGCAAAGTATAACATTTTGATCATTATAACAATGAAAGCGATCTTAAGTTTGAAGCATTAATATCATTTACAACATTTATGATCAAGAATGAATGTAAGTAGAGAAACTTATGCATACTGCAGATGGTACAAAATTTCATGGTTAAGTGGAAGCCTCCCATCAACAACAAGATCCAAATATCCATGTATCTATCTCAATCGAGCCTCTAAACCCTTGAGCTTTCAATTTTTCCACTAACTTGTTATGCACAAAAGTCAAATTTTAGAGTTATGTCACCACTAAAACAAAGGAAACAAAGCTTTGAAACCAAATCCACACACAACACAATGTGGTATTCATACAAATCCATACAAACAAACTAAACTCAGAACATTGGAATGGAAACAACTTCAAATTATGATGCAGAGTATGGATTCAAGGTATAAAGAATCATTTTTCTACCACCATAGTGAATCTTTGCATATTGGTTTGATGCTTCAAATGATGCATTTCTTATATTGAAAAGTGCATTACCTTATTCAGCTTCTCTTTGTTTCGAGAATAGTTTAATATTCTCTACTTAATAGGGCCAACCACGTGATGGTGGAAGCTCATTTGGCCTCTCCCCCCCTCACATCACTCTCAATTTCCCATACCCAATCATATAACATTAATCATTCATTCATCCATTAATAACATATAACATTCTTTCATTCATCCATTAATAACATATAACATTCATTCATTAACATATCACATTCATTAATTAACATATTCACATTCATTCATTAACATATAATATTCTTTCTTTCAGTTTTTACATATTATAAAAAATATGGTTGTCATGATATGATTATAATCACTTTTTTTTTTTTTTTTTAAAGCTAAAGTTTTTTGAAGTGGAGTATCATTTTCTAAATCATATGCCCCCCTTTAGTTGTTCTGCTCTCTACTCATGATATTAATGTACGCCTAGTCGTCTACTCATGACGTGGACGCCGCTGGAAGGGGGGTCTGCTACAATAACAAAGAAATGTTAAACTGATATGTTTTATTATTATTGTTACAAGTATTTCATTAAATAAAATAACATTAGAGTGGTTCTCTTTACTTGATGGGTCCACATCATGTTCCTGAACTTCTATTATAGACTCATGCTCAGCATGTTGAACACACTCTATATCCTGATCTATAGTTGAAACACAAAAGGTTACATTAATTAATACACCAATTGAAATTAAATATGTTTAAAAGAACATAAGAGTGGTCCTCTTTACCTGATGGGGCCACATCATCTTCCCGATCTTCTCTAGCCTAATCATGCTCAACACATTGATCATGCTCTACATCCTCTAAAGTTGAAACACGAAAGGTTACATTAACTAATACACCAATTGCAATTAAATATGTTTAAAAGAACTTTAGAGTGGTCCTCTTTACCTGATGGGGCCACATCATGTTCCTGATCTTCTCTAGCCTAATCATGCTCAACATGTTGATCACACTCTACATGCTCTAAAGTACCGGGATGCACACCATGACCTTCATCTACAGGTTGTGCTCCACCCTCACTAGGCTGCATTCCAATGTCATGTGGAGTATTATCATTGCTTGAATGTTTAAAATAAATAGGCATCTAATTACATTATGGTGGAAATTAATATTGATTAGATTGCACAAGTATTCAATTTTAAATAAACTTTATTGAGTTTATTTACCTGCATGTCGGATGTAGTGGAAGATTTTGTTTTCCTAGTCAAGACTCTTAGGCGTTCAGCCACGACTCCATAGCCTTGCTGGAGGGAAATCTTCAGGTCATCTTCTATGGGAACTCTATTGAATTTAGAGCCCTACATTTTTGCATAAGATCATGAATTTTGCTTCTATGGTGTGATAAAACCAAAGTTTTTTTCAATTTATTATTTGGATACAATATTTCATTTATTGATACTTACAATTCGTGCGGCTAATTTTATATAACCACCAGAGCCAAGTTTGTGCTACTTGTGTTTTTGTAGTCTTGCCTTTGTTGCCTTCAATGTGTCGGGCAGCCTATGAAAAGTTTGAAATATGTTAAATTATGTAAAAAGAAAGAGTAATCAGTATATAATTACATTTTTGATAGTATCACATACCTTCTTTGGCCCAGTGGTGTCTTTTCTTTTCTTTTTTTTTCAACCTTATCCTTTCCATCCGACACCAAGTCCTTCCACTCCCTCTCGGAAACCATGGGGGGATGCTCATACTTTTTGTTCTTCTCTAAATGTGACCTATATTGGTTGCTCACATACTTTAAATAGGTACCAACTTTCTTAAGGACCTTGGTTCAATTGAATGTTTTATCACCGAAGAGCACAACTAAACAATTAATGAGCTCATCTTTTAAATCTTGATTTTGGGCATTCCACCATGAATGCATGGTGGGCCCGAAGAGCTCCAATGTAATATCACTTAGATGTTTATAAAAAACATCATTTCCTGCAAAATGATCATGGGATCAATAGTCTAAAAAGAGTGATCAATAAGTAAATTTCAATTGGATTATATATAATAATAATTAAAACATTTTAAAGTACCTGGGACCTTCTCTATCTTTATGGGAACGAAATCCTCGGTCACCACAAATGTGACTGGAAATGTTTGCGTACTAGTAATACGGAAAGATACAGTAAATGTTGCTAAAATATCACCAGTACTAGTGGCCTCTGCATCCCCAGGTACATGTCCTGATGCATGTTCTAGCATGTGTTCGCTACAAAAGGGTGCACTAATGGATGTCTGCATGGTATGTGTTGCCGACATTTCAGATAGAAATATAGGCACGAATGATGGGGTCAGATGATGTGATGTATGCATAAGAAGATCAGGATGGACACTTGTACCAACCCCTACTCCTTGGGCAGCACTTGCAGTACCTTGATCATGGCCAAGAGCATCATGAGGACGCAAAAAATATTGTAAAAAAAATAAATATTTTAGTTCATGACATAAAAGAGTACAAAATATAAAACCACATGTGAATGAACTTATGTTATAATTAAAGACCTCATGACAACTTACTTACAAGTTTTGTGATCTCACAGTCAATATTTTAACCCTCTCTCTTATCTCATCTGTTTGAGGCACTGTGAATAACAACTTAAGGATTTCTTCATTGCATTTTTTTTGGGTCTTCCTTATCATATCGAAAGGGTTTGTTAAATAAGTGATGCCATCATCACATAATATTAACTGTACCTCCCTCTAGATGCTCTTGTCTACTACTGGTGCCTTTCCCCGATCAGTTGACTACAATAAGAATATTAAAAACATTATCAAAATTAACCCAATAAACTTATGAAAATAACATAATAATAAAACATTTTGCTTGTATCTAATTTTTACAATTATAATGAGGTAAACCTATCAGGTAGAAGCACCTGAAGATACATCGCGATCTGTGCTCTGGGCCAGAGCCTTCTCCATACGATCAATGTCCCGCTGTCACAAAAATTAAATATAAAAAAACATTACCGAAATGAAACCAATAGACTTACGAAAAAAAAACATAAGAATAAAATGGTATATTGGAGTTATTAATTGGAGGTTGGGTAAAATGGTACATAGTACATACCACCCCCATAGTAACTATGTTTGTAACTAAGCAATTCAAATTGTAATTGATTAGCAACTCTTCCCCTGCAGTTATTGATTTTATCGCACATACGAATACACGGTTTCCCTCGCGTGCCTTGAATATGCAATTGGGTTGCTTATTTTTTGACCCAGGTCATGTACTATTTATAAACCCTACAATATTCCCTGATGCTTTTGGCCTTCTATCAATATGCATAGCCACTCCTTTATTTTGATCCTTATCTTTTAGTTGTATATAATTTTCTAACAGTGCATACCTACGCATACTTCGTGTATATCGAACCAGTTACATCCAATCTTTGTAACTGTAATAGGGCCCAACATACTCCATCAATTTAGTAACTTTTTTAGAACAAACCTTTATGTCGTCCATGCAAAAAAGGCCCAAACCATGTAATGACGATGATGCTATGCGATATATCCTCTCGTTGACACAAAAATCAGTGTTTATTGGAGGAAGTTGCTTGGGTACCCATTGTTTCCATATATGTTTGTAGCTCAAGGGAACCTCAACGTCACCTATGTTCTCATCATCATAAGAACATGACCCCCCTTCAGCAAGAAAAAATTCCACGTGTTTACAAAATTTTCTTCTAATCTTTTGACCTCTAGTTGATCTCCCTCTTTTAGACATACTACATGTCTTGCTTTCCTCTTCTCTTCCTAAATTTCCCTCGCTCGAGGAAGACAGATCTGACAAATACCTATTTGGTGGTACCTTCACTCATAAGGATGTTGGATGAAGTTCTTTCATGGTGATGTGATCCTAAGGTAACATTATGATTAATATATCATTTTATCACTAGAATTTCACAGGTTATAAGGTAATCAAGTCTTGATAGATTGCAATTTATTGTTACTACCGTCCAAATGTGTCCATCACAAATCAAATCTACTTAAAGTTTTAACTCCCAAAATTTTTAACAAGTGTTAAATGTGACTATGGTCCACCAGTTACACAACCAAGGCCTCAAATGTATTCTCTAATTGTAATCAAAGGGCTTTTTATCTTCATCCAAGTAAATAAACTTGAAGGGAAACACCACCAAGTGGTTTATTGGACACCTACATGACTAAAAATAGTAGAAAAATTACATTTTATTTCCATATGTCTAAGTGGTTAACAGGTAGGGAATGTGTACTAGGCTTGGTTAAGTCATAATAAGTTTATGCTTTGGCAATAAATTTTTTTTAAGTCATCTTAAATCTTCCTATGTTTAATTGCTAGGAGACTTTTGGTATGTTTTGAGGTAGGATGATTGATGAAAGAGCCCAAAGAGCCTTTCTCCATGGTATCCAGGTACACATAGCAGTGGTCTTCTCTTATACGGTTGGACATGATTTAAAGAACTTAGCAAGGAATTATTCATTTAACCTAAGGTTTTCTCATAATGCCATCATTGGAAAAGTATGATCAAATTCTACTATTATGAAGAATTGGTCTATGTGCCTCTAGTAATCACTATAAATGTTTGTAAGGATAAAATGACTAATTGCATCAGGTAGGAGAGAATCAACTTTGAGTTCTTCAAAGATTATATTCCTCTATTCATAATTTTTAAGGGTTGTGTGTGGAGGAGGTTATCACTACCAAGAAGGGAGGATACCTTTCCTTGTGATGGAACTTCAAAAAATTTCTCTTTGTGTTCCATTTTTATCTTACCTTATGTCTTTGGTCATCTATGGTGTTTGGGAAAAGCCTAAGGTTAGGGTTTTACCTTTGTCTTCATGTAAAACCCTATGTCTTCATGTAAAACCCTAGTGTTTATCTTACACCTTGGGTGGGATCTTTTGGGTTGTTACTTTTTGGAATATCACAAGGTGGTCCAATCCGTTGGTGACATGTGTGCTTTTTGGCCCAATGCTTGTTTGCTCCTTTTTCTATAAGAAGGATTTCAAGGCCAGAAGTACGGGTTAGCAAGTTAGATATTTTTGGTTGAGTCTAGATGAAGTTGCAAAGCAAATTGTAAAGTCTGATGGTTTTAGGGAAAATTCAATTTAGGTTTTGAGTCATTCCGTAGTAGGTTTTGAATTCATGGGGATTTGATGTTTTATGATAGTACTGGCATTTGAATTGATATGATTAATTCGAACTCATGTCTCTCCATTGTACAAGTATATTTGAATTTTGAATAAAATGATCAAGGGTTGTTTCGTTCATCTCATTGTTGTGGTGTGTATGATTCTTTTATTAGCTTTAATTCAAGGAATTAATTAAAATGCTTGAATGGGATTGTAGGTGGATATGTTCTATATAAGGATTTGATAAGTAGTATTGGGTTAGAATACATATTGAGGAGATTGTAAAGCAATGTTATCAAGGATCTTATATGTTATGCGTTAAATCTGTCATAAACCCTTAGATGCTTATAAATTTCACTCCTCCAATGGATATATGGCACTGATCTAAGTTGTACTTATTTCTATGGTTTAGTATTTTTTTCCTTTACCTAGAGCTTGCTACAAATTGCAAATCAATGACTATCTTATACTATGAAATGTTGTTGTAGTTATCTCATGCTCCAAATAGTTGATATTATTGATAAACAACCAATTCTATTCAATATTATCCTATTATGTTGAGCTACTAAATGAGAATATCTATTGTTAATGTTGTTTATGATGATGGCACTGTAGAGGTTGTAAATGCATTAAGGGATCACCCTCCCGGATCTTGCAGAGCCCAAAGTGTAGGAGGTCTTTAAAATCCTCGTCAGTTGGTCCAGGTCCTTCGAGCTGCCCTTTATTGGAATTGGCAATTCCATAGGTAGATTAGAAGATCAACCTACTTACCGTAAAAACAACCAACATCTTGCATATGTTTGGGGTGGAGGTATTAAAGAAGAATTGTATGCCTCTATTTTCATTCATTAGATCTACCTTAGCCTAGCATATACTTGGGCTAAGTCTACAATTGCTTTAGACTCATGCGATGAAGTCTATGTGTGATGAAATCCTAGACCTCAACCAAGATGTGGGTAGATTATGGGAGTTTTTCCAAGACCTAAAGCTGGTCGATAAAAATGTGAAAGACTAAGCTATTTTATTTTTTGTCTTATCTTATACCATTTTATGAGAATGGGAGTGGAAATGTATGAGAAGATCTTTGGAAACTAGGCATGAAAATTGCAAGTTAAAGAGAATGGGAGTGCCAAACTTACAGTACTTGTTGCCCCTTGGTCATCAATTTTCCCTAAGTGACCTCAACCTCATCTTCAGCGCTGGTATTGACCTTGTTTTCACTCCTCTAAACTCTTCCTCGGCGCTGATATTGACCTTGTTTACACTCCTCCAAACTCTTCATCGGTGCTAGTATTGACCTTGTTTTAACTCCAAACTCTTCCTTGGCACTGGCACTGACCTTGTTTTCAATACTCCAAACTCTTCCTTGGCGCTAGTATTGACCTTTCACTTCTCCAATTTGATGAGCTACAACCTAGTTTCGTTAGGTTTTATAGTATGTTAATTAAATTGAAAATTTTGGCACCATTTAGCTAGGTTTTAATATTCTACAATATAGTTAAGTATATATTAGCTATATTTTTACATAATAATTAATATATTTATTTCGCTTATTATAATTATATATTATATTCTTTAACAAAATTATTAAATATGTATAAAAATTATTATAATTAATAATTAATAATAGTATGTTTTATATAATATATTTAATATAATAGTAATATATATTAATATGAGAGAGAGAAACTAAATTTTGATTGGTTGTTTCCGTGTCGGCAATCCCAAGGTTGGAATATGTCCTTGGGGAGTTATCTTTGAAGGTAGCATGCCATTTGATTAAGATATGATAATTCTCCTTTAAGACCTCTTCAATGTACCATTGCATAGGGAACAAAAAAAGATAAAATGTAGGAAAATATGCTTAGAGATAATGATAGGCATGCAAATAGAAAGGGAGACAAAGAGATAGAGAGGTAGAGATAAAGAGATAAGGATGAATAGATAGGGGTATAGGAGGGTGATTGATATAATATCTCTCCATGTGGCTCTCTATATCTCCCACTATCTATGTCACTCCCTCTTCCCTCCTCTATCTATTGAGCTATCTCTCCCTCTCCCCCCTTTCTCTCTCATTCACTCCATCTCTCCCTCCATCTCTCCTACTCTATATCTCTATCTCTATTCTCTTTTTATCTCCCTCTCACTCCTCTCTCTCTTTCTATCTATATCCCTTTCTCTCCCTCCCCCTCTCTATCTCCCTCTCTCTATCTCTCACCATCTCTCCCTCCCTATCCACCCTATCCATCGACTCTCTATCTCCACCTCTCTTCCTTTCTCCTCCCATATATCTCCATCTCTCTTTCTCTTCCCATATATCTCTATCTCTATCTCTTTCTCTCCCCATTAATCTCTATCTCCCCATATATTAACTAAGAAGCCATGCAAGCATACAATAGTATATGTTGGTAAAACTATAATAGTGTTTTATTAAACTATAAGTAACACTTATCTTTCTAATGTCAAGCCTTCTTATAAAAATAGTGTTTTATTAAACTATAAGTATATTATTGTCACCACTCTTCATTCAACATGAAATGACAAATGTAGCAATTATTTTGTTGCTTTTGTCATGTTTCATTAACCAAGCTATTTATTGGGTTGAATAAACTTGTTTTATTACCCTTCATCTCTTTAAAATAATTAGACAATAGTAGTGAGATCAGGAAGGGGAGAAAACTAAACTCCTTCAAAATAGGGGTAGTTGTGGGTTTGTTGGTTTTCTTTGTATACTATATACTTATTTCCTCTAGGATAAATAAGTCACTTTAAATCATTTTCTTAGTTGTGTATCCTAACTA
>VDFB02281492.1:45098577-45216341 GCA_007258455.2 Sequoia sempervirens | reverse complement strand
CCTCTATCTCTCTCCCCTCTACCTATTGGTTATTTTTATTGTAACCAGGTTGGTCTTGGTTATTTTTATTGTAACCAGGTTGGTCTTCTAATTTACCTATGGAATTGCCAATTCCAATCAAGGGAACCTCGAAGGACCTGGACCAACTAACAAGTATTTTAAACACGTACAATTTGGGATTTTCAAGACCCAAGAGGGTGATCCCTTAATTCGTTTATAACCCTTGAACCACTATCATAAACAACATTAACAACAACAGATAATCTCATTTAATTGCTCAACATAATAGAATAATACTGAATAGAATTTTTTGTTCATTAGTAATATCAACTATTTGGAGCATGAGATAACTACAACACATTCCATAGTGTAAAATAGTCATTGATTTGCAATTTCTAGCAAGCGCAAGGTAAAGACAAACAAAATGAACCATAAAAATTAGTACAACTTACATCAGTGCCATATATCCATTGGGGGAGTCAAATTCATAAACATCTAAGGGTTTATGACAGATTTAACACATAACATATAAGATCCTTGAGAACATTGCTTTACAATTTCATCAACATGTATTCTAACCCAATACTACTTAGTAAATCCTTATACAGAACATATCCACCTACAATCCCATTCAAGCATTTTAATTAATTCTTTGAATTAAAGCCAAAATAGAAATCATACACACCACAAGAGTGAGATGAACGAGACAACCCTTGATTATCTTATTCAAAATTTAGATATGCATGTACAATGGAGAGGCATGAGTTTGATTTAATAATTTCAATTCAAATTCCAGTACTATCATAAAACATCAAATCCCCATGAATTCAAAACCTACTATAGAATGACTCAAAGCCTAAATTGCATTTTCCTTAAAACCATCGAACTTTACAATTTGCTCTGCAACTCTACCTAGACTTGACCAAACAATATCTTACTTTCTAATCTGTACTTTTGGCCTTGAAATCCTTCTCATAGAAAATGAAGGAGCAAACAAGCATCGGGCCAGAAAGTACCTCTCATTTCACATGCTTTTCTTCACAAAACTCTTGAGGACAACAACTATACATTCTTTATTTCTCATCCTACGCCCTATTCATGCATCGTACAATTACAACAGTATCCATGGGGCCTCTTACACAGGCTACAGTAACCACAAAAAGTGTAAGAGGCCCTTTATATCATGTTTGGACTACAAAACCCTCAAAAATAGGGTAACCGGGCTGTATGCAAACAAATAAAGCTTTCTAACTCAAATCAACACCATAAGCCCTCAAATTAGATTCAAATCAAAGCTAACACATATCTTCATGACCTGGAATTTATTTCACATCAAAATATGGCTGCATGTGACCGTACAGTGCTGCATAACAAGAAAAATATAGAAATTTTTAAGAAAAACACAGATTTTTGAATGTCAAGAGCTTGTATTTTAAATCCTCAACCATCAACAACCATTACAATGATCACTTTATGCCTTTCAAAGGCCTTTACATGCCAACCACTAAAAAAACACTTCTACAACTGACTTTTTAATCTTTTATGATCACATGAAACATAAAACACACTAATTTCAAGGTTGTTAACATCACTATTGAAATGTTTTAATTTTTGACCTTTCAAACATTAAAAAGTACATCATTAAATTAATTATGTAATGGCATAAAAATTAAAAAAACCATGAATTAATTATGTAACCACATAATTCAAATATAATTCTATCAAGAAATTAATATCAAATAGATAATATAATCACATAACTCATACATTTCAATGTCATTGATCTTCTTCTTCATCCAACTCTTTGTCTATATCATCTGATCTAGATTTGACATTGTAAGGATTGGTCATATCATCATCATCATCATTGATATTAGTTTCAATAATGTCATCATCCACATGAATGTCATCTTCATGAACATTAACTCCTACATCATCATGATCTAGTTCCTCCTCTTTGAGATCTTCATCAAGGACATCATCAACTAACTGTTGATCTTGATCATAATCTACATCATCTTATAGTTCTTTGGTATCTTCTTCTTCCACCACATTATACTTTACCGGCCTTCCTCTTGGATCATGTCTAACAATAAATGACCAACCCGGTTTACCTGGAACCTCTAAGTAAAATATTTGCTCATATTGGCTTAGAAGAACATAGGGCTCATTTCCAGCTCGCTCGATCAACCTTGTATTAACCATGGTAAATCCATTATCATGTTCAATAACAGTTCTCTTAGATTAATTTTCATTCAATCGTATCATATACCATAGGACGACGAACATAATTAATCTAAAGGACTTAAAGTCACACTCAAGTATATCATCCAAAATCCCATAGTATCGATTTTTTGAGACTTTTGGATGTATGTTGCTTCTAGATGAAACATTAGTCACCTGAAAGACTGTAGTTATACCAGAATCACAAGTTTTCTTCATGTCATCCAACATTTTGATTCAAAATTTATGACCATTGCACCACATAGCCTTGTGGTGTTTCACTACAATATGTCAAACATGTAAAAATTATTGCAATATCGTCAGTTGATAAACATATTTATTCTTGGCCGAATGTATGCAAAGAAAACAATCTCAACATATATATACATCAATATAATTGAAAATAATTAAATAATATGGATGATTAATATATTTATACATACCTGTTTATCTCTTAAACCATATGCTAAATCAATTTCCCTTTGTGTAACATTGGAATCTCCATTACGATGAGCTTCTTTAACCAATGAAGCCACACCTTTCCATGTTAATGTGTGACAGATTGAAAAATTCACAAATGATGTATAATTAGTTAAATACCACAGTATACGACCTTAATTTATAATTGATGTATATTGAAGATTAAAAATTAAATAAGTACAATATACATAAAACCATATGTAAAATGTATTCCAATTAATCTCCATGACCATCTTATAATTACCTCTCACTTTCCTCAATCTACCTTTCCCCATTAGGTACTCCCCTTTGAATTTGTTAATGGAGTTGGGATCCCAAATGCAATCTACATCGATCTTTGCTACAAACTTAGGAAGATATTCACTAATGTACACCATGGTCTGGTATACCATATATCCCTCCACCATAGAATCCTAAGGATGTGCTCTTTTTCTAAGCAAAGCCTTCAAAAATTTCAAGTGCCTCTCAACCATCCACATTAATCTTGTGTGTACAAGTCCACACAATTCAATCTCCTCAACTTGGTGTATGAGGTAGTGTTCTTGTGCATTGGAAAATGTTGAAGGTAGAAACTTTTGCATTTCACACATTAGACGAGGAATTTTTCTCTTCCAATAATTTATATCTTCTTTATGGATTTCTTTAGATGACAGCCATCTACAAGTGATTCAAGGCACAAATATATTAACGAGATTTAACAAAAATATATAGTATATTACATAACAAGTAAAAACAAATGGAAATTATAAGATGTATACAATGAATAGAACAAATATCGCTACTTACCTCATGTATTTTCCAAGATCATATATAACTTGCTTGACATTGTTGTCAAAGTTGTCAGGAGATAGAGGTAGAACGTACTACAACAATTATAAAATGATATTTTTCATTATTTTTCCAAAAGTAGAAAATATAATACATTAAAAATTACATGCATTATACAAGTGTATATAATATACCAGAATAATTACCTTAATGAAGGTATGCCAATCATGCGTTTTCATCCCTGACCCAAATTCACCTTTCTTTGTTATTATATTGTTTATGTTCGTAGCAAATCCTATGGGAAATCAAATTTTTCATATGACTTCTTTTATAGAATTCCTTAGTTGCTCTGTTAATAACCAAGGAAGGGCAGTTATATTAATTTCGTCTCCATCACTATTTAATTGAATGGAATTTTTCATTGCATGATTGGCTTCCTGAATGTCACTACAAATTTTGACAATTTTTTCTTTTTCATGCCTTCCATCCAATATTTTCCATAACATTTCTGTTATATACTTTTCGATATGCATTGTATCAAACAAATGCACAATTTTGCTCATAGTAGGGAAACCTACTAAATTGTCTGGATAACTTTTTAGTCCCTGTGGAAGCTGGCCATTAATGCCTTGACAACCTTCTTGAAGCATATAAATTAAACAAATTAACAACAATAATCATTGTCAATTACAACATGAGTAAACACAACACAATATAAAAATATAAATTCAAAACATATCATATATGATAGATAAAAAATTTGATCTAATGTATAACCTTGACGATTAATTCTATTATATTCCAACTTCCATAGGCAAGGTGTCATTCTTTCTGGTTTTTGATGTAATCTCTTCTTTCCTATTGAAAAGATGTTTTTTAGTAGTTTGATACTTATGATTTCTATGGAGGAAGTTCCTATACTCATCAAACACCTGCTTTCCTAAACTTGTTGAACAACAAGATTTCATCTTTGGACCAAAAATTGGACATGCAAATTTTCCCTTTGTTTGAAGACCTACAAGATCATATATAATTGGATTAAATATGTCAGTTTTTATAATTATATATAATGAATAGATTATTTTAAAAACATGCATGATATCTACTTCATCAAATTAAATATTATTAAAGTGCAGTTGAACGTTATAACATACCACAAAAATGTGTTAGCCTTGGGTCATCATGAATTGTCCATACAAGCATTGCATGGAATTGAAATTGTCTTTGTCCTATTGGTCTAGAGACGCCATACATAGTGACGCCATTCCATAACTTTAGTAACTCATTGATAAGAGGCTCGATATATACATTCATATATTTAAGTTGGTACTTACCTAGTTGAATGAACATAAACATTACATAATTATTATAACCATTTTACTGCAATAAATATAAATTAATGTACATGACTATTGAATAAAAAAAATAATAAGTCATTATGCAACAAATAAGACAAATGAGATGCTACTACGTTATAGAAAATTTATGTAAACAAATACTTGGAACAATCATTGACAACATTATGTGCTCCCTCTTTATTGACATCCAAGGAGGAATGTTATTGTTGATAACAAAAATAGGCCACACTGAGTAAATAGATCTCATCTCTCCAAATGGATTGACACCGTCCGCTCCCAATGAAAGCCTAAGATTACAAGGTTCTTCTTTAAAGTGTGGCCATTTTTCCTCCATGTCCCTAAATCTAGAACCATCTGCAGGAATTCAAAGAATTCCATCTTCACTTCTATTCCATGTATGGTAATCCATAAATTGCGCTAAGTTTTTGCACCTAAATAATCGTTGCATACGTGGAATAATGGGAATATAATGAAGAACCTTGTGAGGCACCTTTTTTATTAGTTGATACGTTTGATATCTACTGATATGACATTCTGGGCATTCTATTGCAAATTCCTATTGTTTATGATATATAATATGATCATTGGGACATGCATCTATTGCTTGATACTCCATTCTGATATCTTTCATAATGCTAGATAAATATCGATATGAGTGAGGTAAAGTATTTGATGGTGGTAATAAAAATTCACCAATCAATCTACAACAAAAAATAATTTGTTAATATAAAGAATATTAATGGTACATATTTCATCCTTTATTTACTAGTGATGAACTAACAACAATTAAAATAGATGAAAAAAGATGGCATATATGACATACCTTAACATCCGTGAGATTGTTATGTTTGATAAACTATTCATAACCTTCAAGTTCAATAGCAACAATACAATAGAGAGAAGAGTTGTTTGGGAGCTTTCATAAAGGGGCTTGTATGCCTTCTCAAGTATAGGTAAATCATGAACATCATCAAAGTCATCTCAATCATCATTGTCAGCTCTGCCAATAAATGTGTCATGGATCAATGTATTTGTACCATCATCTTCAACTGTATTTTTTGGCGCATGATCATCTTATTCCATAGGATCATTAACTTCATCTTCAATATTCACGGCTCCATGTTTGTCCGCTTGCAAAACCACATTCTTCAGGTCGTAATAATCCATATCATCTTCCCTAGGGCACTCCACCTTTATAATAATGATAGACACAAATAAACCATGATCATGATCAAGTGATTATATATATAATGTTAAAACGATATAAACATTTATAAATTCAATCAATATAAACACATATAATGAAAAACTTACCAATGGATGATAATCATTCCCCCCGTCAACGTGACCATGTTGCCTACAATGTTTCTTAGCTGTTGTGATTAAAATTTGTCTCGTCTTTAAGCCCTTGCAAATTTTGCAAGGACAATAACATTTCTCATCACCCTTTCTTTTCAATCTAGCCCACAATCTATCAAGTGTCTCTTCATTTTGTTCTGGACTAATATTATCTGACATGATTTTTCTTTACCAAGCTTGACTATTTAGATCTTTAAAAAATTATCAAACTCACACTCCAATAATTTGTATTCATAGACATGTAACAAAATCTAATAATTCTGATATTTTACACCAAAACAATTTGGCATGCAACTACCCCTGCAAAAGAGAAGATAGTTTGATGTTAATGACCCCAAAAAACACCTTAAAATGCTAATTCCAAAACTTATTAAATTCTGATTTGAATATGATTTCCAACTATTAGACTCCTAAAATCAGAATATTGAACTTGATCACAAACTTCCTACAATGATGGAGGTAGTGAGCTAGTAAGAGCAAGTGACCCATTCCTAAGGAGCAACAAATTGGAATCATGATTGCTAATGTCAATACAAATTTATCCTTTTAGTTAAAGATGCAATGTGTCACTTCTTATGATGAGCTTATCCCTAGGTCCCTCAACATTAAGAGAGCCCTAATCGCACAAGGCAGCACACACTAGTAGAATTTGGAAAATAAATGACTAAGTGACTAAAAATTTTAGTCACAACAACTAAAAATGACTAAATTCTGCTCATTTTTTACAACTCAGCTATAAATGAGTAAATAAATTACTAGTTTGGTCGTTAATTAAAAATTATTTAGTCACACAAATAAAAATGAATAAATAGTTAGTCACTTATTTAGTCACAATCCATTTGAATAAATCATTTAAGGAATCAAGAATATAGCCCCCAAAAATATTCTAAAACTTTAATAAACATACCCTAAAACTTTTGTCAAAATCTTATTTTTAGGCGTAGCACACCAAAATGGAGTTTTCATTTTAATAAACATACTCTAAAACCTTCGTCAAAACATTATTTTCAAGCATAGACCGCCAAAATGGAGAAGTGTTTCAGTAAAGAATGATAGAGAACGATGAGATGTGCATGAAAAGAGGCATAGGATTCATTGTTGCTTATCTCATTCCTGCTCTGCTCAACAAATCTTACATTGTTCCCACTACTATTTGTAATCTAGGTATTTACTTGACATATATTTGCATAATCTCAAATTCCTTCAAGGCTTTTGAGTATCAATGTATCCTATATAGGGTTTAGAATGATTTATTTTAATTAAAAAAATAAATAAATGATGTATTTCCCTATAATTAGATAATGTGGAGATCTCCTAAATCTTCCCCAGCACACTATCCTCTTTGGCACTGTATTCAATACTCCAACTACTAGGGTTTTGCATGTGACATCTTTAATATCTTCATGACCGTGGCTTTTAAATAGATTTCAGTCTTTACTTTAATCATTTTCATGGTAACCCTTGAGTTCCATAATCCACCTTTAATCTCTTCTAAGAATTTTGTCTTAAGCTAGACTGCATAGTATGCATATAAAGCAAGTCCTTCATACCTACCATTGTTCCAAACCACCACTCACTGCCTTGCTTAAAATGTTGCCTCCATAAGCACAATAGCATGTTTTAAAATCATGGTTGCCAGTGATTGACCATTAAGGTCACCACTTTCATCATGAAGATACAATGAGATTTTTGTCTTCAAACTCAAGGCATTATGGAAGATAACATTGTGAATTGTTTGTTGTGTACAATTTGATTTTCTTGCACATTTACTGCTTTGCTAACTTCCTTTAAGACTGGGTATTGCACCCTCAGCTGCAATCTCAAACAACTCACTCACTATCACTTGAAGATTCCTTTCATGAGCATCCTTCTATAAAATCTAACTATGCCCTATAGACTGCCTACTTACTACAGGGGACTCATTGTTTCATGGTATTGTAGATCTTAAGATCCTTCAACCTTCTTGACACTACTTCACAATCCACAAGGTATTATTCACTATTCTCTCATCTTTAATGAGTCTCAAAACACTACTCAAACATGCAATCCACTACCTCCATTATACATTAATGGCTAAGAAGAAACATTGAACCTATGATTACCACTATTACTTCATTTGGAAAGTCATTCCTTGATTGCATTTTCCTTGTCAACACTACCAAAAGAATTTGAAAAACCCTTAAGGTCAGCAAGGGGGTAAGGAAACTCACTGTTAAAATCTCCACTTTACTATGCAAGGTTTGAGTTTTATTATCTTGTCACTGCTCAACCTCTTTTTAAATGTCACATTTCAAGTTACTATCATTCTTCTTACCATAGATTGCATTTACAAATGTCACTAAGCTACATAGTGCGCTTCTTATTGGCCACAATCTTTAGATTGCAAGATTTTGTTTTTAGCTACAATGTCTCAATATTTCTAGTATTGCAACCTCACTAATCTGCTAGAGTTATTATTTATGTATCTACAGAGGCCTAGGGTTTGTACCCTAATCATGCTCTTACCAATGTTTTTGTTGGTATTAAAAAACAACCTTAAATCTTGGGTCAGAAAATTAGTTGTCTTGACAAAGTTGTGGTGTGATCTTGGATTGTATCCTAGAGTGTGTGGGAATCTTGTGTTTGATCATTAAGGTATGTAAACCTGATCAGGTAAATGTATCCTATATAGCATGGGTCTTGCTTTAATACTTTCCATAATGGTTATTAGCAGATCACATTATTATAGTTTGTGGTAACCCAAGATTGCATTCAAGTATGTAACAAACTTGGTTCGTAGTTTAAGCTATACACTTTTAAGTAACATTCATAAGGTTTAGAAAATTTGGATCACTCTTTAGAATAGCCCATTAAACATGGGTTGTGCTTGAATGCACTACATAATTGATATAACACAACCACTATGCATATCAACCAAAGTTATAGGCTCTTTATTGCAGCAAGAGGTAATCACTCTTGGATCATGCTATACTTACATCGTAACCTGTTAAACTTGAGACAACCTGAATGCACCCAATGACAATTGACACCTACATTATACAACCTGAATTAACTACATTATATGAGTGCCTCCATTTCTATCATGACATAGCCACATTAAACTTGGGTCACACATGAATGCATCATGTATTTTTTATAGCACAAGTGTGCCACATGACCAATAGAGTTATGGATCACATAATTACAGTCACAAGAATATGTTCCTTGGTTCTGATCTTATGGTGATTCCACACAACAAAATATGGACATGGAATTCTCAAAACCCTAAACCTCTAAAAATGAAATATGATGAGATGTTGCTTTAAAATATGATTTTCAAACCTAGAACTACAAATCTGACTTCACAACTGAATTCTGCAAAAGGATAATGACTACCCTCATCTTCTTGAATTTTTTTTATTTTTCCCAAGAAAATCATCCTTAGTTCTCCACAAACTGTCTCAAGTAGAGAAAGAAACTGTCACAATAAATCAGTGAACTCGCTTTTCTTTATGTTGGCCACAATTTGATTTTTTTCTTATTTTTCATGTTTGTCAAAATTTCGACGAACATCGGGGACAAAATTTTAAAAAATTGAAAATTACATATCAAATTTTACAAGCACTCGACAATACATCAAATTATACATATTTCGTCAGAAAATTTCATCGTATTTTGCAGTCAAATGAGTTAGTGAGTGAGTATGCATTTTCTTTTTTGAAAAAACAACCTAGATCTAATTCACAACTAGCTGAACAAACGATCAAAGCTTGATCTGACTTTTCCTTTTCCCACTCCCTCCTCTCTTTCTCTTTCACATGTGTGTTCCTTTGTTCTTACGTTTAGTTTTCCATGGGATCTTCATCCTAGGGGCTTGATCATCCCTCTTGATCATTGTTATTCCATCTTAATAGCATAAGTGCATTTCAATCCCTCTTGATATGCATGGCTACTTTAGTATGAGTTTGAAGCAAGTTCATCCTCTCACTAAAGTGGGGGTTAAATGTACCATATATAAATGGATCATTGACATTATCATGGTTATTTAGGTCTTTCTCTTGTGATGCTTGACCTATTTTTCTTTGATTTAATGGTGTAATGTAACTTATACATTCACATTAGGTCCTAAATATTTGAATTATGATGTCTTGTGAAGGTGTTGTGAAGTGTTGTAACACATTTCTACACTTTTCTAGACTCTTCTCATTATAATTCATCTAAAAAACACATTGTTATCCCTTATCAAGTCTTATTCTAAAGTTTTGTAAAGTCTTGTAACAAGATTTCATGCTTTTCTAGGCTTGTTATCACTATTTACACCTTTCTTATGCTTTATATGAACCCTTTATCCACTTACAAGCCTTAATTAAGTGTATTTTTTAATGTAAACCTGACAAATCACATTAAATGCAACTGAATTCCCAACACCCACTTACAAGCCTAGAGTGGGACCCATTCGCCAGGGGTGATGAATGAGTCCCTCTTGGCTCCAAATTCAAAATAATTCAAAATTTCTTTCATATTTTTATTAAAAAAAAGACCTTATGTTGGCCTGTGATGTATTATTGGGCAATTAGGGTATAAGAGTGTATAAATAAGTGTTTTTCTACCCATTTTACACCTAATTCATCTAAGAATTCATCTTATTCACTAATTCATTCACTAGTTTATTCAAGCATTCAACTACATTCAAGCATTATTCAATCAAGAAAACATCAAGTATCTTGGAGCAGCCATTGATATATCTTCAGACTTCAACAACACGATTTTGGTCTTGAAGGAAAATTTGTCAATAAAATAGGTGTTGAAAGGTGGTCAACAAGTCATCAAAGTCTTTCAAGTCAACCAAACCCTAATTCAAGCTTAGAGACAACCTACAACCCATTTTACACAGATTTGACTTTGGCAACCCGACAAGAAGAGAAGTACAGATCTGGACCAACAAAATTGACCTTTGAATTTGTAGAATTTTGGAGGACTAATTCACCATCAGTGGTGAATGATTCCCACCTATAGGCTGGAAAATTTTATTTTTTTCAGAATCCAATTCATGATAGTCGAAAAGTAGTTTTAGGTGTTTTTACCGGTAGGAGGACCAATTCACCATCAGTGGTGAATGAGTCCCACTGGTGATCAACAATAATTTATGCTAGTTTTCAAAACCTTCTAGGATCAACATTTAACTTCCAAGTGCACTCTATTAAACCTCATTCAATTATGTTTGCATTAGTTCATGTTTTTAGTTCATTTTTGCATATCACATGGGTATGTGCAGGATCATCGTGGAAAAAACAAGCCCTTAAGTGGCAAAAAAATTAGAAAAATCAAAGTTAGGCAACTTGACGTAATTTTTTTAATAAGTTATCTATATTATTTCAAAAATATGTAACAATAGAATCTGTAGCAAATTTAATGTAGTTTATAAACTACTAGGTTTTTTAAAATCTATTTGGTGAAAATTTGAAATTTCAATGTAGTAATACTTAAATTTAGGAGAAAAATAAGAAGTAGGTGTCTGTTTGACCACCCTAACCACAATAAAATGATAATATTTTTTTATAAGATTTTAGACATAAGTAGAGGACTCATGTCCAAATGTGATGCATATTTTTTTGTAATTTTTTTCCAAGTAAATAATTAATTATGATTTTTTTATTACTACTTTTAAAAAATATAAAAAGCTCGTAGGTCTAACCACCTTAACTTGGTCAAAACTTCATGAAATTAAATTTTTCTTTTTTTAATCCTATAGTATACAAAACATAGAATGTGATGTATGTTTTGGATTTCAAAAATGTGATACCATTTGAAAGCTATAGATTTTTTTCAATCAGCCTATTAATCAGGACTTTAGTCGTAATTCAAATAGAAAATGAATAATAATTATTTATTAAATTTAAAGTAAAGCATAATTTATATTGGTGGAAAATTGAGAATCTCCTTTAAAAACCATTTTCATTTCATAAATTTTGGGTAGAAAAAAAGTCGTCAGCCACATACCCTACAAATACCCATCATATTGCCACTTTTTGGCCCATCATGATCCTGCACATACTCACATTATGTTTTCAAACATTCCATATTTCATTATTTTTTAATTAATAAGCAATCAATTTCATCAATTAGCTGCATTTAGATCATTGCATTTAGGTATATTTCCATCATACATACATTAGATTGAATGAACCACCTCAATTTTAGGGTTCTATCTCTCTCCTTTTAGGTGAAAAACCCTAAGAGTGCAAGAGAAGTACAAAAACACACCATAAAATTGATGGTTTAAAAATCAAGCTATGCTATGTCTCAATGGAAATTGAAGGAAAACCCCATGCCCTAACATTCAACATTTTTCCTTCTTTTCTTATGTGTTTGCAGATTTAGGTGTCTTGGAGGCTTAGAAATCATTGAAGATCAAGTTGAAAAGTTGTTCAAGTCATCTCTTCATTGGATAAGGAAAAATATCAACAAAAAGTTACCTTCAAGCCTGAATTTGACAGTTTCAGAACTAGACACCTAGAGAAGAAAAAAGTGTAGACCGAAGGCTCAGGTTTCCACCTTTGAAACTTTAGAAATTTAAAATTGGACTCATTCACCATGGGTGGCAAATGAGTCCCACTTCTAGGCCTAATTTTAGTTTTTTGCATTTTTGGATACCCATTTGGTTTTCTACATTTTTTAATGGTTAGGAATGTTATGTCTCTTTTGCTCAATTAGGGTCTCTCACCTAATGGAAAGAGATAGATCCCACACCAAAAAACTAAGTGGTTCACTCAAACTAATCCAAGTATAATGGAAATATGAATGAAATATTCCTAGATGAGATAAGTTGAATGCAAATAACTAATAAAATCTATTGATTATTAAGTGAAAACTATTGAAATGCAACTTGTGGGAAAACACATTGTGATATGCAAAAATGAACTAGAAATTAATACAAATTGCAACAGAAATGGATGAAAATGAAAGTGTAACTTAGAATGTGTGCACCTGCAAGACTGATGAAGGTTGGAATCCACTTTTAAAATCTATAAAAGTTAAGCTTTTATCTGTCTGGGACTCATTCGCCACCATGGGCAAATCACTCCCAGGTCATGGTTTTCTACCTAGAAACTAGTTTCTAATCACTGGGTACTAGAATTTGCATTTAAATCTAACAACCACCTTAAGTGGGACTCATTCACCATCCATGGTGAATCAGTCCTTTTTTAGTTTTCTACAAATTCAAATATCAGACCTGCACCTTGTCACTTGTACAACACTTTTTGACAGGAATCTGAATCGAGGTCTCAGAAAATACTTACAAAACAACTTAAAATTTGTTATCTAATAGGGGGTTTTCCTTGGTCAAACCCCTAATTGGGTAATCAAACCTTGAAAGGATAAAATGTGCATAAAACCCTAGCCTTAAGTGTGTCAAACACTAGGAAAATCTGAAGTATGACAAAACCCTAGATTCTAATGTGTCAGAATAAGATGTGTAAATGTGATTTGAATTATGCAAGACTTCAATCCTAGAAACCCTACAACATATCAAATGGATGTAAATGACATGCAAATGAAATAAAAACCTTAATTTGAAGACAGAGAGAAAATGGAAGATGGAATCACTTTAAAAACAAGTCTTTAGGTTTGATTTAATGGCTAGTTACATCTCCTCAACCTAGATTTCTCCATGATTCACCATAGACATCCATCATCAACTCTTTGCAATGTTGGATCTTGAATGAGAAGTGAGCTTGAAGACCTGCAAAAACCCTAGTCTGTTGCCCTAAAACTTCAACTTTACTGTAGAAAATGCAAATGAAACTTATTGTGGAAGACTCCTAACACTTGACTTTTGATTTTTGCTTTGTAAAAATGACTAAGAGATGTGAAAAATGATCTAAAATGTGTATTTATAGGCATCAATACCTAATTTTTCCATTATTAAGACCTAAGAGACCGACATCCACTGAAAAATTAAGTTGAATTAATTGAATTCCCGCTCAAAATTGAATTTTCCCCCAAAAGGGACTCATTCACCACCCTTCGTGAATGGGTCCCACCAAAGGGGACTCATTCGATCAAGGTGGTGAATGGGTCCCACTAATGGTTTTTTGAGGCGGGTTTTCGAGATATGAGTGAATTAAGTGTTGTTTTTCAGGATTTAGATGATTGTTCAAGTAAAACGGGCATCTAGATAAAAAAGAATGGGTCTTAGGGGCCTATAAATGTTTTTTTGAAGAATGAATAATGTAGGGATACTCAAAATTAGGTCCAAATTAAGTGTGAAATTATCTCTTTTCTCAAGAGTGTCCAATTTTCTATGCCACAGGTGTATGGAAAATGGAAGGGTGGTTTTTATGTAGTGGTGTGGAGTGTGTTGGATGTTAAAAAGTTGTGAATGGAGGGGTTGGTTTTCGGATGGATGGTGGTGGTTGTGTGTTGAAGAATGAAGTTTTATGTTGAACATGAGAATAAATGTTTGTTTCCTCAAGAGGGAAGGGAATCCCCCTTGTCCCCTTTTGCAAGAATTTTGTGAACAAATTCTTTGTGTGTGAGTCAAAGTTAATGATTTTTTTTATTTTTAATTTGTGTTGGGAATTTGGATTTTGTCTCTCAATCGAGGGAGGACTTATCTATCATATTGTTTGGAGGAGAGTAGGACTGGGCTACTCTATTCGGTGTTGTGGATTTAAAGAGTGATCTCAATTTGTTGAAGAACATTGGTTGGAAGAAAATTATTTTTATATTATTGATCTAATATGATATTTTGAATCATTCATATTTGCATATTATAAAGAGGTTCTTGTTGCTAGCAAAAGAAACTTCAGTGAACAGAATTTAGATTCATGTAAAATTCTTCTTTTGTTCTATGCAATAATGTTGTATAAATTTTATACATTGTTTTGTGACAACTAAAGATTTTAAGATAGTGTTCTTAGATTGCATCTGATTTTATTATTATTTTCTTATATATAAGTTTCAGTTTGTAGATGTTTAACAGATTTCCAATTAAATTCATTAAAGATTCGAGTAAGATGAGTTTTCTATGTTTCATTGTTGAATTTTGCAAACTATATTATCAGTCAACAAACCTTGTATGAATTTACATAGTTCAAAATGATACTTAGAGTACGAAAATTATTGTAAATTAATTGTGAGGATTCTAATTTGTACCAGGGTAGCCATGACTGCCACAACACCCTCACCATTTTTTGGCTGGTAGTGGTCAGTGATGACCCTTATAGCCGCGACATTTTTGCATTGATAAATCTTTAGCATCAATCATTATAGTATAATACTTTTAGAATATGTGTTTCATTCCATATTAGTCACATGTATTGTTGTTTTGAATTATATTCTTTACCATAGGTGTGTGTGTGTGTGAAATGTGTAAAGTTAGTATCAACACAAACCTTAATGAAGCAATTTATATCAAACATTTGCAAGTAAGTAAACTACTCTATTTAGCAATTTCAACAAATCTTTTGAGAATGTCTCATTGTCCTCTATTCCTAAGGATAATTTATTAAACCATTTGGCCCTTATATTTCCATGTGCACAATGGTTGTTAAAATGACAACTTAGGAAACGAGATTTGATATTTAGTATGCAAACTAATGCATTTCCTATATGAAAATATGTGATGGAAATGATAATGTAGAGTGTGATAAATGAACAAGTGGAGCTAGATGCTATGGCATTGAACTAGAATGATCTATATATGATTCTACATATGCTCAAATGCAAACTAAAAATGAACTAATCTAAAATGCAACTATGATGCAATATGAGACATAAAATGCAACTATGAAGCAAGATTTAAAGCTAAGATGTAAATGCAAAGAAAAAAATGAAGTTAGATGTAACTATAAGACTCCAAAATGTTCCAAAGCTCCAATGATAAGCCTGTCTAATAACTCTATTCAAAATGTGGATACCAAATGCAATGCCCAAGGGTTGTATTTATAGCCTTTTCCAAGCATCTGGTGAGGTGGCAATGATCAACAGTCTAGATTCGAACAAGAAGAATGGATGGTGGAGATGGAGAGAATCAAAATGTTGTCCCCTTGACCAAAAAAAACATGCCATTTGGATGGAAGAATCTCTTGACCAATGGGCAACATGCCATTTGGATGGAAGACTCAAGTGTGTGAAGAAAAGACCATGTGCTCCAAATTGGTGGAAGTGTGTGAGGAATAAGCCATGTGCTTTTTTAAAAATTGGTTGAGAATAATTCTAATTAAAAATTAGAATTATTTATTTTCATGTGACCTTGATGAGGTGGCACAAAAAGTTGTAGACATGTGCTTTAATTCCTCATTGGGATTGGTGAAGATTAATTAAATAAAAAAAGTTTATGGAACCTTGTTTATTTAATTAATTTAGAAGAATATGATTTTAGATTTGGAGAATTAGAAAAGGGTGAACAATATATATAAATTGAGAATCTATTTATATGTAGTTGAAATATTAATTAAATAGCTAGTATTTAAATAATTAAATGTGATGACCGATTTTAGGTGTATACATTTTTCCCCTCTTTGAAGTAATGTGTTTACATATTGCTTCAAAGAAAAATTTGATACTGATGCTCAAGAAAGTTTTTGATGCCTCGGACGATGATTTTCAAGTGATGTCGGATATATGCCCCCTCGAGAGATAAATCGGTGAAATTTGGAATTTTGATGATTTGTTGGAATTGTTGGAAATTTTGATGATTGGATGATGATTTCAAAATTTTACAATGGAGAAACGATTTATCTCCCAAAAAATGATGTTTGAGCCTGCTAGATTGATTAATTGATTAATTGATGTCGTATGTTGCCTCCTTGTGTTTGATGTTTGATGATCGCGTTTAGCCTTTGTGTTGATGATGATTGATGATGTTGATAGACTAGATGTCAATTGATCTCATGATAGGTGAGATGTAATGATAGTATGATGATAATTGACCTAATAATAGGTGAGGATCAATTATAAGTTGATTGATTTGATAAACCTCATGATAGGAAAGGTTGGATTGATTAAACCTCATGATAGACGAGGTTGATTTGATTGATGAACCTAATGATAGGCTAGGATCAATGATAGATTGATGATTGACCTCATGATAGGAGAGGATCAATGATAGATTGATGATTGACTTCATGATAGGAAAGGATCAATGACAGATTGTTGATTGACCTCATGATAGGCGGGGTGCATTAATTGATGAACCTCATGATAGGTGAGGTTGAATTGATTGATGAACCTCATGATAGGAAGGGTGCATTGATTGATGAACCTCATGATAGGCGAGGTTGAATTGATAAATTCATGCTCAGGAGATTTGATCAAAGTCTCACTAGAGCTGATTAGATTGATAGGTTGATTGATTTGGATTGATTGATTGATGTTGGTTGATGTTGGTTGATTGATTGATAAGATTGTTGATTTGCAATATGTTATGATCATAGGAGGATGTCCTCATCTAGTGCAAGCAGATTTAGATTTGATTGGGCAATGTGGTTTGACTTCTCAGATTGATTGATATGCCCAGTATAGGATTAATTGATGTACTGAGACCGTATGATCTACCAGGACCTGATGTATACGCTAATTCAGTTGAGACATTTATGATGTACCTCTTGATTTGAGACATTATGATTTTTGCCACTTTTTTGATGTATCTCTTTGACATATTTGGATATCATTGTATACATGACTTTGTGATTTTGAGGTTATATGATATGTGGTGGTGATTATGATCTATGTGTCTATATGATATTTATATGACGATGATATGAAATTATGTGGTGCAATGATTATGCTTAACTAAGTTTGCAACACTTGGAGGGTCTTAAGATTAAATGAGTGAATCTATCCAACTTCCAAGAGTTGTGGGAAGGTCATCGTCAATTGATTCTTTGTTAAATTAAGCTTCACAAAACCTAACATATTTCCCAATTCTTTTGGAAATATGAAGAGACTCACTCATTTAAGCTTAGTGAACCACATTCCTAATGCCATTATATGAAATGATTTTGATTATGTAAATGAGATGCGATGCACATCTTTTTGTGTTTTCTAATGCAAATATTATGATGTGATGTATGGATGAATGAATGATGTTGTAATGTTTTCTACTGTATGCAAATGATGACGCAATTGATGTGCAACTATATGAGAATGATGTGTTTTTGGTTAATGTCAAGTGTACTCAATCCATTGATAATAGAGATAACATCCTTATGAAATTGTTGCTACTTTGGAAACTCTATAGATACAAATGAAAGCTAAACATGGATGCAATCTACTCTAACCATGCAAATCTCATATGAAAAAGTTATCATTTGTAACAACCAATTTGTCATGATTTTTATCATCATTGGGCCTTTAAATGTTGAAAGTGAGTACAAGCATCAATGGTATATTTAGACCATGATGACCTGAGTACTACTTCCATGATGTTTGATAGTGCAAGTTAACACAAGCATATAATTATATTTAAACCGAGATGACCTGAGTATTGCTTTCGTAAACAGACAAAATTTAACTATTTTCCTATGCAAATTCGAAATGTCATTAGTGATACTTTGTAGAGAGCATCCTGCGACAATTTGCACAATAATAATGATCAAATCACAGACAAAAGACAAAGAAAAATCATACTCCTTCCTAGCTCCTTTAGTATGATACATCATCAAGGTGCTCCAGAGATATGATATCAAAAATCCAAGTACAACAATTGAACATTTGTGTTTATCATGGTAAACCCATGATTCAGAAAGAACATCATCCATTTGAAGTTCGCTATTTTGATTTGGGTGTTCGATGTGTTTTTGTTTGTGTGATTGATGTTCAATGTTGAGTTGCACTATGATCATCTTTTTGGGTTGTGTTGTACTACTGTTGTTTGTTTGTTGGTTCAAGGTCAAATTTTATTTTTCCCCTGTGAGTTCAGGATTTTGCCCCCAATCCAGGGTGATACATGACCGTGATGACCAAAACCTAACCTAAAGATGCATCCTAAGGTCCTTGAGGGCTGATCAACAGATTAGCCTTGCCTACGTTGTATACGCAGACACCACATAGTTTGACTAAGGACCCAACCAAGTTTTTTTTACAAGATGAAGACACAGACATGAAAATGAAAGTTTATTATGATAGAATCCTAGAAGATTGACCTAAATGTCTCGGGGGCGATTAAAGATCAAAATTTCCTACATTCAAAGCTCAAAGATGACGTAGTTTGACAAGATGACTATGTTTTTTTCTTTTTGACTTTTTGACCTATTTTTGGTTTTTGATATGTTTTGAATGTTTTTGGATTTCTGATTTTCAGAATTTTTTTGGATTTTCAATTTTATGAATGTTTTTATATTTTCAATTTTATGACCTCAAGAATGTACACAAATCTGATCCAATGCAGGACATGCCCCTAGTGTGATGCGATAGGACAAACTGATTTTTAGAATGGGTTAAGTAGTACTAGGGGAGATCATGATACATACACTGGATCAAGCTATGATGTAGACATGGATGCATGACGGATGTAGATATGGAAGCGTGATGGGGGAATGATGTAGAGAAAGTCACGTAGCCCAAGATGGATGGAGAGTGCTTATTTTACACAAGGCTACTATTTTCCAAGTTTTCACCAAGGTACTTGCCCAAAGCACCAACGAAATGGTTTTCACTAGAGGATGATTTTTTTCTTTACCGTTTTCAATCCTTTTTCTAATTTTTTTAGATATTTGCTTTTTTTTTGTATTTTTCTTATTTTTTATCTTTTTTTTTTTTTGTTGTTTCCAAGACGCCTGTTTTCTAGGATTTCATCAAGGCAACCATTTTTTCAAGACATTTTCTAATTTTTTTGGTATTTTTCAGGACCTTTTCCGATGCATTGGATGATTCAGGTGTAGAGCTTCTTGAGATGCAAGCTAATGAGGGGTTCATCAAACAAATCCCCTTCTGGTGTGGACAACTGATATGCTCTTGATCCAAAGACTGAGACAATGACAAAGGGACCTAGCCAATTTGGTTCAAATTTCCCCTTCTCTCGATCTTATTGATTGTGGGGATTCTCTTTCAAGACTCAATTGCCAACCTAAAATGTTCTAGGCTTGACTTTGTGGTTGTAGATTTTGGATATCCTTTGTTGGTATGCCTTCAAGTGATCCTTGCATGTTGATGATGCTCACCCAAGAGTTCAAATTCCTATAACCTAGACACTCTGTAATCCTCATCTAAAATAATTCCTTTTAGTGAAACTCAGAGTGATGGCAGTTCAACCTTAATAGGTAGAATGGCTTTTGAGCCATAGACTAGAGCATAGGGTGTGGCTCATTTTAGGGTACGAATATTGGTTCTGTAAGCCCATAGAGCAGGGTTCAATTGCACATGCCAATCACGTCCAACATCATTGACGATTTTCTTTAATATTTTTAGGATAGTCTTGTTTCGGGCCTCTACTTGGCCATTTCCTTGAGGATAATATGGTGTAGAGAACCAATGTTGGATGTGAAACTTCCCACAAAGTTTTTCGACATCCTGATTCTTGAAAGGTTTGTTGTTGTCAATTATAATGGATTGAGGGATGCCATACCGACAAATGATGTAGTTCAGAATGAAGGAAGAGATCTATTTTCTCGTGATGGTGGTTAGAGGCACAACTTCAATCCACTTTGTAAAATACTCAGTGGTTGTGATAATGAACTTGCGTCCATTTCATGAAGATTGATGAATCTTGCCTACGAGGTCCAATCCCCACTAAAAAAAGGGCCATGTTGATGTAAAAGGGTGCAGTTCCTATGCTAGTGAGTGGATGAGATTGTCATGAATCTAGAACTTTAGGCATTTCTTGAAAAACTAAAAATAATCCTTCTCCATGGTCGGCTAGTAATATCCCAGATAGAGGAGTTTCTTAGCTAGGGTTAAACGACTTGAATGAGTTCCACAAACACCTTCATGTACTTCCTGTAAAGTCGTTTCAGACTCATCACATTCCAGACATCAAAGGAGAGTTCCATCAAGACCTCATCGATAAAGGACATCCGCAATAAGGTTGTGTCAAGTGGTTTGGAAAATGAAGTTTCATTTTTTATTACGAGATAGGTTAGGAGGGAGGGTGTTATCTTTTAGGTACGTATATTTTTTTCCGTAGAGGGAAGTGTCAGCCTCAGCTAGATGGTAGATAACTTGTGACTCAGGGTTGTCATAAGATGGGTTGAATAGTTTTTCCACCATGAACTCGTACCGGGCTTGTTTCTTTGGAATCTACAAGAGAGAAGCAATGGTCGACATGGCATCAACAGCTTTTTTGTCACTTCGAGGAATCTGCTCAAATCTTATTTCCACAAAGTACTTTTTGAAGTCATGAACCATTTTTTTGTAGGGCATCATCTTTTCATCCTTTGTTTAATAGTCGTCATTTACCTGATTAATGACTAGTTGTGAATCCCCATAGACATATAACTCTATGATCTTCCACTACACTAATACTTTGATTCCAATGATCAAGGCTTTGTATGTGGTTGTGTTGTTGGTGCAAGGGAACATCAATCTATAGGAATTAGGAATGGTGTGTCCTTGTGGTGAGATAAACAAGATTTCAGCTCCTAATCCGTGTTGTGTATATGAACCATCAAAGTACAAGACCCATTGTTGTGTGGATACTGTTAGGACATCAACATCTAGAAATTCAATGTTTATGGGATGATTGTCTTGTAATGGTGCTTCAGCTAATTGATTGCTTGTCCTTTGATTTCCTTCCTATCAACATATTGGATGTCAAATTCACTCAGCATCATGACCCACTTAGCCAGTCTTCCAGTCAGATTAGCTTTGCTAAGAAGGTATTTCAATGGATCTATCTTGGCTATTAACTTGATGGTATGGGTGAGCATGTAATGTCATAATTGTTGGGTAGCAAACACTACTACCAGACAAGCCTTTTCAATGAAGGTGTAATTGATCTCATAGCCATTTAAGGTTATACTGATATAATATACCACCCTTTCTTTTCCTATTGAATCTTCTTGTGCTAACAAGGCTCCCAATGATATCTCAATTGTTGCTATGTACAATAAAAGTGGATTTCCTTTTGTTGGTGGTATCAAGACAGGTGGAATCATCAAATATTATTTCAATTGATTGAAGGCTCCTTCGTATTTCTCATCCCATCGGAAAGATACATTCTTGTGGAGAAAGTGATTGAAGGGGTGTGTTTTGTTAGCCATTTCTACAATAAACCTCCTGATAGATTTGAATCTTCCTTGCAAGGATCTGAGATGGCTGATGTTTTTACGGGGGGTATCTCCATGATGGCTTTGACCTTTGCAGGGTCTACCTAATTTCCTTTAGCTGACACAATGTACCCCAAAAGTTTAGTGATGTTATACTGAATACACATTTCTTAGGATTTAGTCTCACAATGAACTTCTCTAGTCTGATGAATATTTTATCTAAAATTTCTAGGTTTCCTTCTCTGGTGTAGTATTTTTCCAATAGATCATCTACATAGTCTTCCATAAAAGTGTGAATCATATCATGAAAGATGGTGGTCATTGATCTTTGATATGTGGCTCCAAAATTTTTCAACCCGAATGGCATGACATTCCAGCAAAAAGTGCCCCAAAGACATGTGATGGTTGTCTTATCTTGATCCTCAATTGCAATTTTGATTTGATTATATCTTTAAAATCTATCCATCAGCGAGAGCATTTCATGGCCAGCAGTCAAGGTCATGATGATTTCAATATTAGGTAGAGGAAAATTATCTTTTGGGAAAGCCTTGTTGAGATCTTTGAAATCTGTGCAAATTCTAATGCTTTTGTCTAGTTCGGAAATAGGTACAATATTAGAAATCCACTCTGCATAGGTGATAGGTCTAATAAATCCTACATCCAATAACTTCTTTAGTTCTGCCTTGAACAATATGGTAATGTGGGGATGCATTTTACTTAATTTTTGTTTGACCAGTTTTACTCCTACTAGTAGATATAGGTGATGCATGATGAGTTCTAGATCAATCCCTGGCATGTTAGCATAAGACCAAGCAAAGTTGATTTTCCTTTCTGTGAAGAATTTGATGAAGTTTTATTTTTCTTGATCTATCAAGGATTTTGTTAAATGGACAGTCTTCATTGTTTCTTCATTGCCAATATTGATAGGTTAGGTGGGTTCGACCAATACTTTTGATCATTCCTAAAAGTGTTTGGGGAGTGTTTCAAATCTTCCATCCTTCAGTGCCTCAGAAAGGTTTTCATTGTTGGATACGCTCTTTGTTTTTACTTTTTTCTAGATTTGATACTACCATTGTATGGTTTTCACCATCAGATCTATTCCCTATATTAATCATTTTGCAGCTAGAAAATTTCACTCTCTTGGTTGGAAGCTTTGTTACGATGTTCAATGGTGGAATCTATCTCAGGATTGGTGGAGTAGAGGAAGTTGACAATGGCTTCGTCATTTGAAAAGAGGTGGATATCAGATGGCTCAGTTTGATCCCAATCTATTAGTTTAGGATGTACTAGGGGAAAGGAGTCATTAGATTGGCTAAAGCCAGATGTAGTAAGAGTCTCGATGGTAATGTCTTCAAATTTTCCAATAGCGAAATCGATGTCTATAAGGTAACTCTCATCTGAATTATCTATTTCACTTTGAGTCTGATCGTCTTCATTAGAATCATCAATGTGTAGTGATCCTATTTCAAGTGATCTTAATCCTAAACTTTGACCCTCCTCATGTATGGGTGTATACTTTTAGACTACATCAATTTCCTTATCATGACAAGACTCTTCAGATAACAAATCCCACTCATACTCATATGAATCAATTTCATGAGTGTCACTAGCTTGTAGTTGTAGGATTATTTCAACAACTTCTTCTTTGGTTTCTTCTCTGGATTCTCCTCTATACCCCAATCCTATTTTATTTTTGGCTTGCATGGTGATAGGTTATATTGATTCTATGATGCCTTCCTTCCTTTTACCGATAGGACCTTTTCCCTCATATCCCATCTTTTCCATGATTGCCTTTCCTTTTCCATAATGTTTTGCCTTTACACTTGAGATGGATGCTTGTGATGATTATTCATCTTTATACAACCAGTTTAAAACCTCATTGTCGTCTAACTCATCCACTAATGTTCCTTCTCTTAGAAAGGTTTCATCAAATAGTGTTGTGGGTTGTGATGATTGTTGTCTTGATGTTGATGGTTGTCCATATGACTTTGGAGAAGATGAAAGTTGTGATAAACATAAGGATTGCTGAAATGAGTATTCCCCCATGCCTTTGTCTTTCAATTGGATCTTGGAAACTTGTTTTGATAATGATTCAAGTTGACTTCGCTGATTTTGTGGAGTAGGATTTGATGTACTTTCTTTACTTGAGGGATTGAGATCACTGATGTCCTTATCCTTTGATTGGTCCTTTTTCTCAACCCACTTTGACAAGGAATTTAGTTGTTTCCCATCATTTTATAAGCCTTGAGTTGGAGCTTCCCTGTTGTGTGGTACAAGAGCATCTTTGGTTGTCTTGAGGGTGTTACAATATTGGGGGTTGTTTGAATTAGCTGCAATAGTGATTTACTACCCATTGAATGGGGAATTTAAACACTGGTGATATGTGGATGGTACTACTTGCATGTCATGAATCCAAGGTCTTCCCAAGAGTATGTTGTAGGTTAACTCTTTATCTAACACCTGGCATACTATATCTCTAACAACTGGTCCCACTTGAATAGGTAGCACTATCTATTCTTGTGAAGATCTCTCCTTGTCATCATATGCTTTTATTTTGATTTTCCTTCTAGGATAATTAGCATTTTTTGAATAACCTAATGCATAGACAAGTTTCAAAGTATAGATATTCAAGCCAACTCCTCCATCTATTAGGACATGTTTAATACGATGCTTGTGGATTAGGACCTTAATGTGTAGGGTAGTGTTGTGAGGATGATTGATAGATACATCATCATGTTCAAAAATGATAAGAAATGTGGTGCAGTCAAATGTCCCACCATAGTCTAGAATTGGAAAACCTCTAGATTGTTGGGTACTGTGGTGGCAACTAGAGCTTGTTTGAAGATTTCCTTGTGAGCAGGTGAAATCTTGAGAAGTTCTAATATGGATATTTGTGCGGGTATCTTCTGTAACTGATCTACTATGTTATATTGAGTTGCAGGGATAGCAATTGATTTGGACATGGAAGGGGTAGCTCCTTTCAATGTTACCTTGGCTTGTCCACGTGTGACTGCATTGACAGGTGTGTTGTCTTGTGGCTCTTTGATTTTAATAGCATTGATTTGATGTGAGGCAGCGTCAACATTATGGTGATGATTTTCAATTGCAATGCCATTTTTTTCATGTCCTATGGTGTCATCATTTGTTGGGTTATCATTGACAATACGATCTAATTTTTCATGGGTTAGATCATCAACCACCTCAATATGAAGAATGGTGGTGTCATAGACATAGTTTATGTTCTTTCCCTTGCTATTTGATGATGAGGACTCTCCTTTCTCATAGTTTGGTAGAGGATTCTTGAATTCCCCATGGTCATTGTTTGTTTGGAGTCCTAAAAATATCGTCTTGTTGTCAATTAGATCTTGTATTAATTGTTTCAACTGCATGCAATCATTGGTTTTATGTCCCTTGTTGCGGTGAAACTCATAGAAATGGGCCTCATTCCACCATGGGGGTTTAACTTGTGGCTCCCAATTTCTTGCTTTGGGTAGAGTTATGACCTTAGCTTCGAGAAGTTATTTTAATGTTGATTCTGGTGATTTCCCAAAAGGTGTGAACCTCCTTCGATTTGAGGATGCTCGATACGATGGTGTTCTAGATCCAACATTACCTTGATTATTGCTTTGGTTGACATTTTGGTTGTTGCCCTGGTTGTTTCCTTGGTTTTTGCTTTGGTTGTTGATTTGATTGTTGGGGAGATTATTATTCTGATTAGTTTTGGTAGTGGCTGCAGTTAGGTTGAATACAGGTTTTGTATTTTGAATTTCAACTACACCATCATTGTTTCCAACATTCTTATTTCATTGCCAAAACTTGGGTTTGTCACCATTATTGTAATTGTTGGAGGAGTTTGATGATTTTTTTTCATTGTATATCTTGATGACTCCTTTCTTGACTAAGGCATCCTCAATTTTAATCCCATTCTCAATCAATTTTCCAAAGGTTGGGGGACATTGAAATTCCAACCTATAACTCATCTCGTCATTGAGGTTGTCAATAAAGATTTCTATCTTTTCCTTTTCGGGTATGGGATGAGAATATCGTGCAAATAACCTTCTCCATTTTTGCAAGAATACAAGGAATGATTCACCCTTCTTTTGTTTCAAGTTACAAAGATCTTTAATGGTGATGTCATGTTGGATGTTGTAAGAAAATTGGGTGATGAATTTGTTGACTAATTCCTCAAAGGTGTTAATTGATGGGGTGAGTTTGGAGAACCATTCAAGACAATGTCCACCTAAGCTTCTTAGGAATAATCTCATCAAATATGTCTCCTCATATGCACATTCAAGACTCATGGTCCTAAATTCTTCCACATGGTCTATCGGATCGGTTTTGCCATTGTATTTGTCATACTTTGGGAACTCACAATGTTTGGGAAAGGGTATCATGTGAATACTTTGATCGAATGGATAAGGAAAAATGTCTTGGATCAAGTGTCCTTTTGAAGTCCCTCTTTGCATATCAAGGATTTGTTGTTGAAGGTTCTTCATTTGGTGAGTGAGAGTAACCACTTGTTCAGGATCATTTTTAGGATTTTTGGGTGGTGCTTTCAATTGATTCACATCAAAGTTGTCTAGCAATTTGGCACCTTGTTTGGCTAGAATAAGGAGGTATTTTTCCCCATTTCTTTCAAAAATATTATCTAAACATTTGTATAAATTGGGGTCTTGTTCTACATGTTGGATCTCTTCTTCAGTTATTTCTTCCCCTTCAGTGTTGTTGAGTCCACAGAAAGGATTCTCTTTAGCCTCCACCATGGTGTTTTGTGTTCCACTATTTTGAATTTCAGTGTTTTGAGTCTCAATGATTGGAGTTTCAATGGTTCGAATTTCACTGTTTGGAGTTTCAATGGTTGGAGTTTCGATGTTTGGAGTTTCAATGTTTTGATTTTCAAGTCCTTTTTCCTTGAGCTTTTGTTTTTGTAACCTTGTTTGAATGGTCATACAAGTGTTATAGTTTTGACTAAACTTTGATCTAGGTTTTGGAAAAGTACCAAGGATTACAACTAAGTCAAATAGAATGACAAATTCTAATGAGACTAAGTTTGATTTGATTATATAGCTTCATTTCATGATGAGAGGATGATAAATCTCGATGATGAAACTAGGTTTAATAATCAAAGGTGTGATAAATTTGATGATGTTAGTACTCTGTGATGTTAGATCTTGGTTTAGGCTAGACAATTCCACTTGTAGAGGTCAATTTTAACAAGTTTAGATTCTAAGGTACCTAAGGAATTATTTTGGACTTGAGAAAATTTTGAAATTTTGGTTAAAAACGTGAGACCGAATACAAATTTTCTTCCTTAACGAGATACTCAAATCTTTGGAAAAGTCTTGGATTTTGACAATAGTAAAATGAGTACAAGTTGGGATTGTTCTTTGAAGCTCTTTTGTAGAAATTGAAGACCAACCTCTCCCTAAATTTGTAGAGTGTTGAGAGATTTTTTTGATATTCTCTTGGACTAAGAACTTTGAACTTGGGTTTCCATATTTTAATCTTTTGTGAAATCATTTGATGAAACATATGTTCAAACTCTATTTTACCTAAGGAACAGTTGAACACTGCTGAGGATTTTCAGGATGAGACTGACTGTCAGACAGGAGATCATTCTAGGTCACTGTTTTCTAGTCTGCAAAAGGCACCATAGAATGGACAAGAAGCGCCATAGAATGGGAAAAAGGTGCCACAAAATGGGGAAAAGGCACCAAAATAGAGACAAAAGGTGCCACAGAAAATGTAGAAGGCATCAGAATAGGTGCAAAAAGTGCTAGAAGGTAGCCAATATGCTCCAGAAGGTCTACACACTAAGAGAATAACACCATTTCTTAAAAGTTTGTTTGGTTTTTTTCCTAATTTTCCAATTGGAGACTTGGTTGTTTCAATGAATGTAATTCTGAATCAAGATTTTCACTTTTTACATGTGATGTTTTGTTTGAAATTTGTTTTGAAAACACTTTGATAAAGACACGTCAAGTAATGTACACTCCTAAGGCTGTGAAAGACTGTATTCTTTTGGATTCCATGCGGGTTTTACTCCAACCGCACTTATTCTTAGCATATGACTAGATGCTTGACCCCACTAGCTCCCCTCCATGGCACTCACTTCTTGAGGCAGCCAAGCACCAATACCCATGAATCTCCCATGGCATATTTCTCATCTCTACTAAAAATTGTGAGAATGTGGATGCCTTCGTAACGACTGTTGCTACAACAAAGAATAGATAAATGTTTTTGGCCAAACTATAACAAAGATTTTAGTACGGGCATTCCACTTGTGGGGATAATCCATGTGGTGAGAGACCATTGTTGCCCTTCTCATCAAAACTATCCTCGTGATACTGGCCTTTGTTCCAGTATCCACATTTATATACTGGCTGGAAGTCGCTTGGCTTTAGCATGTTACCGGTTGGGTCGTTCCCTTGGGTGATTACTTTTTCCCACAAGGAAGGCCCTCTAAGATAAACAAAATCAATCAAGTATACATGTAGTTCGATCAATCTTTACTCCTCATGAATAAAGAGATAACACACGCCATATACTCCACTCACACTTGCAGATAAACAAGAATGGGTTTGGATTTTTGGTCACCCAGTTAAGGCGAGAGCATTTTCCTACCATCCATCAAGCATGAAAAACATGGTGTTAATTAATATTTTAATTAAGCTATGTTCCTAACTTAAACAAAAGGAAAAAATTAAATCACTTCCATCCCCTACAATATGTCAGTAGTTTATGTTTGAGTCTTTGACAGGGAATTTGGGAAACCTGCAAAACAACAATACAAAAGTATTAGCCTTCGGATTTAGTGAAAAATAGGGAAAATACAAAAGGCACCAGAACAGAGGAAAAAAGTGCCAAAGAAAGTGTAAAAGGCACCAAAAAAAAGATAAAATGCGCCAAAACAGATACAAAAGGTGCCAAAAAATAGACAAAAGGTGCCAAAACAGGTGCAGAAGGTGCCAAAATAGGTGCAAGAAGCACCAGAACGGGTGTAGGAGGCACCAAAATGGATGCAAGAAGTGCCAAAAATCTCACGTCTGAACCTGTGAACATAAATTTTCCAACGTGTTAAAAATAAACAAAGAAAGGCCCCACGTGGGTGCTATTTTGTGTGTGTGTGAAATGCGTAAAGTTAGTATCAACACAAACCTTAATGAAACGATTTATATCAAAGATTTACAAGTAGAATACTCTATTTAGCAATTTCAACAAATCTTTTGAGAATGTCTCATTGTCCTCTATTCCTAAAGATTTATTAAACCATTTGGCCCTCAGATTTCTATGTGCACAATGGTTGTTAAAATGACAACTTAGGAAACGAGATTTGATATTTAGTATGCAAACTAATGCATTTCCTATATGAAAATACATGATGGAAATGATAATGGAGAGTGTGATAAATGAACAAGTCGAGGTGGATGCTATGGTATTGAACTAGAATGATCTATATATGATTCTACATATGCTCAAATGCAAACTAAAAATGAACTAATCTAAAATGCAACTATGATGTAACATGAGACATAAAATGCAACTATGAAGCAAGATTTAAAGCTAAGATGTAAATGCAAAGAAAAACATGAAGTTAGATGTAACTATAAGACTCCAAAATTCTCCAAATCTCTAATGATAAACCTACATAATAACTCTATTCAAAATGTGGATACCAAATGCAATGCCCAAGGGTTGTATTTATATCCTTTTCCAAGCATCTGGTGAGGTGGCAATGATCAACGGTCTAGATTCGAACAAGAAGAACGGATGGTGGAGATGGAGAGAATCAAGATGTTGTCCCCTTGACCAAAGAAAAAATACCATTTGGATGGAAGAATCTCTTGACCAATGGGCAACATGCCATTTGGATGGAAGACTCATGTGTGTGAAGAAAAGACCACGTGCTCCAAAATTGGTGGAAGTGTGTGAGGAATAAGCCATGTGCTTTTTTTAAAATTGGTTGAGGATAATTCTAATTAAAAATTAGAATTATTTATTTTCATGTGACCTTGGTGAGGTGGCACAAAAATTTGTAGACATGTGCTTTAATGCCTAATCGGGATTAGTGAAAATTAATTAGATAAAACAAGTTTATGGAACCTTGTTTATTTAATTAATTTAGAAGAATGTGATTTTAGATTTGGAGAATTAGAGAAGGGTGAACAATATAAATAAATTGAGAATTTATTTATATGTAGTCGAAATATTAATTAAATAGTTAGTATTTAACTAATTAAATGTGATGACTAATTTTAGGTGTGTACAATAGGAAATTAAAACTAAAACTTCTATAGTCTAGTTTCTTTGAGCACTTAATCTACAGTGTTAACATTTCATGAGATCACATACCTTAACACGAGGTTTTATTGTTAAGTAGAATCTGTGTAACTTCCGTTGTTTGTGTTTCCCTTTTCTTGGGTCAATGTCACGGGTTTAATCCATGTTCAATGGATACCTAATTCTTTAGCATACTCGTGGTTGATACTTCATTATTATGCTCTTTAATATTAAGTGTTTATGTTTATTAATCTTGGAAAGTGCATAATTGTTTCAGATTTAATTACTTCCACTATGTTATACAACAATAGCATTTATATTTATCTTTTTAAGAAACTTGCACAGTAGCTTTATATTCCTGATATAAGCATTTATCTATCACATTATAGTTTTGTGTTGTTAATCTCAATGCACTCGTAACCACATTGCTCAAAGATCTAATGCATATTTTAGTTCAACATTCATGCTTTACTAATGTTAAAATTATGGTTTGAATAGCCAATTCATGGTCCTTGTGACTATTAGAGTTGAGACCTCCATAGAAATTCCTTATGCGTTGAAGAGGACCTAGTAGTTAAGCATGTTTCAATAGTTGTGATAGTAGTTGTTTATATAATGCCCAATAGTTGTGATAGTCATTGTTTATATAAAGTCCAATAGTTGCAACATGACTACCCTAGCTTAAACATAATATATCCCTTTGATCTAAAAAGCAACCAATCATATGATGCCACATCAGCGCTCAACTACCCATGATGTGAATTCACAAGTATTGGTAGCACTTTTTTTTTTGGCTTTTTGGACACCTTGATGTGGCATCATATTTGATGATGTGGCCCTGAAACGAAAGTTAGAAGTAGGGGACTTTCCAAGTAAGTTTTTAAAAAGTGAGAGTGATTTGAAATTTTCACGTAGGATTTTAAGAAGCGTGAAGTTAGGGTGCACAACTACTGGGTCCTCTCCCCTATATTTCATTCCACATGATCTCATAGTTTCACCTTTGGCTTAATGAAAAGTAGTGCTTGTGTAACCCCCTTAAAGAAACTGTAATTAATGCACTATTATCTAATGTTGTTGTTCAACCTTCTTGATACATACATAACCATTTATAATAGTTTTATAAGTTATTTTGAATAAAATTATTTATCATGCTCAATGGTTAAGAATTTATATGAATATGGGGTTGGGGCCCTAGCTCGGTTGGCTAAATCTTTTCGGTTGCAGGAGGTTGGTCATGAGGTCTAGTCTCCCCCACCCCCGTGGTACCGTAGGGTGTTTTGCGCCAGCGCCACTAGTCACGTTAAAAGGTTTACCAAGCGCACTATAGTTTATAGGGGGTCGTGCTACCCGATTCCTGCAGTCTAAAAAAAAAGAAAATTATATGAATATAGAAATATTTGTTGGATCTGGAAGGAATACAAGTGCGCAGAAGAATAACAAAAAACAAAGAAAATAGAAACAAAGCTTAAACAAAAAAATAGGTGACACAATATAATTGTTGCTGCAGCAAACATATTGGTATTAGTATGAATTCAGATTACAAAATAAATCAAATATAGTGCTTTGTTGAGTTCTCCTATCTGTTATGATCACAATCATAAAAAACTTTACATTAGCCCTTGTCTAATAGTTTACAAGGGTGGTTACAAAACTTGCAATGCAGGGCAAGTAAATAATCATATTGTATGCAGAGGATAAGGATGTTAGTTTGTAAATAATCCAAAATGATTTGAAAGCGGTGCTAAATGACAGTTGTGCAGAAGCTTCCAGTAAGGCAATGTTGAAAGACAATTGTGCAGAAGCTTCTAGCCAGGCGGTGGAGATAGTCAATGTTGCTAAGCATTACCACTTTCATTCTTCCCCTTAATGCTTAGTGTAGTAACACCTAAAAAATCTTTGATCTTAGTAAAACTTTCCTTTGAAATTGCTTTGGTAAATATATCTACAAGCTGATTAGTAGTCTTACAAAACTAGAGTTCAATTTGACCATCTACTACAAGATTTCTAATGAAATGATGACGGATATCTATATGCTTAATTCGACTATGAAAAACTAGATTCTTTGTTATAGCAATAGTAGAATTATTGTCACAATAAATAGATAGGTTTATTTTGTTCTTGTCTCAAATCTATGAGTATTCTCCTCAACCAAATTGCTTGACAAGTTGTTGATGTTGCTACAATGTACTCTACTTCTGTCGACGCTAGTGATACAATTGCTTGTTTCTTTGAACACCAAGAAATTGCACCTAATCCGAAGTTGAATACATATCCTTATGTACTTTTCCTATCATCAATAGATCCTACCTAGAATCATTGTCTATATATCCAACCAATCTAAAGTTTTCTACTGGTGTATACAAGATGCCAAAGCTACTTGTACCATGAACATACCTGAGTATCCTTTTTATGACACAAAAGTGAATCTTACTTGGATTTTGCATAAATCTTGATATTAGACTGACTAAATACATGATGTCAGGTCTAATTGTAGTAAGATTCATAAGAATGCTAACTAAAATTCTATATAGTTTTGTATCTATCTTTTCAGTATCATCGTCTTTGGCCAACTTTACATTTACATGTCCAAAGGTGTATTCATAGGTTTGCAATTCTTCATTCTAAATTTATCAAGAAGATCAATTGTATACTTTTCTTGTGAAATAAAAATTCCACCATTAAATTTTCTAACTTCTATTCCAAGAAATTAATTCATCAAACCCAAATCAATCATTTCAAATTCACTCTTCATGGCTTTCCTGAATTCTTCTATCAATACTTCACTATTTCTTGTGTAAATGAGATCATCAACATATAAATAGATTATAAGTAAATCATCGGTACCTTTGGATTTGATATAAAGTGTAGGTTCACTTTCACTCCTTTTGAATCCATTCTTCTGAAAATAGTCATCAATCCTACTATACCAAGCTCTTGGTACTTGCTTAAGATCGTAAGGAGCCTTGTTCAATTTGTAAACTTTGTGTTCTTGTCTTGAAACCACATATCCTAGTGGTTGCTCTACAAACACTTTTTCATTTAAGAAACCATTTAGTGAAGTTGATTTAACATCAAAATGATATACTAAAAACTTGGATTGTGTTGCAAATGCCAAAACTATTCTTATAGTATCCAACCTTGCTACAGGAGCATAAATTTCATTGTAGTCTATACCAGGTTGTTGTGCGAAGCCTTTGGCCTTTGTGTCTTTCAATGGATCCATCAGCCTTATACTTTATTTTATAGACCAATTTTAGTCCAATAACATTCTTTTTTGGTGTAAGTTTTGCTAACTCCCATGTTCCATTCCTTTTAATTGAATCTATCTCCTCATCCATGGCTTTAATCAAAACTTCATGTTTTACTGCATCTTCAAATTGTCATGGTTCTACTTGAATACGAGATAGAACAAACTTTGAAACTGAATCAAGACTAGTAGTTGTTTCATAAATTTCTTTAAGAGTTTTTACCTTCCTTGGAGGAGGACTCAAACTCTTAGGAGATTCTGATGATGGAGATGCTTGAGTGGAACTTGATCCACCACTTGTGCTAAGAGTCTAAGATGGAACATCTTGTTCTATTTCCACAATTCTTGGTCTTTCTTGTTCTTCATTCCATTTCCATGCATTCTTTTTAGCAAAAAATATATCTTGACTAACTATCAAGCTTTATGTTGCTGGATTATATAACCTGTAACCCTTAGTTTCCTCACAATACTAAATAAAAATGCATTTTTCACTTTTATTATCAATTTTTTATATTTTTTGCTTTGCAATATGAGCATAGGCAATACATCCAAATACCTTAAGATGAGCTACACTAGGTTTTCTTCCACTCCATGCTTCATAAGGAGTTATATTATTCACACTTTTGGTTGGAAATCTATTTAGAAAGTAAATAGATGTAGCTATAGCTTCATCCCAAAAAGTGTTCGGAAGATCCTTAGCCTTGAGCATGCTTCTAACCATCTCTACTATTGTATGATACTTTCGTTCAGCTACTCCATTTTGTTGAGGAGTATAACTTGCAATCAATTGCCTGTAAAGACCATTTCTTTTGCAAAAGTCTTGAAATTCATTTGAAGTCAACTCTCCCCCTCTATCTGTGTGTAGATTCTTGATCTAAACATCCACCTTTTTTTTCTACATAAGCTTTAAAATGCTGAAATATAGGAAATGCTTATGAATTTTTTTAAATAAAGTATACCCAAACTTTTCTACTATAGTCATCAAAAAAAAAAAGTACCTATTTTTGTTGAGAGATAAGGCCTAAATTGGACCCCAAATATCATCATGCACCAATTCAAGAGGTGCTCTTGCTCTCCAAGCTCTTACGATGGCAAATGAGTCTCGGTGTTGCTTACCAATAATGCAACCTTCACAAACTTGATCATCTCGTTCAATAAGGGGTAACCCTTTTACAATTTTCTTTTGGTAAAGTAGCTTTAACCCTCAAAATGGAGGTGTCCATACCTCATATTCCATAGCCATAATTCATTATCTAGGATTGAATTCAAAGCTTGAGTTTCCCCATATGCAAGTCCAAGAGGAAAAATTCTATTTTGTAGCATACCAAATTTTGCTACAATCTGATTGGTATCAGTTTTATCATAGAAAACACATTCATTGTTTTGAAAAACAACAAAATAACCTTTCTCAATAAGTTGTCCAACTCATAATAAATTGTGTGTTATTATTGGAACATATAACACATCATGTATATATTTTTCCATACCTTAGTTAGCTCTGACTGAAATTGTTCCTTTTCCCATAACTTCAACTTCTTGGTCATCTCCCAATTGCACATTTGCTTCAGGAGACTCTTCCATCTTCAAAAATATATTATTATTCCTTGTCATATGGTTACTATAGCCACTATCTAGAAGCCAAACATTTTTCAAAAATATCTTTTGTAACATCACATGCAAAAAATAAATTATTTTCCCCTTAATTTTTCTTCAGAAAAGTTAGCATGTGGCTTATTCTTTTTCCAACAATCTCATTCATAATGGCCAAACTTCTTGCAATAATTACACTATACTTGTGATTTGTAATAACTTTGGTTACCTCTTTCATTATTGTTGTAGTATCTTCTTCTATTATAGCCTCTATCTCATCCACTATTTCTCTCTTTACTTTCATTGTCTCTTCTTCTAAATCTTCCTAATAGTTCACCAAAAAAAAAATTGTTTATTTTTTGAAATATTTAACTTTGATTGAAATGCCTAATCAATAGAATTTTCAGTGGTTCAATTCATCCTAAGTTGATCATGTGTTTGAAGAGACCCCATAAGTTCATTTACTGATAATGATGTTAGATCCTTTGACTTTTCAATAGCTATTACAATGGGATCAAATTTCAAAGGAAAACTTCTCAACATTTTTTTTACTATTTTCTGATCTATTAGGGTATCTCCATAAGATCTAATCTGATTTACTAAACCCATAACTAAAGTAAAGAATTCTTGCATAGATTTAGAGTCTTTCATAAAAATATTTTTAAAATCTCTTCTAAGCATTTGTAGTTTGACATTTTTTACCTTATTTGTTCCTTGGAATACATTTTGCAAAAGATCCCAAGTTTTCTTTGATTTTGTTGTAGCAGAAATTCTTGGAAATATTGTCTCATGTATTGCTTGTTGAATGATGAAGAGATATTTTTCATCCTTCTTTATGTTTTCATGAAACTGATCTTGTTGTGCTTGTGTCCAAGAGGCAAGTGCTTGAGTATTTGCAAGTTCTGGATAGCCATTCTCAACTAAATCCCATAAATCTTGAGAAATAAACAATGTTCTCATTTTGATGCTCCAGAAATCATAGTTCTCTCCTTTGAATAAAGGAATATGAGGTTGTGACATATCAAACTATTGCTAATAGTTGCCATATTTTAAAAATAACAAAACAAAAAAATATTGTACTTATCTTTCCTTTAAAATCCCCAAATTTGCTCCTTCAGGCAACTTTTTTTTTTGCAATGTTTTCTTTCAAATTTTGTAGAAGCCTCTTTCACTCTATTATACCTTCTCCTTCACATTGTTGGTGTTTCTCACAAAATAAATGCCTACAAACAAACCAGGGTCTAATACCAATTGTTGGATCTGGAAGGAATACAAGTGTACAGAAGAATAACAAAAAATAGAGTAAATAGAAACAAAGCTGAAACAGAAAAATAGGAGACACAATATAATTGTTGTTGTAGCAAATAGATTGGTATTAATATGAATGCAAATTACAAAAAAATCAGATACAGGGATCTGTTGAGTTCTCCTGTCTATTATGATCACAATCATAAAAAAAGCTTACATTATCCCCTATTTTATAGTTTACAAGGACGGTTACAAAACTTGCAGTGTAGGGAAAGTATATAATCAGATTGTATGCGGAGGATAAGGATGCCAATTTGCAAATAATCCAAAATGATTTGAAATCGGTGCTAAATGATAGTTGTGTAGAAGCTTCTAATAAGACAATGTTGAAAGATAGTTCTGCAGAAGCTTCCGGCAAGGTGGTGGAGACAGTCAACCTCTTGCTAAGCATTACCACTTTCAATATTCTTATTTGTATTTGTGCTCACATTTAAGAAGGAATATATAATATGTTTTCATTTAGCTTTCAATAGGAACAGTAAATTCTTAACTTGGATTAAAATAAAGTTGTGATTACACAAAACTATCATATAATAAAGATAATGAATTTATTTGTGAGCTCATTAATTTTGTAATATGAATCTCGTTATTGTTATTATTTCTTTATCCTTTCTTAAAAGTTTAATTAATGGTTAAGTAATGTAAATATCTAACTTGTGAAATATTCTTTTGTTCAATTGTAGCAAGCTAGACTTCCTTATTTATTTAGCTGATAGGCTATATTATGTGCTAGGTTTCGACCATGTATTTGTCTCGCATCACAAACAGGTAGCCACGAAACTATTTTTTGTTAGTTGTTTACAATCAATTAATTATTTTTGACCTCATGCGTGAAAAAATATCGTCACTCACATTTAATATCAGATCTTGACTCAGATTAGATTTTCATTGCACCGTGAAATCTTGTATCCGATATTTTTTTATCTTCTCTCCATTTATCGTGAATAGATTGAAGCAGTGACTACAAGGAGATTTGATTTGGTTAATCTCATTTTTTAAAAATTCTTCTATCTTCGGGTTTCGTAATTTTTTCCTACAAACTATGGCCAATTTTTTTCATCGGCAACATTGACATAAATCTCATTTAGCCAATGGCCTATATTTTGTACCAACTTTCACTTGGAATTTCTCACGCCTGAACACTGCAAACTTGGCACCATGAACAACTATTTATCACAACAGATATTTTTGTTTAAACTATTGGAAAAATCATCAAGCAACTCTTCAACCTCGATATTTTTAGATTTATTTTTCACTTTTATAAATAGATTAAAGTAGTAGTAGTAGGGAGATTGGTTTTGGATCATCTTATTTTAAAGTAATTTCTACTTTGTTAGGGTTCTATAAATATTTGTCCTCCAAACTTTTCCCATTTTCTCAATTTGACATTGTTGACAGCATGGCATAATTTGTCCATAATCTTGAGGTAAGTCACCTACCATGGTTTTAGTGTGTGTGTCTTTGGGAATCAGTATGTGGCCAAAATATTTTTTTTATATTTTATATCATTCTAAAACAACTGCACTTTAATCTGTTAAATGAAGGATTTGTTTGTTTGGAAAATAAAGACGTTAGCACTACAAAAATCTTTTTTGCAGAAGTCATTTAAGTTGGGGTTCACTTTCCATGGTTTCAATGAGTTTTATTTTTTATAACCTCCTTTTATATAAAGATCATTATTTCATGAGTCTTCATTTTATCATTCATCCTAAGGCTATTGTTTCAAATTTTCAACTATTGGCTAAGGACACTTTTCTTAATGTTAAGACTCAGACCAATGGCAAGAAGCAAACAATTATTCACCTCAGTAGAAGCATAGATAGATTCTAGCAACACAAAATAAGAGGATTTGTAGACCACTTTGGTGAAACAACATAGATGTTCTAGCAACTCAAGGTAACATGTCGCTACACATGGGAAATTGTTGTTGTAGCATTGCCAACAATGGGGATGAACCCTGAGCTTCACTTTCTCATGGAGTCATCTCTTAACAGCAATGATTTTCCCTATCTCACTGCCCATTGGGGCGATGTGGAAGACAACAGTTTTAAGGCTAATCCTATCAAGGTATGGTTTTGTTGGCTCTTTTTGTTTGTGGGTAGTTTGCTTTTAGTCAAATTTATGTTATTATGTCTAGGATCCTGAAGGGATGAGTTATTGTTAGTTCCTTAGATGAATTGAATGGATTGCATTAGAATTCACCTAGATCTATTTGGTATAATAGGCCTTGTTGCATGATTTTTGGTTGTATATTTTGCAGGGAAAAACTTATGATCTAAGATTAATTATTATGATCATTCATAGTTTTTCTGATTCTAGAAGTTGTATGGTAGGGGAAGGAGAAAACAAGATTTTTGCATATGGGGATGGCGATTAAGATAAGCAGCTACATCCAATCCATAAAAAGGAGCCTACCAGATAGTTTTGTCACAAAGAGGGTAGGTAGTTTAGTCACAGAGCACCCCAGCATAAAAATGGAAGATCCTAAAAAAGCTTGTCAAAAAGTCCCGATAGAATAGTCACATAACACATCGACAAGCAAATAGAAAATCCTAGGTTTCGTTTTAACTGATTATAGAGCCTAAACACCACAAAACTACCACCACGAACAACTAAATAACAACCAATATTTTCATTTTAACTACTGGAAAAATCCTCAAGAAACTCTTAAACCTCGATATTTTTATATTTCCTTTTCGCTTTTCTAAATAGATTGAAGTAGTAGTAGTAGGGAGATTGGCTTTGGATCATCTTATTTTAAAGTAATTTCTACTTTTTTAGGGTTCCATAAATATTTATCCTGCAAAATTTGCCCATTTTTTCAATTCTACATCATTGACAGCATGACACAATTTGTCCAAAATCTTGAGGTAAGTCACTTGCCATGGTTTCATTGTGTGTTTCTTTGGGAATCAATATGCGGCCAAAATATTTTTGTTGTGTTTTATATCATTATAAAACAACTGCACTTTTATCTGTTAAATGAAGGCTTTGGTTGTTTGGAAAATAAAGGTGTTGGCACTGCAAAAATATTTTTCGCATAAGTCATTTAATTTGGGGTTCACTTGCCATGGTCTCGATGAATTTTTTTTTATAACTTCCTTTTATATAAAGATAAATATTTTATGAGTCTTAATTTTATCACTCATCCTAAGGCTATTGTTTCAAATTTTCAACTATTGGCTAAGGATACTTTTCTTGATGTTAAGTCTCAGACCAATGGCAAGAAGAAAACAATTATTCACCTCAGTAGAAGCATAGTTATTCTAGAAACATGAACTAAGAGGTCTTCTAGACCACTTTGGTGAAACAACATAGATGTTCTAGCAACTCAAGGTAACAATTTTCTGCAACATTGCCAACAATGGGGATGAGCCATGAGCTTCACTTTGTCATGGAGCCATATCTTAGCAGCAATGATTCACCCTGTCTCACTGCCCATTGGGCAGATGTAGAAGACAACAATTTTAAGGTTGATCCTATCAAGGTATGGTTTTTTTGGCTCTTTTTTGTTTGTGGGTATTTTTCTTTCAGTCAAATTTATGTTATTGTATCTAGGATCCTGATGGGCTAAGTGATTATTAGTTCCTTAGATGAATTGAATGGATTGCATTAGAATTCACCTAGATCTATTTGGTATAATAGGTCTTGTGGCATGATTTTTGGTTGTATATTTTGTAGGGAAACACTTATGATCTAAGATTAATTTATTATGATCATTCATAGATTTTTTTATTCTAGAAGTTGTATGGTAGGGGAAGGAGAAAACAAGATTTTTGCATATGGGAATGGTGATTAAGATAAGAAGCTGCATCCAAGCCATTAAAAGGAGCCTGCCAAAATAGTTTTGTCACAAAGAGGTGTTAGCATATGGATTCTAGTGTTGTCAATGATGGCAACTGAAGTCATCCCCTTGGTCCACAGTTCAGTATCTAGTCATACCTACAGATAAAGTAAAATATTGTATATAACCGGTAGAATGAGGAATGGGGTATTCGGTCAGACAATTTCACCGGATCATCGTTTTGTGTTGTGGATCTCTAGAATTTCTTGATGAGCACGTGGATTATCTTATTATTGAATTTTGTAGTGTTGTATTAGTTGCAGTACGATTTTGGAGGTCTAGTAGGATACTTTTTGTCTATTTGTTTGCCATAGCTGACTCAGTGAATGTGGCACATTTTGGATGTGTTAAGTGAAATAATCTAAGATGTTTTTCATGTTCAAATGTTTAATTATGGGTCCTAGAGCTATGGATTAGCCGACTTATTTGAATATGCATCAAAATTATTCATGATTTGGGCCGAAAAAGTGAAAATATTCTTAAGTTTTATTGAGTCGACTTGTAGCGATTAAACCCTTAGTCGCAGATATATTTAGATGATCGATTACATCATGTTGTGTAATGAAAAAGGTGTATTGGTGTATGTTGTGAACATCCAAGGAGTATTTTGAGTGATATCATGCACAGTTTCACTTGTGCATAAAGATTTTGTGTGTGAACTTAAGCAAAGCATAGCAGAAGTTCGATATCAATCAAAAGGGCATAATTTCATCATCAAAGCTTAACCAGAACTATAATCAAGCATTAGTAGATGTTATCCATTTAGTTCATTTTCTTTTGGATCTAATCCAAATCATTGTACTAGGGCAGTGAGCCCATCCTTTTGAGCAGTGAGCTCTTGGAAGTGAGCCTGAATACAAGTGCATTCCCATTTTGTAATACCTATTTTGGGTATACTTAGAACTTATTGTGGATTGGCCATCCACCGTAGTTTTTCCCCTAACAAGGTTTCCACATAAAAATCCTTGTGTTATGGTTGTGTGGTTTCTTGCTTTCTGTTTCTACATATTACTTTTGATTAAATGTTCTAAGTGGATTAAAGGTTAGAATAATAATGTTAATTTTTGTAGAGCATTGATTCACCCCCCCCCCTTAGTGTAACCTATTTCCAACAATTGGTATCAGAGCTAGTTCCTCAAGATAAGTCTAATAGATTGGGGAGATCTTGGAAAGTGTTCTCAATGGATAGAAGCAATCTTCAACAACAACTTATGGTGGCATTGGATGATCTTGACCAATCAAAATCCAAGATCTGGGAACTCCAAGAAAATATCCATAATGCAAAAAAAATCATCCAGTCATTGAAAGACAAGATCAATGAATCAAGGGAGAAAAGAAAGGAATTATATGGTCAGCTCAAATAGAAGAAAAAATCAATGGAAGATGAAAAACTCAGTCAGGCTTTGAAAGAGAAAATAGAAGAATGTGAAAAGTTTTCCTAAGAGAATACTGCCTTGAAGCATGAGACAGAATCTATCATAATGAGAATGACCGAGGAGATTGAGGAAAGAAAGAAGAATGAAGAAAAGTTTGCACAATATTTGAAATAAAAATCAGAACAATGCAACCGACTAGATAATGAATTAGAGAAATCCAAGAACAATGAAGAGGAGCTTGAAAAGTAGCTTGATGATCTCAAAAATGAACTTGTTGTTGTAAATGAGTATAAAGAAGAATTCAAAGCAAGCTCCGCCAAAATTGATGAACTAATCAAGGGATAGAGGACTGATGGTGACCGACGAGGTCTTGGATATGAAGAAGGAGAAAGCTCCGGATCTAGCAAAAGGAGCTCTAGAAAAAGGAATTTTGGTCAAGGAAAATTCAGACAAGGAAATAAGATGAATGGACCCAAAAGAAATCCGGTAAGAAAACCTAATGTTGAAAGATTTAATGGCTATTTTTATGCTTGCAACAAATTCAATCACTTGGCTTCTCAGTGTAGGAGTAGGGTGAATACAAGTGGCCCATCATTCTCATGTCAGTGTTTAATTGTTATAAGTATGGTCATAAGTCAAGTGAATGTAGAATTATGATGAACAACTTTCATAGAAATTTCAGATGTTATGCATGCAATAGATTTGGACATATTGCTAACCAATTAGATCAAGACAAAGTCAGTGGAACAATTGGCCTAGATAGAAAAGTGTTGTGTGCTATAGTTGCAACAAATTTGGACACACTTCTAGATTCTATTGGAACAGAAGAGGTTTGGTAAAATAGAACATACAATCGAATGTTAAAGGAAAAGGGAAAGTCACTACTGATGAGATCAATAAGAAAATGTAGAAGAAATGGGTGAAGAAGAATCCCCCTGTAGAAGAAAATGGATCCACACCAAAAGCCACTTCTAGTAATACCTCAGGAAATTAATTTTAGTTCTCTACCATAGGGGGAGTTGTTAAGAAAAACTCCTAAACCCCCTACAAGTGATTGGTACTGGAATTTAGAAGAGTCTGATAGGAAATTTGATACTTATCAAACATTATGAAATGAATCTACGAAATTAGTGAAGAATATTGGAGATCCTCATAAGAATTATATGTCTCAAAACACATAAAATAAATAAATAAAAGATACTAAACCGGTTGAGTTAGGGCAAGGGTATTTATTGCAAAAGTAAAGAGTTAGGTTCAAGGACAATAAAATAACAGATTTCACCCTCATTTTTCATATTGCATTTGAAGGAAATAGGTTTGGAGAGTTTTGAGGTGATCATTGCCAAATTGAGAAGAGATTCAAGCATAGAGGAGAATTTTCTATCAAATTTTGTTTCATCTCTAAAAGGTATTTATTGCACAACCTATAAATTTGTGTGCTTGCAATTATGTCTACTCCTCTAATAGTTGAAGTTAAGGATAGGCCACGTCCAAAATTCAAATGGCATCTGTATAAATCCATAGATACATAGCCATTAGGTGCATTTTCATCAGTGTCGTACAGATTTTTGCATATTGAAGATATTAGGGCATATGTGCACGCAAATATTGAAGATTTGGGTAGTTCACAGTTATTGGAATTATATTCTCATCACATAGTTCAAGAAGATTATACTATGAAACCAGAATTCAAAACCCTAAAAGATAATAAATTTGTGCAATTCGTGAAATTCCCTATATTTGAAGAAGATGAGTGGGTTCGATATATACTAAGCCATGTCCATGACAAATTCATGTGGTTAGATGTGTCATTCAAAATCTCTAGGGAAGCTATTTGTGCAGTTACAAGCTTGTATTCCACTGGTAGACTTCTAGTTTTGAGGTCGGTGAAGAATGATGAGGTTACTAAAGTGATTGGCTCACATTGGGACTGAAGGGCAATGACAATAGATCATATTGCCGAGGTTGACATAAAGTTTGCATCTATGGTTATAGGCTACAAGATTTACCACTCGAGCCTAGAGAATTTTGTATCCGACACAACCATCTATACAACATATGAAATGATCAAACAGAATGCAGATTTTGATCTATGTGAGTTGCTCAGAGGTCAACTATTTGAGAATCTGAGAAAAATCAAGAAGGACAAGAAGAATGTATTAAAATTCAAAAACCTATTAATCTATCTGTATTTCTACTTCTTGGGTGAAATACCGGGAATTGGTAAAGTCCAATGGCATAATGATAAGCTGATAGTTGTTCAAATATTAGATATGTTATGTGAACTTGGTGATCGAAAAACCCACAACACAATCCTGTGGGGACATTTTAAAAATTTCCAAAATTTGATGCACTCTAGAGAGAGAATTCCTACCGCAATAGTGGAACAGTATAAAGAGACTATATGCTTCATGATTAACATTGACTAGTGTTATATGGAAGTTGTTGATCCTAGAACAGTTTGGATCATGCCTATGGGCTATGAAGTAGATGAAAGTATTTTGAGGATGTATGTAGAACATCTGCTAAATTTTCCACTGGATCAGGGTGAAGAAAGGTTTGGTACATATTCAGAGAAAAGCTTACAAGTTCATTCAGATTTACAAAAGCCCATGTCAATCAGAAAGGTAAGAAAAGAAACAGATGCTTTTGCTGAGAGTATGGGTCTTCGTGTGGAAAAATTGAAAGAAATAAGAAGGAAAAGAGATGAATTTGAAGCAACTAAGAAGAAAGAAAAGGTCGAATCTATTGGTCCAGGAACATCTTCTGCTATCACTAGAACTACCAGGAGTTCGCCTGCAGCACAATCAAATCAAGCTAAAGCCTCCAGAAGAAGAATAAAAGCTCAATAACTTACAAAGTTGTATCTGTAGATGAAGAGGAATAAAATGACTCTGAAGAAATAGTAAGAGATAAAGGCTACTGTGACTCATGTTGTCAAACTAAACAAGAGAAAACCTTCTGAGAAAAGTGAAGAAGCAAAGAAAAAGGCCAAAGTTGACAAGCCTAGCATGTTTGTTGAGGAAGTTGAAAATGTAATGGTAAAATATGGAAATCTCATGCCACTCTGTGACTTGTATGAAACTTTTGATGAATCTGGTAAGAAAATTCTTCAAGAAGCTACAGTTAAGCACTTGGACGTTTTCAATAAAACTCTTGTTGAAATCATGTCTAGCTTGCCTACAAGCCTATATAATGCTTTAGAATCTAGGAGAGAGAGTGCCAGAAAAAAGAAATAAAATCCGAGGAAAAGAGTTATTGCCAATTTGTGCCCAGAAATGACAATTGAAGAAATGGACTTATTTCTTCAAAAACCTAAAAAGGAATTCATAAGCAAGTCAAGAGTAAATAAACTCATGATTGGTGACACTGATGTTATCAGTGAAACTAAGGTAATTTTGGAAGAATTCTTGTCAAAGGAAAAGATAAATATTGAGGAGATCAATAATGTACATGTTTAAGGTAATGAGGAAGTAAATGTAAAGGTAAAAGAATCAGAAGGGAATGTAAATGAGGAGAACATGAATTTTTCTGATCCTCCAGGATTTGAGGATATTCTGACTTCTTCCAATGTGGAAAACTCAGAGACATGGCTAAGGTCCAAATTGAGGTGGTTGTTGAAGAAAAAGAGGTGCATCCTAAAGAATATGAGATGCCTAAAGTCAATTTTGAAGTTGAATCCAAGATTGAAAATGGAAAGCATCAAGAAATAAAAATAAAGGAGGTGAAGGAATCTCTATTGGAGCAATAGGATGAGTCATATCTTGAGTTAGATGAAATTTCAATCAATCTATCTACTTTATCTCTAATCTAGATGTTGAAAGTCGCAAAAATTGCTCAAGCTAAAGCCAATGAAAGGATATTGAAATCTCACATTGAGGACAGTGAACTGCTAAAACTTGCATCTAGAGTCCTACAGAAGTTGATGCCTGCTTATGTTGTGGACCCATCAGGGTCTTCCTCTGGTGAGTTGAAGAAGTTAATAAACTCTGTAGATTCTCATTTTGAATCTTTTGAGAAATCAGCTCTAGTTAAAGTGAAAAAGGAGTTCAAGGAGAAGAGAATTGGTAGCCTAAATGAATTGATTGCCAAAGACAAAAATCTGTTAGGCTCTTGCATAAAGAATATTCAAGGTGTTATATTTGAAGGAGGAAAAGTGTACAAGTCCTGCTTAGTCTTGTCAAAATTCACTGAAGCAAATGAGAAGCAGGTGAAAGATATTGAGCAATAGTTGGTTACTATTTCCAACACTTTTGACCCATTAGCTGACAGTGTTTGTCATCAAGAAAGTTAGGTAATATCTTTTCTCAACCAAATAAAGAATCTGAAGCTTGAAAATGAAAGGATTATCAGCTGAGTAAGTGAACTTAGGGGACTAATAAGTCCAAAGATTGAGATGATGGTGAATGCTCTGAAAGAAGTTGAAGGTGTTGTGACCGCTCTTGATCCGATAAGTCTTGAAGTAGCATAAACTTTGTCATATCTTCTTTGTGGTCACATTACCATTTTGGAGAGTCTGAAAAGTGTGTGGGACTCAAACATAAGTGGACTAAAGAATGTCTTTGCAGACATCTTCAAATTTTTGTAAGTCTCCGGATATGTTTGTACAGTTTTGCAATTTTGGATACCCCAGTTTTTTCATTGATGTCAAAGGGGGAGAGAGTAAAGTGAAAAATGCCTTGATATTCTTAAGGGGAGCAATATTTTGTATTATGGCAGTGTGCTTATCAATTTTGACAATTAGTCATTTTTCACTAAGTGTTGCCATCAATTCCAAAGGGGGAGATTGTTGGCATATGGCTTCTAGTGTTGTCATTGATGGAAATTGAAGTCATCCCCTTGGTCCATAGTTCATTATCTATTCATACCGGCAGATAAAGTAAAATATTGTATATTACCAGCAAAATACTTGAGGAACAGGGTATCTAGTTAGACAGCTTCACCGGATCATCATTTTGTGTTGTAGATCTCTGGAATTGCTTGATGAGCACATTGATTATCTTATTATTGAGTTTTTTGGTGTTGCATTAGTTGTAGTATGAGTTTGGAGGTCCAATAGGATACTTTCTATCTATTTGTTTGTTGTAGCTAACTCAGTGAATGTGGCGCACTGTGGATGTGTTAAGTGAAATAATCTAATATTTTTTCGTGTTCAAATGTTTAATTATGGATCCTAGCTATGGACTCGCTAACTTGTTTGAATACACATCAAAATTATTCATGATTTGGGCCGACAAAGTGCAAATATTCTTAAGTTTCATTGAGTCGACTTGTAGCAATTAAACCCTTAGTCGTGGATATATTTAGATGATCAATTACATCATTTTGTGTAATGAAAAAGGTGTATTGGTGTATGTTGCAAACATTCAAGGAGTATTTTGAGCGATATCATGTGCAGTTTCAATTGTGCATAAATATTTTGTGTGTGAACTTAAGCAAAGTAGAGCAGAAGTTTGATATCAGTCAAAAGGGCAGAAGTTCATCATCAGAGCTTAACCGGAACTGTAATCAAGCATTAGTAGATGCTATCCATTCAGTTCATTTTATTTTGGTTCTATTCCAAATCATTGTAAGGGCAGTGAGCCCATCCTTTTGAGCAGTGAGCCCAAATGCAAGTGCATTCCCATTTTGTAATACTTCTTTTGGGTATACTCAAAACTTATTTTGGATTGGCCATCCACCATGGTTTTTCCCCTAACAGGGTTTCCATGTAAAAATCCTTTTGTTATGGTTGTGTGGTTTCTTGCTTTTTGTTTCTACATATTACTTTTGATTAAATGTTCTAAGTGAATTAAAGGTCAAAATAATAAAGTTATTTTTTGCAGAATATTGATTCACCCCCCTCTCAGTGTAGCTTGTTTCCAACAAGAGGGCGGGTAGTTTAGTCGCATAGCACCCCAACATACAAATGGATGATCCTAAAAAGCTTGTCAAAAAGTCCTGGTAGAATAGTCATAGAACACATCGGCATGCGAATAGTAAATTCTAGGATTTGTTTTAACTAATTATAGATTAAGCTGACCATTTGGATGTTATTTACATCTAAATTTTTTACTTAATATAAATTTACCTGGAATATACTTTTCTTAGGTGAGCAGGCAAACGTAATGGAGAGCTTCTCCCTTTAGAAAGAGGTACTTTTGAGTGAATACTCAGTAGTGTGTAATTTTATCTGAGTCTGGTGGAGTAGGTTACTTTTCAAGATCCCAAAGGGACAGTCATGGAAGAGGTCTAGACCTTGAAATTAAAATTGGGTGGGGTTACTATCTAACCCATCACTTTTCACTTTTTACAAGTTTCAATCTAAAAAACTGTACTATATCCAAGGGAAATATGTGTGTATGATGGATGTTATGGGAAAATTTTAGTGTGTGACAGATCACAATAACCATATATAGGGATAACTATTTCAAGTTTTGGAAAGTACATGTTTTTTGTTATGTCAGGGCATTTTTTTTTGAAGTACTTATTGCGCTAGGTGTAGTCCATTTGTATTGAAGTTGTAATTGCAATTCAAATTATTTTATGTCTTTTCAAAACTATATGGTGCTCATACTCGACTTCTTTTATGTCATTTCAAAAATATATGGTGCTCATGCTAGAGGAAATGGTTAGGTTGCAGGTAAATCTTTGGTGAGAGTCATTATGACTTTTTGAGATAGATTGGTTTGTGCTCTGGAATAAACTATGAAAGGGGGGTGATGTTGTCTCTACTTTACATTGTGAGTCTTTTAAACGATACATGTTGTGAACCAGGATCCCAAACCTGCATAGACATGAGAGAAAAACACTATATTAGATCAAATGCAAGGTTAGTATCATGATTCCTCAAGAAATCCATTTGAATTGCAAAGGAAAAGGAATGAAATGAAAAACACAACAAACATAAACCAAAGATATCAAATCCTATTCTAATGCAAAGCAAACTCTTAATCTCTTGAGGGAATTGGTGCCAATTTGATGTGAAAATTGGCCCATTCCCAATTCAAATGATGCAATGTAGATGCTTGATGAAGAGTGAATGCTTCCAATGTGCTCCAAGATAAAATCTACATAACCTAGCTATAAAATTCAATGGAGATTGCTATGGATTTGAGTATAGTAAGTTTACTCAAGTTGTGGATTCAAAATACAAAGAGAAGCCTTCTATAAATAGAAAAACAAGATGAAGGAATGAGCAAAATGGATGAATATGGGATCATTCAACATCCATTGGGCAAGTGCCACTTGTCAAGATGTGAATGGAGGAAGCTTGAGCACATTTTGGAGAATGTGCAAAGAGGGGGGAGATTCAAATTCAAAAGATGGCCTGAAGGATGATGTGAAAGGTGAAGTTAATGTCACATGGCTCAAGAAAAGGACTTGTAAGAGATGTTAAATGCCATGTTTGGAGGACAAGACCTTTTGGGGGGAGATTTCAAATTTGAGGAATATTCCATCTTTGATGCCTTTTTTGAATGAAAATAGATTATTTATAAATCAATTAAATTGATTTTCATGTGCAAGTTGCAAAATCTAGAAGATTTGATGGATTAAGACTAGATTTAATCAGGATTTGATTAATTTAAAGGAGATTAGTTTATTTGACCATTTGATTTAGATTTTTGTATTTAAATAAATCAAAATGAGAGGAATAATGATTTTAGACTTAATTAAATAAGATTTGATTTATTTAATTAAAGAGAATGGTGTTAGCTTTAAATCAAATAAAGATTAATTTATTTAATTTAAAGGAGATGACTTTAGAGATTAATTAAATAAAATGAATTATTTAATTAAAAGAGGGACTATAGGATTAATTAAATAAAAAATGATTTATTTAATTAATAGGAGATGCTAACTTAATTAGATAAAAAATGATTTATTTAATCAAGAGATGAAATGTGATGAATTTAATTAAATGATTAGTAGAGAGATGATTCAGGATGAACTAGTGTTAGTAAAATTAGGATCGAGTGCATGTACATTTTACATGTCTACATTTTTCCCCTCTTTGAAGCAATGTACTTGTTGTGTTGGTTCAAAGAATAAATTGTCTTGATCAAAATTCTAAAATTCTTTAATTTTTTTGAATGCCTCACTGCTACCCCAACGAAAAGAGTTATGTCAGTATACTGCCCCCTCAAGAGATCAAGTGAAGAGGTTCGATTTGAGGGTCAATCTCTCGACAAAGAGGTTCAAGATTAGTTCAGCTCGTATGTTTGATGTAGACAGATTTGATGATGTAGACATTCATTGGCCATGGGTAGCCTCATGCCTATTGTAACGCCTATCATGCAAACCCCAAAGGACAAAAACAATGCACACATTTAAAAAATAATAATAATAATACAAAGTAAACATATAAAGAACCATTAAATATAATTACATTACACGATAACATCATAACATCAAAGTCATTTGGGGCACGCGAGGTCACATCACATAAAACCAACCCATAACGAAAGATACATATAAAGCTAAATAACTTAACTAAATTTACATCCATCATAGGCATTAAAATATACGGTTGCAAGAGATAACATCCATATATTCATAAGCATAAATATAATACATCACATGATACAAACCATAATAAATCTCATAAATCATGAATGGTTACAAGGGTGCATTTACAATACATTACACATTCACAATACATGAGTTACATCAAAACCTCCCATACATGTGGGATAGATACATCATACAAAGAATATCTGAAATACAAGATGAAAATCAGGTACAAGCTCCATCTGAAGAATACTATGTAGAACGAACATTGATGGGGAACCCAACGGGTGTAGAGCACATTCCACTTGACCACATGGGTTTCAGAAAAAACCCACCCCCCGTGCTCAGAGGTGACAAGGAAGTGACTGCGACCAAGAATGCCAACAAAACTAACTCCAATAAAGAATAACATAGTAACAATAAAAGATTACATATATCATAAACAACAACAACCAAGATCCAATCATAATAAACACAAGGCCATAAAACACATCATAAATAAATCAAAGGAGACAACCATTAACCACTTCTAGAGGCAAGTAAGAAAGCAAAGCATAAGGGATACTAGTGGAGAGTGTCATCGCATAGTCCTACATGGGTTATCCTGGCCCTTCCTCCTACATGAGGCGTCGGCCCCCATTTATGGTTATCCTGGCTTTTCCTCCTACTTGAGGTACCGGCCCCATAGGGTGACTCATGTGGAGCCGTTAACCTCTCATGAAGAAGTGGTAACGACCTTTCCAACCATGGCCTTCCAGTCTATCATTAGTCTGTGAAAGCCCTAATGCATAGACAAGGTATCCATGATTATCTTATTATTTTATTACTACCCATCCCCCTAAGTTCTATTATTAGGTTTTCACTTGTTAATCTAACTCTTACGTGGGTTATCTTGAGCCCTTCCTCCTATTTGAGGCGTCGGCCCCCACGAAGAGCCACTCTCCCTAGAGACCCCAAAACATATACAAAACCAAGGGTTGTACCACATAAAATAAACGTTAAAATCTCAACAGAAAAAAAAATGTGAGGTATTACCCATCTCGCTAAAAGCACATAATCAGAGTCTCAACAATATCTCGTACAACCCTTTCAAAACAATGATATCAAAACACTTGCCACATCAAGGCACATAAAAAAAGAAACATCAACTGCCAATTAACTCAGGCCTCTGGAAGCCTACAACATCCCTAAGCGGGTTCATAAAACAAATAGGGTTCCCACACCAAAAAATCCAAAACAATAATAATATAATGATAACAGTAAAACCCAAACAAATTCACAATATATCAAAACTTAGAATAACATAAAAAAAATTGCACTCTGTTGTCACAGACCCACAACAGATAAATTGTTTAATTCCATTTAATGATCTCTATTTTCCTCAATGCAATCTTGAAATAAAAGTTCAATAATAATTTTGACATAAATATATAATTTTCCTTCTCCATTAACCATCACAATTGAAACTCATAATTTCACAATCATAAAAGAATCAAAATATCTTTACATTTATATATTTTATTCCATTTTATTTTATTTATTAAGTAATCAGAACTGATTAAATGTCGGGTACTCAAATCGTACCCATACAAGTACTCATATGCAAATATATAAATATACATATATATATATATATATATATATATATATATATGTATATATATTAAAAAAAATAGATTAAATCAAATTCAAAGGCCGGTCGTAGCCAGCGTAAGGGACTGCACACATCAGTCCTCATGACTGCTACACACGGCAGTTCGTAGGACTACTGCTCATAGCAGTCTGCAGACTGTTGTGGCAGTACTACATGCCATCAAAGGTAAGGGGGGAGGATATAGCCCAACCGTTCCCCCTATTACTCCTAAAATTTCATTAACACACAAAAAAATAGGGTAAAAATTATGCCAACGCACAGGCTCGGCCCAAGGGAATTTTGAAATGAATAAAATATCTAGATATATATATATATATATGGCAAACAAAACATATTATTTTCTGTAGTATATTCACTATACAAATATATATGTATATATATATACATCTTTTGACAAGTATATATATATATATATATATATCCAAAAACCCATTTATTTCAAAGGGGAAACAATTTTTCCATAACAAAATCATAAAAATACTAGACATTTTCAAAGACCCAAATAAATTTCTTTCATTGGTTTGCTACCCAAAAAATTTTAAATCTCAAAAGGTTTTTCTTTTACAGAGAAACATATTTATTTTTACTGATTCAGAAAAATAAAAGAAATAGAATGGAACTTGAAGTCCTACGCTTGTTGAGAAATTGATGAAGTTTTTCTTGATTCCAAATAGCCTTTTCGAAGAGCTCCCCTTTCTTTCTTTAGAACTAAACTTCACCAGTTTCCTTGATCAATTTTCTAATCTAAAACTTTAATTCAGAAGAGCCTCTCTTCCAGAACAATGAAAGAGAAACAATTTATATAGAGAAAACAAGAGAGGATGCCAATTTTTCCAGAACTCAATATTTTGAAGCTTCTGTCAATTTTCTCGTGAATAAAAACCTCTCATTTTTCCTATTAAATAAAAAGATATCTTCTTTTTAAAAACTTAAAAAAAATAGGATGAATAGAAATCTTCTATTTCTTTACTAGCTTTTCAGCCAAAATCTCAACATTCATTAGTCCTTTTCTTTTTTGCTTGATTTTTTTCTATTCAAACAACACTTTTTGTTTTAATTTCAATTTTTGCAAATTTATACTTGCAATTCACACAATTTAACTTATTTAATTATTTTATTCCATTAATTATCATCAACATGCTATTTTCATTAAATTATTTAAATACCAATTTTAAATAATTTAATTTACACCTTTCAATTTATTTATCCTTAATAAATTACATGGATTTTAATTTAAGACTTTTATATTTTAGTATAATCTATTCCAATAACTATTATAAACATTTATTATAATCATTTTATAAACATTTATTATAATCATTTAGTTATTTAAATTACATCATACAACAACACCAACATAAAACAAATAACATAATTACTTTCACACAAACAACTATCATACAATGCAAAAATGACTAAGGGTCAAAGATGCACAATACCACTAAACATAAAACGGGTTGGAAAACTTGGGACAGGGTGACTTCCTTGTCATTTTTTTTTCAACTTCATGCTCGTTGGGTTAATTTGATGCTCGCCCTATCTTGCCGAAGCGGATGGAATTGAGACTTTGTTCCTACAATTCCTACATACAAACAAGGTTGTGTACAACATGTATATATATATATATAATCAAATACATCACATCATGAGAAGGAATCGCAGCGTAGCAGGGCACTCACAAACAAGTGGTGCTACATTGTCCCCTCACCAAAACTATAATAACAATTACAACATCAAGTATAAAGTAACATTGCTAAACTAAAGTGATCACATCATATCATCATAAAATGATTACTAATCCGCTACATCACAATGTATTACTGAAATCAAATTAAACATCACCAAACCAAATGTAACCATAATGTCATATCATAATATCCATGTCATCAAATAAAGTAGCATAGTCATCAAGTAGTCTAAACTATCCAATCCACCAATCCAACCAATAAACAGTAACTATCAAAGTCTCAAAGTATCAAGCAAAACTAAAAAAAATATCAAGTCCAAACAACAACATGAGGGGTATTACACCTATTTTGATATATTACACACACTTGATCCTAATTTGTACCATGATAGTTACATTATTGATGATATAAATGAGATGATTATGATGTTTATATGTAATGGATGATATGATGATGCATGGATGATATGGATGCACATGATATGATATGATGATGCTTTTATGATTATGCAAATAGATGATAAATGTATGGTTTATGAAATGTCTAGAATAACCAATCTATATTATGCAATGATGGGGATGAATGCATGTGGTATGATTAATGCTTTCTATATGATATGATATGATATGTAGTATGTTGACGGTTTGTGGATGCAAGATAGATGCAATGGTGATGATTTATGATTAAATGTCAATGTACCATGTTAGCGCGAAGGGAAGTAAGAAGAAAATAAGATGATGACAAGAGACACCAACAAGCCAAATTTATTAGAGATGATGATAATGATGATGATGATGATGATTTGCTTACCGAGGAGTTGGAATTTTTAAAAGGGCCAATTACCTTATGTTTGATAACACATGTAGGCACGATGCATCAGGGTATAAAGAACCAGGATGGCATTGCACCTAGTGTGATGGACTTTGACTCGACAAACATATAGGAGTATTCTTGTTCACAATTGACATACAAAAACATTGCTAGGATGCACTTCAGAAGTTTCAAACATCTTGGACCAAAATACAAAAAGGTACATAACCTATCAATGCAATAGTCAACAAACTACCCAAAACACCCTCCATACATACCTAACAAAGCAAGTATTCACCAAGTTATATTACAAGAACATCCAACAAGCACATCAGACAAAAAGATAATGATCGATGCCCCATTCCTTTCTCTCTAAATCACTTTGATTAGACATCATCGAGAGGTCATTGGAATGAGCACAATAAGATAAATCAAACAAAAAAAATCAAGTACACAAACAAGTCAATGTTCATCATACCACAAGCCAAGGGGATGTGTTTTGGTTAGGATAAGAATCCAAAGTGATATCCAAAATGATTCCCATTGTCAAAACGATATATCCTAGGACATGCATTGTATAGGATGATGATGGGTTGATAAGTTGTTTGATAGGCTTTAGATATAAAGTTGACTGACATGTTTGAAAATGATCAAGATTTTGATTTTGCATTTAAAAGTTTGAAGTTTGCTTTTGATTTTAATATGTTTGAAGCTTGCTTTTGCCGATTGTTGTGGTTGTTTCTGTTTGTTTTTCCAAAGGGTGAGTGTGATTGATTTATTATGGATGAGATTGTTGTGAGTGAAAGTGAAATGAGATGAATGGATTTATTGGGTTTTTTTTTTATGTTTTTGATGTTTTTGAAATGTTTTGAGGCTATTTTTGGGTTTTTCGATATTTTTACAAATATTTTGATTTTCCAATTTTCCAATGTTTTTGTGTTTCTGAGATTTTATGAATGTTTTTGGATTTTGTGTCTCGGGGGCTGATCAAAGATTAGCCTTGCCTACATTTAAGCTCAGAGACGACATAGTTTGGATGGCATGTTTTCAATTTGTTTTTTTGACTTTTTGACCTGTATTTGGATTTTGATATGATTTGGATGTTTTTTGGATTTTTTGCACAATTTTGACGTTTTGGATATGGATGTGTGTGATGATATAAGTGTTTTGTTTTGGGATTGTTTTGAAAACCAAGCTAAGGTTGATTGATCATATTGATGGATTGATGATGATAACATTGTTGAGGACACACAACAATGCAAGGACAGTGTTAAGCAACATGAGGATTAGGATGGATATCCCAAGATGTTGTGGGATTGATTGGATTTGATTTGATCAATATTGATGAAGCTTGGTTTGGAACAAAAGTTGTTTTGGATGATTTGATGTGACGTTGAAGCATGCATTAGATGCAACTAATAGTGATTGTTTGGATTGATGTTCAATGAAAGATGAAGTTTATAAGGAATGTCTTCTCGTCAAAATGTGCCATGGGCTAGTGATTTGGATTTTTGCTCACAAGTGTTTGACCAATTTGATTTCATGTTTTCCAATGTTCGGATCACCACATAAGTTGGAAGATATAGATCAAGATTTATTCCCAAAGCAATATGCAAATATCTGCCCCCAGTGTCTAGCAATGTATGGAATGCCATGGATGGATGGATATGGTAAGCACGCAAAGGATGCCAAGGATCATCTCGTGATAAGATAAGGTTTTTGGACAGAGGAATGCTTCAATAGATAATGCTTCATGGCTTAGATAATTTTGGGTAGGATAATGAAAATGACTCATGTCAAGATGTCTACCATAAGCAAGTGTAAAGTGTGCACCAAACTTTGTCAAGATCATGATAACTCGGACTATAGATGCAGATATATGCACATGGATTGGATAAATGGTTCATGGATGAATGGATTTATCATGGTTGTGATGGATGGAATGTTGGATTTATTATGGGTCCATGGATGAGATGCTTCAACCTGGACTAGCACACATAGATGCTCGATTCTACACATGACGCATGTTTTCCAAGTTTTCATCATGGTACCTATCCAAAGCACCGCCCATGCGGTTTTCACTAGAGGACGGTTTTTATTTTTACTATTTTCATGATTTTTTTATTTTTTTTGGATTTTCATATTTTTTGATTTTTTTGATTTTTCTAAAAGAGTTTAAGTTCACATTGAATCACCTTGTGGTGTTGATGTAGATGCTTCTATCATAATGTGCCATCGATATCCTACCTGAAGAAGCTGCTTTGCCAAGATATGTGCACTTGAATACAACTTTAGAGATTCTTGATCTGTTTTGTTGACACTGGAGTTAACTTTGTCTTTGTGCGCATATCATGATAGAGTGCCTTCTAAATCCTTATGATGAAGGGTGGCTGCCAATACATGGTCAATTTGAGAATTGGATATCATGCGTGGAGGCGTGGATGGAGTGCGTTTAGGAATGGGAGATGGACTAGTTGACAGTTTGGAACCTTTGACACTCCAAACTTGGGAAAATGAGCAATGATGGGTGGATACAAAAGTGTGCATGGAATTAGGACCAACTACTTGATACACTTTATACATCGCTTGAGAAGTCTTATTTTTCTTTTGTGGACATCTTTGATGGATACTTTTCCTTTTTTAATTTTTCCCCATAGTTTTTTTGACTGATGGAGTTTGATAAGGATAATATTTCTTTGTATTCTTTGGTATCCATGTGTATTTGATTTGTCCATTATGCTTCCTTGCTTCTTTTGTTTTGATAACATTCCTTGTACTTTGATTCAAATCTTTCTTTTGACGTTGGTCCCAATTCGTGGATGGGATGATGGGTGGATGAAGATTCATGACACGGTTGGTTGTAGTGTTAGCATTGGTTTCATCATAAGGACTCTTTATGCTCCCTATGTTGATGTTTTATTGAGACATAATTTCCCCTAGTATGGTGGTAGTGGCACCTTCCTTGATTCTTCTTGTTTTGAGATGTCTTGCTCAGTAAGCATTCTCTGATAAATGCCTATTGTAGATGATGTTATTTTAATTTGTTGCTCTGTTGACTCTAGAATATCCTGTTATGTTTGACCTATTTCCTTGAGTGGATAATGCTGGATATCTTCATACATGATGTCCCTAATCTAAATTTGGGATATATCTAATTCCAATGTTGACAACTTAGTTTAACTATTGGAATTAATAACCTGCTCTTTTTGTGTAATGAAATCCTATTCTAAATGAAGATCATTTGTGTATCCATCCATAGAAAGCATCTCATGGGTAGATGGAGGAGTATGTGCTATGTGGATATGATAATCTTGTATAGATAGAAGAGTGTCCATTACATCATTGTAGTAGCTTGGAGATATAAATTCTTGATCTTGATTAATTTTGGAATTGCTTTTGACATGCATTGGATCAAGTTCTTGACATGGGTCAGTTTCAAAGGGTCCTTGGATATCTTCACTAGGAATGGGAAGTGGCTCAATATCTTATGGATCTTTGAGTGGACTTGGATCAAGTGTTGAGTTGAGGATTTCTTCAATATCTGCAACCATGAGATCAAAGGATGTCAATATGTCTTGGAAAGTACCATTGCTAGACTTTGGTGACAGATGTAGATCATTCTTTGGAATAAATTCTTGAGATATGTCCTCTAACTTATTAGGTGATGTAGAGACATTTTCAACATGACCATTGGTCGAAGGATCACTGATTGTAGGATCAAATAATGTTAACACTCTGTGACATATGTAGATAATTGTCAGATGTTGTTGAGGGGTTTTGATCATGACCAAAAAGTGACTCTTGATATATGTTGAGTTGATCTTTGGATGAGGTAGAAACATCTCCAAGATCTTGATCGTTATTTTCAACAATTGTAGCAGAGAGATTGTCAATGCTATCATTAGTGGTTGAATCTTGATCATTGTCCCTGATAGTTTTTTTTTTTATCAATAAGGTCTTGGATGAGATTTTTGAGTCGAATACAATCTAATGTTGTGTGTCCCTTTATTTTGTGATACTCACAAAGGTGTTTCTTGTTATACCACGATGGTTTCATATATGATTCCTGGTAATTCTCATAGGTGGGGATTTTGATGAGATTCTCGTTTACTAGTTGTTGCATGACCAATTTGATTGGTTTCCCAAGCGGTGTGTACTTTTTTTTGCTTCCTTGTGAGATTTGACCTTGTGTTGATTGACTTTGGAGATGTGGTGATTAATTTTGGACAATGTTCTAATTTGGGAGGATGCTTAGATTTGGTAAGATAGGTTGAAATTGAACATTGTTTTGGTTGGGAATCACATTTCCTTGATTTAGGTAACTTTTATTTTGCATGGTGTTACCTTGACTTGGATCAATACATGGATTCATTAACATATTGTTTGGACTTTGAACAAAATTTGTATGATTTGCAAACATATCTATCCCAAAGTTTACCAAGTGTGGATTTGAAGTGTTCATGTTTGGTATATTCATATTTGGCATGTATGGATTCGGTGGGATAATGTTGTTTGTTTGAAGACTCATGCATTGATTGTTTGATTGATAGATTTGTAGGTTTGGAATTTGATTTAAATCTACCATTGGGAAAGGTGTTCCAAAATTTAGATTGGGAATACTCACATTTGTTGTGCCATTGAGGTTTCTAGGACATAATGATCCCATGTATGGATTGTATAAATTTGAGTTTTGAAAATCCATTGGTTTTGTAAGGCTTTGATAGTTTGGTTGACTTGGATTACTCATGATGTATGGATCAAGTTTATATTCCATGTTCTTCTTGTGTTTTGACCTTGTTGCAAAAGTGACTTCTAAGTTGTTTAGGACCAATGATGAGATGAAAGATGAAAGGGGTGAATGATATGGGTGTTGAACTTTTAGGAACCTTGGAGGGATAATAGACTTTAGGACTTTTGGATTTTTTGATTTTTGTTTTGATTTGGATTTTGATTTGACTTGATTTGGATTTGATAATGAACTCATAAACTCCAAGAGGTTAGATGTTGTCCTGGAATAAACTTTCCCACAAGATGCTAATTTAACTAAGTGCATGAAGAAGGATTCATCCACACACACTTAGCCAAATAAGGTGATTTTTGATGTTGATTTGAAAGATTTTACAAAAAGTCTAGTATGAATAATTTTTCCAATGGTTCAAAAGTTGTTTGTGAGATGGGATTTGATTGATGTTTGAGATGGATGAAATGATTGGTTTCATTGATCCTAAATGAACCTAAGAGGGACCTTGTTTACAAGACCAAGATATTGAAGAACATGCTTCTCCCAAAAAATTAGTTCAAACCAAAAGATCAATGTTTGCTCAAAAAGACCATCATATAAAAGATAAACAAGCACATGTGTGGGGTTCAATTGATTTCATCTTGATTAATGAATTGTTTTTACCACAAAACTCTCTTGATTAAGTTTCAAACTGAATGTCTATGTCTAAATTTATTTTCATCCCACAAGGTCCATTATGTGGAAATCAAGAGAATCAAGGTGATAGTTCCCTAATGCTGATTTTAGTGAGAGAAAATTGAGATATAAACCCAAGTACTTAGATGCCTCTAAGGATGGAATCCCAAGGGAAAGCAATAGCACTTGGATTTTGTCAAAGGTATTTGCTCCTCTAAAGGGTTTGAAATTTGATGTTCATGTTGAATGTTTGTTTTCCCAATGTTTACGATGAAGCAAAGTGTTTTGTAACCAAGAACAAGTACAACCCTATGGTTATGAAAGACAGTACATTTTTTGAGTCCCCACTTGGACAAGTCTAGCTACGCTTATTTTTAGCGAATGGTTAGATGCTTGACCCCACTGGCTACCCTCCATGGCACTCACTTATACAGGGAAGCCAAGCATTAGCACCCATGAAACTCCCATGGCATACTTTCTATTTCTACTAAAAATCGTAAAAGTGTGGGGCGGCTTCAAAATGACTATTCTTGCACCAACAAATAGATAGGGATTTTGGCCTTTCTACAACAAGGGTTTTAATTTAGAATTTTTGTTCATAGGAGTTGATCCATCAAGGCGAGAGACCATTGTTTCCCTTCTCATCGAAACCATCTGCGTGATAGTAGCCTTTGTTCCAATACCCACTTTTATATCCCGGTTGGAAATACTCTTGGCTTTAGAGTGTTACCGGTTGATTCATTCCCTTGGGTGAGTACATTTTCCCTAAGTTAGGCCCTCTAAGATAAACACTAGTGAGCAAACATATTCATAGTTTGATCAACCTTCATTTAGAAACAAAGGGAGAACACATGCAATAGGTTCCACTCACACTCGCAAAGTTTGTTGTTCAATTTTAATCTCAAAATGAAATGTGGAGGTAACTACTTTATCCCACCCTAAGACCACCAAAAAGCCTTTTGATTCTCAATATTGTCGTGAGGCACGAGAGAAGTGCATACGTCTTTTCAATAGTGTTAGTTTGAGTAAGCAATTACAAAACAAAGTGGCACATGTTCTTTTTAACCCACAAAGCATTAATAACTTTTTTTTAAGCACCAAAGGAAAAGTGATAATTTGCTTTGTTCAATTGTTAAGTCCCAAAACCAAATTTAGTAAGTTTTTGTCCTAAAGTTTATTTTAAGCCTCTTTGTATCAAGAAATTGAAGTGTTCATTTTAGAACCCAAAGGAAAATTAATAGGTCCTAAGCATGGAAGATAACAAATTTTCTTTAAGAGAACTAGTGAATCCTCCAAGAGTGTTAACAAACACTAAAGTGTTAAAAAACACTTGTTATCATGAAATAAAATCATCATACTTCTCTCCTTCTTCACCTTTGAGCCAACCAACCTATAAGAACAATGTTGGTGTAAATAAGTATTTTACTTATTACACTTTACTTAAGCTTACTTAGGGAATGCATATCATTATTGGTTGCACTTGTGACACCTAGCTATTTGCATCTTGCATCTAGGTTTGTGCATACATTGAGAGATATGAGTTGGACACCTAGGGAAGTGTGTGTAGGAGAAATTCCACTCTTTGTGGTGTGATCTAGTTATCACCTTTTTATCTCCACCTTTCGTGGCATGATAATTCCACTTTAGGTGGGTGATCCACCTTTCATGGAATTATCTATTATTTCTTTCTACCTACCCTACACATGATTGGGACACTTGTCTCATTCATGTCCTTTCATTGTGTCCTAGCTTGCCTTTATAAGCAAGCCTTGTACATGCTTGTAATTGTCCATCTTCATTGTCTATCTTCATGCATATTGAGAATACAATAATCATATTCTCTCATTGTGTTTCTCTCTTTTGTGCTATGTTTAGTCTCTTGATCCTATTGTTGCTTTTCACAAGTTCTTACAAACACCAATCAGATTCTGCAACAACAAAGGTCAGGAAATCAGAAAATAGGTCAAATGATTAAAAAAAATTTAAAAAAGCATGTGTTATAAACTAATTTTCACTTTTTACTTCCCTCTAGCGGTGGAACCCATGAAGGCGTCCAAGTTTGAAAGATTCAGCGGTGCAATATAGCATCACTTACTAGTCAGCGTCGTTCTACAGTTGGGCCAGTGAGCATGAAGATGTCATTGTTTGAACTAGTGGTGTAGTTTGAAGTTTGGGAAGATTCCAGTGGGCTAGAAAGACACAGCGGTGCACTTTAAAATTTTGAATCTTGAATGGGAAATAGAGGGCGTCAAAGTTTCGAGTTTGTAGTGGTGTAATATAGTGACGTTGGATTCCCAGCGGTCCTAAACTACGACGCAAATGTTCTAGTGGTGGAGTTTCCTGTAGACCAAAAAACCAAAAAAAAAAAAGCAGGGAATTTGATGAAAAAATGTGATTAGAACTTCTGGTTGGCCCTCCTTCTAGCACCAAAATGTGAACCAAGATCCCAAACCTGCATAGACATGAGAGACAAACACTATATTAGATCAAATGCAAGGTTAGTATAATGATTCCTCAAGAAACTCATTTGAATTGCAAAGGAAAAGGAATGAAATGAAGAACACAACAAAAATAAACCAAAGATATCAAATCCTATTCTAATGTAAAGCAAACTCTTAATCTCTTGAGGGAATTGGTGCCAATTTGATGTGAAAATTGGCCCTTTCCCAATTCCAATGATGCAATGTAGATGCTTGATGAAGAGTAATCCACTTGATGAATGCTTCCAATGTGCTCCAAGATAAAATCTACATAACCTAGCTATAAAACTCAATGGAGATTGCTATGTATTTGAGTATAGTAAGTTTACTCAAGTTGTGGATTCAAAATACAAAGAGAAGCCTTCTATAAAAAGAAGAACAAGATGAAGGAATGAAAAAAATGGATGAATGTGGGATCATTCAACATCCAATGGGCAAGTGCCACTTGTCAAGATGTGAATGGAGGAAGTTTGAGCACATTTTGGAGAATGTGCAAAGAGGGGGGAGATTCAAATTCAAAAGATGGCTTAAAGGATGATGTGAAAGGTGAAGTTAATGTCACATGGCTCAAGAAAAGGACTTGTAAGAGATGTTAAATGCCATGTTTGGAGGACAAGACCTTTTGGGGGGAGATTTCAAATTTGAGGAATATTCCATTTTTTATGCCTTTTTTGAATGGAAATAGATGATTTATAAATCAATTAAATTGATTTTTATGTGCAAGTTGCAAAATCTAGAGGATTTGATGGACTAAGACTAGATTTAATCAGGATTTGATTAATTTAAAGGAGATTAGCTGATTTGACCATTTGATTTAGATTTTTGGATTTAAATAAATCAAAATGAGAGGAATAATGATTTTAGACTTAATTAAATACAATTTGATTTATTTAATTAAAGAGGATGGTGTTAACTTTAAATCAAATAAAGAGTAATTTATTTAATTTAAATGAGATGACTTTAGAGATTAATTAAATAAAATGAATTTTTTAATTAAAAAGGGACTATAGGATTAATTAAATAAAAATGATTTATTTAATTAATAGGAGATGCTGACTTAACTAGATAAAAAAATTATTTATTAAATTAAGAGATGAAATGTGATGAATTTAATTAAATAGAGATTATTTAATTAAATGATTAGCAGAGAGATGATTCAGGATGAACTGGTGTTAGTAAAATCAGGATCAGGTGCATGTACATTTTACGTGTCTACACATGTATGAAGGGAAGTGCGCAGAAATTTTCATGATAATCATTGCATTTACAACATCAGCAGTAATTGAAACATTTGTCTATTTGTAATACTATAATGTTTAAATTTAACATTAACAGACATTACAACAATACTTCCAAAAATTGGAATCAAATTACACCATGCACACACAGAGAACTTAACACATTCCAAACACAGAGACTTCTCCCACAACTATTTTGCATGCAATCAAAAGTTTAGAGTGCCAAGTTGATCCCCACATGTCTGGCCAGATAAAATTTCCCAACACCAAGTTATCTAGAATGAAGAAAAAAAATCCCCCAAAATACCAATCACTTCAATAAAGTACACACATGAACTTGCAAATATAACTCTTTAGAGAATTTTCTCTGAAGAGAATCTAGATACAACCTTAGGCCTGTAAAATCAATGAAATTGGGAGGCAAATAGATAAAGGTGCAATTTTAATGCTTTGCAAACTTTATGATTTTTCATTTTTTCCTATTGGGGAAAGTGCTTACAAAAATTTGTCATATTAAAGGCACTTAGTTGCCATGCGAACCACTGCTAGACTCTCAAAATTCTTGTTGTTGTATTGTGGTGATATCTCACAATTTGTACATTGCACTTGATATCTTGAGTTGTCTTTCATTAACATAATCTGTCATTTTCTTTGCCTTTTTATTGAATGACTATTTTTGGTGCTGAAATTTTAAAATTTTTCCTTACATGTTTATAATACATTTTTTTTTATTTCTATTGAGCTCAAAGTTTCCATGGATTATGCAATCTAATCGTTAACAGACAAGGTGGGCTTCCTAATTTAAGCTTTAGCTGAACACCTAAAAGAAAGTCCTAAAACAATGCATATATGGATTAACAATCTTCTCCTCCTTATTGATACATGTTGGCTTCATTCTCTCCTTTTTTATACATGTTGTCTTCATTCTCTCATTTATGCCTCTTGAACTATAAGTTTCCATGGATGTTATATCTGCATGTGTGAAGAATCTACAGTTTACTTCCTCTATTATGGGATAGAATTACCGTTTAGCTTGTGACTACAATTTCTAGTGGGCTTTGCTACAATGTGGTCATTTTCTAGGGCATTGATGACTTGGCTTTTAGACATAGGTTTGTTACCTAGGGTAATGTTCTAAAAGTTTAATATTAAGATCTTATCGTAGACCTTTTGATATATTAATTGCTAGAAATATCTATAGTTGTAAGAATCTTCATCTCCCTTCTCTATAAATAGATATGCTACAGTTTTTCAAGTTATTTCTCAGAAACCTCTACTAGGATTAAAAGATAGTCATTTTTTTCATAATGTGTGGTATTAAGTGGTATTAGAAAATGCTAAAATTGCAGCAAATTGCATACTAAGTCACATCCTTCTTGTCTGATACTCTTTGGCTATACCTCACGGAAAATATAACGATCTGGATGTGTGTTTTATCATGTTTTATTTATTTATTTGTCATGGAGACAACTTGAACAAGTAGTGGTAAATGTTTGTATTTCATTTGTCTTGTTATATATGTGGATTTGTTTGCTGGAAATGCATCATACATCATTTAGTATTCTTGTATATTTGTGGAGAACATAGCATTTCTTTCCTAGTAAAGAAGAATAGACCTAGGCTAGAATATCATCAAAATTATTTTGAAGAGATTGAATGCTATTTTGATTAGTCTGCTTTATGATAAGTGATAAGAACCATTTAAAATTTTACCAAGCAATAACTTGGATCATGATGTGTGATTCTCAATTGAAAAGTAAGCTCATGCTTATTTCCCATATAATTTGAAGTATAGATATGTATATAGATGCAAGTACATGTGCATACACACATCATAATCCTTTTGGCCGAGAGAGGGATCTGATTGCATTTTTTTAATTAATTTTCATTCCCTTGCATATATAACTTTAGTCTTTTACATACCATTGAAACTCTTGTATTTGCAGGAGCCTTTTGTGAACATACCTGAGGGTATTATTCGTGAGGCATTGAAGGTTTTACTTGGTATGAGGTTCTTTAAGAAAGCGATGATATTTAACCATCTTTTGAATTTTACAAACCTTAGCCACCTTGTTGTTAACATTGTGATGCAAACACAAGGAATCATCCAGTTCTAATCCATTGCAAAAGAGGAAAGGTATGCATATTGAGATCAAGTGTTAGAATTTGGTTGTTTAGAAAAGCACTTAATTGAATATTTTCTTTTAAATTATTTTTTTATTTTCTTAATTTTCTTATGTTTCATTGTCTATTAATCATTGTAGGAGTACTGATGTTGTTATTTCAATGCAACCTCGAATGGGCTGCCTAGTGGGCTATTTGTGGAAAATCCAAAATTGGTGTATGTCTTCAATATTTGATGAATATCATCATTTTGCAACAACAAAAGCACAGGTATCAGACCAATGATTTATTGAGTTGTTTGATGCATCCCATTGTGAATAGAGGACTTCAGTATTTTTTCTTTTTGGAATTATTAAGTTAATATTGAATGGACACAGGTTACTGCAAATGTTGTAAATGCAATGGTTATCATGAATGTTTATGCACAGTTCCCTTCATACATGTATGGCTTAATAGAGTCGCAATGTAAAACAAAGAACTCCTTAAAAAAAACACCTTCAAATTTCCAATTACCTATATAATTCTATCGACGTATTCCTTGAACCCCCTCTAAGTGCAAGTGCTAGTTTATAATTATTTCTTCATTATAAAGAAAGTTTTAAATTTAGCATAAGTAGTCTTTCTTAGAATATTCTATTTTATTAATCACTTCTTAGATTTAATTATTTTGTTAAAATTTATTAGCTAAATCTTAGGGAGGGCATTACACCACATTTGTTTGAGGCACCCTATAAACAGGTCAGATATTTGTCTATGCTTCCACATTGTGCATATATTTCTAGCAGAGCATTTAAAACAGTAATACCTGAATAATCCCCGTGCACTAGCAAATGAAACTTTTGTATTGTTGATCATGAGAACCCATGTCTTCTGAAATGGTGCAAATGTAGCGCGAGAAATTTACCTAAACTTTTGCAACACAGGTGAGCGGGAGAAGCATTTTAAAAATATTTAACTCATGGGTGGTATTATGTGCGGGAACAACAACAAACAGACAACCTTCTGCACGAGATTAACAAGAAATGGAAATGGAAAACGAATGACATTTTGCATGGGATCAATGGAAGGCGAACGAAAAGCAGGACGGTTGAAGGGGGCCCACACCAGCCACCTAAGCGGTCAATGCTTAGAGTGTGCTGGTTAAGCCCAACCATAAAATGTTGCACCAAAAATTTGTGAAACAAATAGTTTAGGAGAAATGAAGACAAAATTATATGTAGGTATATTTTTAGAATTATGAGTAAGATTTAGGTTTAATATATATAATATGATAGTTAAATAATCAAATTGAATTAATTGGGGTACATAAATTATTTAACTTTGTGGTCACTTACACTTCTCGTTATCAATTCAATCATTAGTAAATTTGACTATTGGTAAATTTAGAATTTATATATGAACTCATAGTCAACACAATTATATTAAAACAAATAGGAATTGAAAAATTGTTTGACGTGGTAATTATTTAATCTTTATCTATCCATTTAGTTTATTTGGCTAATAATTGACAGTTGTTACATTTAAATACAATACTAATCTAAATTATCGTTGTTTATATAATTGACTAGGGTAATTTAAATGAGCATTAAAAATTACACATTTATATAACATTAATTGTTTATTTGTTGATATTAATTTAATAATATAATTATATATTTATAATTGTTTAGGGATGTAATTATTCTTTATATCATCTAGTCTTGTTGAAAGAATCCAAGCCTTATATCACCACTAAATTCAAGGTTTTACCTATGAATGTATTTCTCATTTCAAATGTCCTATTTAGTTGACTAAATTGAATGCTCGTTACCTTATTGTGTGAGTATGAGGATGAGTTTCCCTAAACCTATTTGTGTCCTTGCACTATGTGCGAAGTGCTTATGATGGCATTGTAAACATGATGTCATCAAATGTGCAAAGGTGTTTCAATAAATAAATGTTGTTTTGTGTTGTTTCATAAAAATAAACTGGTTGTTTTTATTGTGTTTATTCATGTTAAAAGTAGGCATGGCACCAAGTGATTATCTGCAATTTGATTTTGTTGCCTAAGCTCCACCACCTTAACAATTTGTGACTTAGGGGATAAAGGGTTTGTGGCAAGCACCTACATGACACAACATAGATTTGACATGGTGGCCTCATTTGAATGCCTCCAGAAAATGGCTAGTTGTCAGCCATAAATGCGAAGGGAGCGAGAGGTGCATTGTATGGCTCTATTCCACCAAGTAATCCACCTAGAAGATTGAGTGGATTTGCATTCAAGATTCCAGATCCTCATGATGTAAGCTAGTGTGGGTTGATGACTCAATAGTGAGGAATTCAAAAAATATTGGGACTTAGAAGGATGTGTCAGGCTTGATATATATTATTATGCCTCCTACTAATTTGAGATAATTTTATTATTATCTCAATTTCTATCCTCTTTTTTATTTTCTTAGCTCTTTTTATTTTCCTAATTAACCTCAAGCCTTGAACCATGTTATTTAAACAACAACATGGATTGCAAAAACTTGAAATGTCACTAATGATTTTTGGGGTTATTTGATAGTAATGACCAATGCTAGATAGAGCCTTATTTTCATTTTTAGATGATGTCATATTTTTGTACCAAGCATGGTCTTATTTCTATTTTAGATAGTGTTATTTTTGCATTAAAAAGAATCTTACAATTTATGTACCACACAAGATAATTTTATTTTTCCATGTAGAATCAATTTGTTCTTTTGCTTTCATATTTTTTGTACATAGATAGATTGGTAGTTATAATTATGTCCAATTTTAAATTCTTAACATAAGATATTCATTGGAATGGATTCTTCTATGCTTGCCAATATTTAGATGATGTGGTCATTGGAAGAGAGTACAAAAAGTCAACATCCTTATATGTATCATTCTCATGAATATTTGAATATTTAATATTTGTTTACTATTTGTTGTACTTTGACATGCATCTTCATAGTAATTTACATGCAAGTCAAAGTGAAAAAAATATATAATTGTGAAAATTATATACCCCATAAATTTTTATTCATTTTGAACTTTGACTCATATGTCTCTACCACAATTATTAGTTTTCTACTTACAATATATTCCAATATGAAATGTGACAAATAACTTGAATATGACTTGATTAGAACCATCCTCAAATATTCTTAGATATTTATCCTCCCAACTCTATGATTTCTCCATTCATTATTTTTTAGTCAAATTCATGGGTGTAAAATAACCCAAATTAGTTTCATGAGTGTAAAAATAATCCAAATCTTTCAAATTTAAAATTCAAAATATTGGTCCATTTCAACTCCCTTCACCTAAAATATTTGTGTGGGGTATGTTTCATTTCCCTAAAAAATTTAAATGAGAATGTAAAAAGTAAAGAGTTGTGATCTTTCACTTTGCTTTTGCATGAATTTAGATTAAATAATTTTAAGATTATTAACCATTTGAAATCGATGTGTAGCAATTAGTAAAAGTTCAAAATTTGATAATAAGATTTAATGAAGTCATTTATGCACTATATTATTTATATTTCATATGATCAAACTTTAAAATAATTATTTTTGAGAATTAAGCACTTTTTCAATTTTATGCAATAATGAAATAATTCATAAACACCTTATTAATTATAGGTTTTCTTATTCAAAAACAATTAAAATGTTGATGTAATGTGTGTTTTTGGATTTATTTTTTAATAATGTTATTAAAAAATCCCACAAAGTTAAATTTGGAAGCACACATTACATTCATTAATATAGATTTGGAAATATTACATGTTTGAGTATTTTAGAATTCAATTATATATATTTTGTATATCAATGCAGTTTAAATCATCCAAATATAATTGAATCCAAAGATACTCAAAAACATCACATGAATTGTAAAAAAAATTATCTCTGTGATATAAAAAAATCTCTTACATTAAAATAAAAAAATAATGCACAAACCTATAGAAATCTTAAAACGCAAGTGGAAGTGTATATTGTTTGTAAGTTTGGAGGTCTACTTTAAGTTGGCGGTAAAGAACATAGCATACCACTAATAAAAATATTCTGTCCGTGTATTGTCGTGAATGTTTCTGTCTTAACATTTGATGCCATACGGTCTCTATCGCAGGCTTCTAAAAGACCAATAACAAATGAACAACAAATAAATCAACCTGCAATTCAGGTACGGCAAAAGATATCGAATAAGTCTTCTTCTCCATTACAGACGAAAACAAAAAGGAGGACCTGTACAAGCCTGGTAACTTATCGACATTAAGAAACAAGTAGTATACTAAAAATATTTACATTACCCATCACAGCGTTCTTACATCAGAAAGGCAGGGGTCGTACAAAACCATTTCAAGAACTTTCGGGTTCAAGATCAATACTATAAATTCAAGGAAGACTCTGGTCAGCCGGAAATGGAATTCAATCTCCAGGCTGAAAATGATGGGCAAACCGGGGCATTCTAACTACTAGTTAAGACCTGTCTGAACTAACATAAAAGTTCGATACTTACAGGCGGATTAGTTTTCGGAACTATTATCATCGTCGATCCATAAGTCAGATATTTGGATGTGCAGAGCCCTTGCTATGCTCCTCGACTTTTTCGCCACTCTCGTAACTGCCTCTTCGTAATTAATTGCACCATCATTTGTATGCTCACCGGTTTTTGCCTCCTCCACAACGTCTGTGTTAAGCACAATCCCAAGTCCTCTGCGTCCCTCCGTTGAATTTGGGTATAACTTTTTCACATACTGCTCTCTCCTTGTTGTCTTCGCCGCCTCTGAAATCATCAGGTCAGGCAGAAACCCTGCAATTACATCCTTGTAGCGTTGCTCTCTAGCCTTGCAAATATTACTGCAAGTACTGCTCCGCGGAACATCCGACAGCCGCTCGCTCATACAAATGACACAAATTTTCCCCAGATAAGCAAGGTACCTGATCAAATGCTGGAGAAGACCGTGCACAACATTGTTGTTAGTTAGTTCAGCCTCATTTCGGTCCCGGGCAGACATGATGTAATCTTTCACCGCGTTGGGCAGCAGGTAAGCCAACCCCAAAGAGGTTCTGGTTTCGACTCCCTCCTGAGAACAGACCACTTCCACAGCCTCGTTCAAAAATACCCGCACTGTGAGCGCGCGGTCGTTGGCCACACCAATTCTGAGAAGCACATCATCTCTATCCAAAAACTCGTGGAGCGCAACCTCAAACTGGAAATTGGGATTGGGTTCGTCAAAGACTTGCACGCTGCACCACTGAACCACATTTCCTCCCTCCACGGCCTTTGCTTGAAACAGCCTCATCATGCATTTCCAACTATCCGGTGCAAAAAAACTGTTGGTCCAGAACTCATCCTCAACCGTCCAGTTGTCAATCCACCATCCTGATCTCTCACAGCTCTCACTCTGCCGCCCGCCTATGGAAACAGGGGACTCCACTTGGTCAACAAGAATAGCCGCCTCTACTTGTGCTGCCTGGTAAAGTGCCTCTTTCGCACACTTACAAGTCGTTGCCGTGATCTCGGCGTCCAGAACGATCCACCAACGGCTCTCTTGTTCGGCTAGGGAAAACAAACGGGAAAATGCATATAATTTCTCCAGCGCTTCGTCTGCTCTGCGCACAGACTGCATCGACGCCTTATAGACAAAAAGCAGAATCTCAAATTTTGCAGGTAAATTGGGCGCCGCAGCTTCTGAGAAAGACACGGGGGCTTCCGATCGTTTGACGTCCATGATATTGAAGGAATATGCGCTAGGACTCTGCAGCGCCAGGGCTTGAATCAACCACACCAGTCCTCCCATTCCCAACTTCATGTGTCGTGGTCTAGGAATGAATTTCATGCGGCAGTGCGCATTGCGAGAGCTTTTCCAGATAACGATATCAGTTTCCAGATTCAATTCATAGTTTGCGAGCGCCATTACTAATATATCGCTGCTCCTACAGTCCGCGCTTTCTTCCTCAAAATTTATTGAATGCTAAAACACACTGCGCTACTTTAGCAGTTTTTTTAATTTTCGCCCACCAGGGAAAATAATCTTGAGGAACGCTTGCAGCTTGGCTGCATCGTTTTTCAAGCATTTATAGAAATAAGGCTGACGACTGCTGGATTTGTGGTTGTGTCCTGGCGACTTCTTGTGCTTTTGATGAGAGATTCATAGAAATTGTCCGTGAAATTTCGTGGAAAGTTCATGTGTCTGAAATTTCGTGGAAAGTTGTCTCTGAAATTTCGAGGAAAGTTGATGTCTATGAAATTTGGTGGAAAGTCGAAAGCATCAAAAGGAAGGCAGAGAGACTAATTTAAGCAGCAGAGTGGGAAGGCCCACATTTAACCATCGTCGTACCTTCTCACGGCATTCTTTCATCTCGTGACGGCGTGAGTAGAGAAAAAAGTAAAACAGATTAATTAACGGCGGGGTCATTGTAAGCATTGACTGCTTAGGTGGCCGGGTCCACTCTTAACCTCACCTTACCTTTTCGTACCGTTTCTGACCCACTCTTAACCTTACCTTTCCCCTTCCTAGCTGGCAGCGGCTATCCAGCCCCAGGAATGCACTGGGGCCTGGATGCATCATGCCATCCCATAACTGCCTTGAAATTCGTTTTTGTACTTTCTCTGCTACTACATAGTATTTTGTGGAGTGTCACAATTTATTTTTTTGCTTGTACCCTGACTTGCTGACTTTCACCCTGCACTCTATTTAATTTAATTAGATTTTGTGTGTAACTTAATTTATAGATTTTGATTTTTAATTTAATTATTTTTTAATTATTTATATTTTTTTTTTTTTCTTATAAAAAATAATTAGTGAAAAATATAATATTCTTTAATTTAAAATTAAAAAATATTATTTTAGATATATAGTTATTGAACAAATAATAAAAGTGTTTTTTCTTATCTATCTACTATTTAAATATTTTTGTACTCTTTGTTTTTTTTTTTAGTGTTTTTTATTATCTTTATTATAATGTAATCTAAATCAATTAGTTTTTAACATTTTTCTCTTTATTTTTATTTTTTAATTAATTTTATGATGTATTTTTTTCACTATTTGTTCAACTCAACCCTTTATCTTTTTCTTCTATTATTATTTATTTATTATAATGACGATTTATATTAAATAATATATAAATCAAACATATTTTTTATATTATTTAATTTATTTATTTTTATCTCATTATTTTTTATTTTTTAGTTAATCTTAAGAAGTAATATTTTTCACCTTTTGTTCATTTCAAACCCATATCAATTTCTTCCTTATTTATTTATTTATTATAATTATTATTTTATATTAAATAATTTATAAATCAATTTTTAAAATATTATATTAATATTAATATAAAAATAATATATATTAATATTATTTTATGTATAAGTAATGAGATTGTTTTATATAGATAATGAGAAAATACTTTCATTCTAAATTAATTCATAATAATTTTAAATTGGTTGAGAGTATTAAATTCAAACATGGTAGAGAAACTAAAGAAAATAAAATAAAAGAAGACAAAAGAACAAAATTAATTATAGAAATTAATTCTTATTATTTCAAACATGTAATATAATAACATAATTTATTATATAATTTAATTAATAATATATAAAAATCTTATAATAATATTATATGTTTGAATTTTTTTTAACAATTAATAATATAAAAAACAAGTAAAAAAAATAGAAAATCAAACAACATAATATGATAATAAAATAATAAACTCTTTCTTCCAACTTTTAATTAATTTCTTTATATTTATTGATTCTTGACTTTTTCTAAGCATTATTTACTTTTTCTACTTAATTTTTTACTTTTTTTATTTAGATTTATCATTCTTACAACATATATTAGTACTTTTTTTAAGACTAAGTCTTACCATAATCTATTTTATTTTAATACATGTTTTACATATAGTATGTTATCTATTGCAAATAGGATTATTTAAGAATATGTCTTCCTATAATTTATCTTAATTTTATTTTATTATAATTTTGAAATATTAATTTATCTAAAATATTAACAATTGCAAAAGGTATTTACTTTCCCATTCTTTCATTATTTAATTTTTTTTAATGTTATCAATTGCAAATAGGTTTATTTAAGACTAAATCTTCCCATAGCCTATTTTCATAATTTATTATAATTTTGAAATATTAATTTATCTTGAAATGATATAAAATGCAAAGGTATTCTAGGTTATTTATTGTTTACTTAACTTTAATTTTTGTTATTCTTTAAGATATGGGTTTGAAATGAACAACATGTGAAAAATATTACTTCTTAAGATTAACTAAAAATAATAATGAGATAATATCATACAAAATAGTTATAAGGGGCAGAGTGATGGAGTAGAAGTGACGGACCAAGACGGAGCGAAAGTGAGTAGAAATTGCAGCTCTGTTACTTAGTTTTGCCACCTAGTTTTGCTTTCGACAATTCAAACTTAAAATGCAGTCCAAAGTTAATTTAATTCTAATTCAATTCAATTTATTATACTACCACTTGCACCTATAACAGGTTCAAGGGATACACCAATAGGAAATGTTTTGTAGAAAACCTTTACAAAGGCCTTTTGAAAACAATGTAAGTTTAGTCCTACATTATTTGTTTTTATGTTTATTTTGTATCTTTAAAATTAATTTTCTTCTATTAAAATTCTCAATATTGGTATCAAATCCCATGATGAGACATGGATGAGGCTTTACACCCAAATAAATTACAAATACTAAATATACATTATATACGCATTAGGCTCTAATCTACTCCTTTCATTTGTGCAAAAGTTTCCAATACCTTTTCAACAAATCTAATTATTTTTTATCTTACAATCATTGAAGTCACGGATAGACTTTGTATTGTCAAACAATTCAAAAAAAAATTGTGTATTCTTCAACATTTTGAATACATATCTAAAAGATGAAGTATATATTTCAATGTTCTTCTCATTTCAATTGCATGGTTAAGGGAATGAATCAAAGCAAATGCAATAGAAATATTTAAGGCATTAGAATCTAATTAAAAAATTCAATTGGTCTCAAAAGAACAATGTAGTTCAAATACCCCACAAGAAAATCACTATAAAATTGAAGAGAAACCATGTTATAAATACCAAAAAACTAATTTCACATAATGTAGTGCTACGTGCACTTATTATTATTGAACCTTACTATTTGTACTCAATTTTATAATAAACATGTTCACCTCTTAACTTAAAAACAATATGTTCTATAACCTTGAATATTCATTACTTGTCAAGGTATAAGAAAAGGATTAGCCAACACAACGTTAGGTTAAATACACATGGATATCAGTAATTCTTGTAAGATCCTTTGTCTATAAAGATATAATCTTCCTAAGTTACTTAATTTTTTCTGTACGCAAGCTTTTAAAGATTAAAAAAACCCACCAAAACATCTAAAAAAATATATAGACAATCAATACAAAGGTTGGCTACACAATCTAGTAGTTTTTAATATCCCATTAAACATTTCTAAAACAAAATTGAATTTTACCAAACAGTAACTTATTGTAAGAAGCATTTTTACAATAAAAATAGATTAAACCAAGAGAGAAATGTTAACACACAATCCCACCCAACTTCTCTCCCCCTATATCTCAATACATTATGATCATAACTCTAGTTATTCTTTTTAACTCTTTCCAAATTTCCAAACTGTCCCTTAATCAATGGCTAATGCTTAACCTCTAACATATAATTGATAGTATTATGATCATTTTAATTATTTTTTTTAACCTTAGAATTAGGATTAGCATCAGGCATTGCATGTGAACATCATGTGACTTAGTTTGCTACATTTCTTTGGCATTTTAAATTGTCAATATTTTTATACCCTCCTTATTACTACATATATGAAGCATTTTAACAATTAATACGAGATGACTCGTGCACGAGAAATCAACCATAAGAAAAATGAGTGGGATTTCTTCTCAAAAAACATTCATAGTTCTATTTGCAAAGAAATGCATTGGGCTGCAACCAATATTTTGAGAAAATTCAAACCTCTCATAGATTACCACTTTAAAAGCTTTGTTGAGCCTCCATTTTATAGGAATCCTGCAAATATTTGATAGCAATATTGAGTATTCAGATGATTTTGCCATGGAGTCATATTTAAGGATGTGTCTAAGTCCCAAGCCAGAAGAGATCAAGAAGACAACGGGTGATTTGAATGTAAGTATTGAGTTCTCCCTACAGTTATGGAGTTTTGATGATCTAACTGATGCAGGTTCTATTTATCAAATCAGTTTTGATTCTTTCCTTGGTGAGCTATTGTAAATTTGAATTGAATAAGTAGACTGTTGGTTTGAGATTTGATATCTAAAGATTTCCACTCTATTCTATGAGTTTGGTAGATCTAAACATTTTAAATTTATTATCATATGTGTGACTCAAGAAAGAATCTATTTAAAAAACATTATCATGTTTAATCTTTATGAGCTAATGACGAGATTACTGTTGTTTTTGTGCAGTAAGTGGCTTTCAAAAACAATGAAAATCTAAGCCCTGCATATTATTTATAATTGGGATGAAATTCTAAAATGTGTCAAACTAATGAATATGACATCGACTAAGTGTTATAGACTATTTCTTTTCAATAGTTATGTATGGATAATCTTTATGAAAAGTTCATAATTTCTTCATTTAAAATCTATATGTTGATGACTACTGAATGGCATGGCCATATCAAGTGTACAAATCATTTACCATATCTAGTTTTACAAGTATTATGCCCCTTCCAATGTTGATATTGGATTCTAGCCATCCAACCAATGACAAGTTGAATAAGCTAGGTCCAATAGTTAAAGTGGTATTAAGCTCATTCTTCAACTTCAAGTGAATGAATAAATAGTAAATCCAATTATTTTTTGAGGGGAAAATATAGAACCAAGAAGGAAATGATTTCAAATAAACTAAACACAACCCAATTTCAAGTGATGAATGGATAGTAACAAATTGATTGTCCACACATGTCTTACTTGGGCCGCAAAGTTGTGTCAAGTTTGCATTTGAATTCACGCAAAAAGATCAAACTTGGTCTCTGAGGCACTTTCAACTTTTCTTCTTAGCATAAAACACATTGGAGAAGGATTTGAGCTCAAAGAATATTAGTTGGATTTCTACAAGTGCTCATACTTGCAGATGATGACAATATAGTAAGATCCCATTTGAGGATAAACAAATAAATAACTAGAATTCCATGTTGCAAAATGTTAATTTAAGACACAAGAAAGTAGCTTTCACATGTTCTCGGGACAGATGGTCATAGGGCCTTTATAATTGATATCATAGCTTTATCAAGTCAAATTTGTATCTGGCCACTCTTCTATATCATGGCATGCCCACTCTTTTGTGTCTTAATAACTATCAGTCTATTGCAATACATAAATTTACAAAGAAATATGATATTCAGGAAAAAAAATCCATTTCATGTAAAGAAACATCTACAGGCAACTATACTTTAATCCACATTCATTCCATGTATAAATTAATCATAAATGATAAAAGTGTTCATACTAGTTATAGTTTATGGGGTGATCTTCTATTGTGGAAAGGGATTTTTTTTTTAGATTAATAATGAGAATTCTAATTGGGGCACTCAATCAGACATGAAAAAATAACAAGACAATATCGTCTAACCATACATCTACAGTGCACTGAACCTTGAGCAATAGACCATACAAGGAATCGCTTCAAAAAGAGAAACAATAATATAAAAGAGAAAGGAACTTAAAAAGGAGAATCAAGCTTGAGACTCCACAAGTCTCCTACTGCAACAAGATTTGTGGAAAGGGACATTGTTGATCCAACAAAATGGTAATCTTTTTTCTAACAAGGTTCAAAAGGAAAATATCATGTATCCAGCTATGATATATTGTGCATGGGACAAAAAAGGATGTTATGTATACCAAATATGTTAAAAGGCATACAGGATATGTAATTGTTTTAACATGCCATCAAGCTTCAAAGGCAACATGTCATGTATCTAGAAAAAATGGATGATAGAAATATGTATATTATTTTACCATGTCATAAAAAATTAATGGTGATATGTTGCATGACATATTTCCTGATCATGCTTTTGATACACATCTCACTACAAACTACCTAGTTTTATAGAGAAACTGGTAAATGTAAATGTTACTATTTTTATCAGTTAAACATACATGCTCTCTACTTATCAAGACAAAATACAGTAGTAATAGAAGAGATACAAGTTCCAAAAGCCACAAAACTTTAGTTAATTATCACCATTGTATATATATTCATGTCATATTTCAAAAGATTTTTATACAATCCAAATATAACAACCATTTGTTTGTAAGAATAACTACTACCAATGACATTTGTTGGTTAATTTGGAATTGAAGGAAAGATTCTGGAAGAGGGAGGGACAGTGATCTTAGGATCATGTTTTTACTTTTTGTGATCAAAAGGATCACGCAGCCAGCATAGCTCACTTAAATTGGGTGTCTCAACAAAGGTCGTAGTGAACTCTCCAATATTTTGTTCCTTCCCTTTCTTTCCAACTCTTAAAGATAGGAGAAAATTCCCTTAGGTGAATAATATCACCAAGTTGAAAAGCATCACATTCATTTCCCCAAAGTTGAATGTGGATAGAAGAAAATTGATCAGCTACCAAAGTCAAACAAGTTAGGTTTCTCCTCCATCTTTCATTGTTTTCCCTTTCTCCAACATAATAAAACTTTGTATTCACTGTATTTGTAGTTGTTGGTGAAAGATCCTTAAGACAAATCATTTTGGCCTCTTCCATATCTTTTGCAGGTATGAGAAAATGGGATACTATTGGTTCCTTTTTCCTTCATGGAATAACTATTGCCTGATTAAGCCAAACAAAAAAAATCATTTGTAAACATAATAAACACTTCTTTATATTTGGTCAAATATAATGACATGCCAAAGATTATTAACATATTCTAAAATCATTTAATTCTACTAAGATAATTTTTTCTTGGCTCTAAAATTGCAATCTATAGTTTTACAAGTATTTTAAAAAGTTCACAATTCATTTTCTCTAAGAAACTCTTCTTAGCATCAAGATAGCAATTCACAGTATATATGAACAATGATAAAAAAATATTTCAATAGAATTTTCTCTACTAAAAAAATCAATACTGAGAACACTTTTCCATTGTTATTATGATCGAAGATTATAAAAAAAGAGATAAATCATGATTTTTCCCCCCTTCAACCTGCTACCTACTTCCCCTTCCACTCTACTCTTTTTTGCATGTCCTTGTGCCTTGAGAAACAATTGCTTTGTCTGATAATATTGGTAATCAATTGGAGATGGACATATTTTTCAATAATCTACTTTATTTCCATTAATGAACTTATATTAAAAAAAAAATCAATGTAAGAGATCTCTCTCAAAAAAAAAAGATAATCATCAAGGAGCCTATTATTTGAATTTTCTGGGGAAAAACCCAGCAAGTAAAGTGGGCAATATAGGACTAACCAAAAAAGTGCAATTTATATTGCCTGAAGCCTCATGTATACATCAGTGCTTGGATACAAATATCACAACTTCCCAAGTTGAAAGTTTCAAAAGCTAAATAAAAAATAGCATTCCAGGCTAAGTCAAGACACCTATGATGAGTCTATTCTAGTATGAATTAAAATAGAGTAATTGTGTTGTTTACTTGCAAACCAGCATTGTTGTGTGTGAGTTATTGAATGTGTGTAACTAGTTTTCTGTATATATGTGTGTTGTGGCATGTGAGTGCCTATTTTATGCATGTAGGTGTGTGTTTGTGTGTGTGTGTGCTCTTTTATTTCATCTGCAGCAATAAAGTATGCTAAGGGAGAGCCTCAACAGCTAGACAGAGTAGTCATAAGACAACCTGCAACAAGTCAGGATGCAGAATGAATTTGCAGCAAAAAATAACTCAAATTTCCCTGAGGCTGCATGAGTTGCTTTCAAGAATGTAGTCTTTCCTCTGACTGTAAGAGTGTTTTGTAGACAGATTTTTGGTGCTACAATCATTTGTGTAAACAACCCTAGACAAAATTTTTGACTTCTACTATAAGAAACGTTAGCAGAATTTTCAAATCAGCCAACATAGATTTTTACCAACACAACTATTCTCAACCCAAACACCAATTCCTACAAAAAATTAGTACAACAAAATTATATGAAAGAATATAACTGAGCAACCTTCGCTAGAATGCAAAAATGTATGATATATCTCAACTAATTCAATCTAAAGATTACAATGTAATAGTTTCCAAGTGTGACAATTGAATGCAATTTACCTAGATGACCCAACTCCTCATTGTTTTTGACGATCATGAACAATTTCCCCATTTCGGCATGTTGCGCCATTACAAACGTCACATCAAATATTGCCCCTGTAACCACACTAATTCATTTGGTTTTCATGATCACCATTCACAGGTTACAACATTAACACATTTCAAATTTAAACTAGGGCTACTAATAAGAAAAGTAGAGACTGTAAACAAGTTGAGCACACCTGCAAGCAGAAGTAGGGAAGTCGAGCTTTTCATGCGGCAAGCCATGCATTTCTTTATAATCAAAGAGATGAAACGTAGTGAAGAGAATTGTGAGGCGAATGGGATTTTTATACAAAAGGGATAGTGGCTTCCAATAAGGATGAAGCTTGCAAACACACTAGATGGTGCTCAGTAATGAAGGCACAAGTCAGTAATGATGGTACACACTTGTTGTGTGGAAGGGTAATAAGATTGAAAGATTACTTTTCTTGTTGCATGAGTGAATGTATAAATATCTAGAAGACAATAAGGTAGATCATGTTATACAAATAGACACTGCTCTTTGCAATCAAGATAGCAATGATCGGCAAGATTTTTTTGACAGTTGTTTCATAGATTTTCTGAACATCGGGCAACTAAAAATGGTTTATCAGCTAAGACAAATGTTTATTAGCATATGAGATAGGTTTATTGGTTGCTTGTGGACTGGCAAGTCCACAATAAATGCCTATTGGCTAATTATATTATTATATTCAATATTATTTTATTTTATTATATGTTTATATATTTAATATTGTACTTTTTATTATTATAAATTTTTTAATGTAATTAAATTTGTATTATTATTTTATAAATATTATTATATAACAATAATATTGTTTTATGATTATTATTCTATTATATTATATATTATATATTAGTTTTAGAATATTATAATTATTAAATTATTTTATTGTTATTATTGTTGTGGACGTCAAAATCTACAAATGGTTAAAAATCTAACATAAAAAAGCATGGTTAGTGTTTTTAAACAAAAAAAACTTTCAACATCCATATGAAATAATACATCATTGTTCAAAATGATAAACAAATGAAACTAAAGCATATAAAAACAACATGAAGTATATTTATCTCATAGTGGATTGGTGCTTCTTTGATGTGGAAATAAGCCCTTTCCCAATCCTTTGCTAAGCTCCATGATGAAGATGATATGAAATGCTATGAAAATATGGTGAACAAGATGCAAGATGATGTGTGTATAACAAAGATACTAAGATTGTGGAGGATTAAATCAATGGAGATGATCTCTATTTATAGAATAGAATGATAGAAGAATGCCAAAAATGGAGGATGTGGGACTAAAAACCAACCAATAGGAAGGATACACTTGTCAACTTGTGATAGGTTGAGGAATGAGCACATTTTGGTCAATGTGCCAAAGAGGGGGAGATTCAAATTTGAATTTGAGAGTTAAATGCTAAGTTTGACCTTTGCAAGAGACATGTAAGACCTCTTAAATGTTTTGTTGGATGTACATGTCAACTTAGAGGGAGATTTCAAACTTGGAGAATATTCCCCTTTTATGCCAAGTTGAAAGTAAATAAAGATTTTGATAAATCAATTAAATGCATTTTCATGTGCAAGTGGCAAAATCTAGATAATATAAGTGATTAGGATTAGCATTTAATCATGGTTTGATTAATTAAGATGATGGATTAGGTGATTTGACCCATTTGACTTAGATTTAGGGATTTAAACCAAATCAAAGAGGGACAAAAGATGATTTCAGATTTAATAAAATAAAGGTTTGATTTATTTAATCAAAGAGGGATAATAATAGGCTTAAATTAAATAAAGTTAATTTATTTAATTTAAATGAATGACCTTAGAGATAAATCAAATAGACTTGATTTATTTGATGAATGAATTTAATGAACTTGATTTACTTGATGAATGGATGAATGTGAATGATGCTAATTTCGTATGTCTATATTTTGACCCTCTTTGAAGCAATGTACTTGTTGCGTTGGTTCAAAGAATAAACCTACTGTGATAAAAAAAATTTAAAAAAATTGATTTATTTGGATGCCCGAGCAGAAAGAAGTTCACTGGTACATTGCCCCCTCGAGAGATTGAGCGAAAAGATTCGATTTGAGGGTCAATCTCGCGACAAAGAGGTTCAAGATGAACATATGGATGGTTATGATGATGATGCAAATGAGATGGTTTTAAGATGCTTAGAATAACCAATCTATATTATCCTAAACAACTTAAATGATGATACAATGAATGTGAGATGGATGATGCGATAATGCCTATATGATATGCAATAGATGTTTTATGCAAATGTATGATTTTATGAGATGCTTAGACTAACAGATCTATATTATGATGATGGAAATGCATGGTGAGATAATGAGCAGAATGTTGATGGTTTGTGGATGCAAGATGGATGCACTGGTGATGATGATTAACTATTCATGACATGATGTTAGTGCGGAAAAGAAGAAATTGGGTGATGACTAGAGAATCCAACAAGCTAACTTTATGAGAGATGATGGTGAGAAATGGATGATTTTCTTATCAAGAATTGGGATTTTAAAAGGGCCACTTACCTTAATTATGTTTGATAACCCACATAAGCACGATGCATCAAGGTATAAAGAACAAAGATGGTGTTGCACTTAGTGTGATGGACTTTGACTCGAAAAATAGATAGGAGTATTCTTGTTCACACCTGACATATGGAAACCTTGCTAGGATGCACTTTAGAAGTTTCACACACCTCGTACCAAAACATGAAAAGGTATAACCTATTAATGCAATAGTCAACAAGTTTCCCAAAACACCCTCCATACATATCTAACAAAGCAAATATTTGCTGAGGTTATTTTACAAGAACATCCAACAAGCACAGTAGACAAAAGATAATGATGGTGGCCCCATTCCTTTCTCTCTAAATCGTTTTGAGTAGACATCATCGAGAGGTCAATGGAATGAGTGCAATAAGATAAATCAAAAGAAAAGATCAAGTACGCAAACAAGTCAATGTTCTTCATATCTCTAGCCAAAGGGATTTGTTTTGATAGGATAAGAATCCAAAGTGATATGATCCAAAATGATGCCCATTGCTGGAATGATATATCCTAGGACATGCATTGTATAGGATGATGATGGGTTGATAAGTTGATTCATAGGCTATTGATATAAGGTTGATTGACATGTCTGAAAATGATCAAGAGTTTGATTTTTTTTAAAGGCTTGTTGTTTCGATTTTGTTTTTACATTTGAAGTTTGCTTTTGCCAATTGATGTGGTTGTTTATGTTTGTTTTGCCAAAGGATGAAGGTGACAATCAGATTATTATGGATGATTGATTATCGCGGGTGAAAGCGAAATGAGACAGATGGATTTTTTCAAATATTTGGATGTTTTTGATGTTTTTAGAATGTTTTGAGGCTATTTTTGGTATTTTTCAAGATTTTTACAAATGTTTTGATTTTTGAATTTTGCGATGTTTTGGGGTTTTCTAAGATTTTATGAATGCTTTTGGATTTTGATGTTTTTGAATGTTTTTGGATTTTCTTGGTTTTTTGAATTTTTTTGGATTTTGATGTCTTGGGCGATGATCAAAGATTAGTCTTGCCTATGTTTAAGCTCAGAGATGACGTAGTTCAGATTCCATGTTTTTGATGTTTTTATGACTTTTTGAGTGTTTTTGGATTTTTCGCATGATTTTGACGATTTGGATACGGATATGTGTGATGATATCAGTGCTCTATTTCAGATTTTGTTGAAAACCAAGGTAAGGTTGATTGATCATATCAATGAATTGATGATGATAACATTGTTGAGGATGCACAACAATGCAAGGATAGTGTTAAGCAACACAAGGATTGGGATGGATATCCCAAGATGTTGAAGGATTGATGATGATAACATTGTTGAGGATACACAATAATGTAGGGATAGTATTAAGCAACACAAGCATATCCTGAGATGATGATTTTTTGATTGGATTTGAATATTGATCATGATTGATGAAGCTTGATTTGGAACAAAATTTGTGTGAATGATTTGATGTGACATTGAAGTGCAACTTAGATGCAACTAATAACAATTGTTTGGATTGATGTTCGATGAAAGATGTTCAATGTGATAAGGAATGTATTCTTGTCAAAATGTGCCATGGGCTAGTGATTTGGAATCTTTCTCATAAATGTTTTGACCAATTTTATTTCACATTCATATCACCACATAAGTTGGAGGATATAGATCAAGATTTATTCCTGAAGTGAGATCTAAATATTTGCCCCTAGTGTCTAAAAATGTATGGAATGTTATGGATAGATGCCTGGATAGGTGTATGGATGGATGGATATGCTAAGCACGCAAAGGATGCCAAGGATTATCTTGTGATAAGATAAGGTGTTTAGATAAAGAATGCTCATTTGGATAATGCTTCATGCCGAATAGGATAGGATCAATGAAAACAGCCCATGTCAAGATGTTTACCATAAGCAAGTGTAAAGTGTGCACCAAAATTTCATCAAGATCAAGATAACTTGGATGATGGATGTAGATGGATGAAAATGGATTTGATAAATGGTTCATTGATGCATGGATTTATTATGGATAAGATTATGGACGGGATGAGATGCTTTCTCCTGAAGTGGTGCACATAGATGCTCAATTCTACACATGACGTTTGTTTTCCAGGTTTTCATCATGGTCTTTCCCAAAGCACCACCATAGTGGTTTTCACTAGAGGACAATTTTTATCTTTATTGTTTTCATGATTTTTGTTTTTTTTGGATTTTCACATTTTTCATTTTTTTGGTTTTTTCTGAAAGATTCTAAACTCATGTTGAACCATCTAGTGGTGTTGATGTAGATGCTTTTGTCATAATGTGCCATCGATATCCTGCCTGAAGAAGTTTTTTTTCCAAGATACATGCACTTGAATACAAATTTTGAGATTCCTGATCTGCTTCATTCATACCGGAGTTGACTTTGTCTTTGTGTGCACATCACGATAGAGTGCCTTCTACATCCTTATGATGAAGGGTCATTGCCAACACATGGTCAATGTGAGAATTGTATATTATGCATGGAGGCATGGATGGAGTGTGTTTAGGGATAGGAGATGGATTGGTTGACAATTTGGAAACTTTGACTCTCCAGACTTGGGAAGATGAGCAATGATGGGTGGATACGAAAGTGTGTGTGGAATTAGGACCAACTACTTGATATACTTTGTATGTCAGTTGAGAAGCTTGATTTTTCTTTTGTGGACATCTTTGATGGATACATTTCCCTTTTTTATTTTTCCCCATAGTTTCTTTGACTGATGGAGTTTGATAGGGATAATATTTCTTTGTATTCTTTGGTATCCATATGTATTTGATTCATCCATTATGCTTCTCAGCTTCTTTTTCTTTGATAATGTTCTTTGTGCTTTGATTCAAATCTTTCCTTTGATGTTGGTCCCAACTCGTGGATGGGGTGATGGGTGGATGAATATTCATGACGTGGAAGGTTTTAGTATTGGCATTGGTTTCACCATAAAGATTCTTCATGCTCCTTATGTTGATGATTGCTTGAGACATAGTTTCCCCCAGTATTGTGGAAGTAGTACCTTCATGCTTTGATTTTTCCTATTCTAAGAGCTCTTGTTTAGAATGCATTCTCTAATAAATGACCACTGCAGATGATGTTATTTCAATTGGATGCTCTGCTAACTCCAGAATATTCTATTCTATATGACCAGTTTCCTTAAGTGGATAATGCTAGATATCTTCATACATAATGTCCTTAGTTTGAATTTGGGATATATCTGATCCTGATGTTGACAACTCAGTTTGACTATAGGAATTGATAACTTGCTCTTTTTGTGTAATAATTCCAGGCTTAAAGGAATCTTGTTCTGAATGAAGATCATCTATGTGTCCATCTAAAGAAAGAATATCATGGGTAGATGGAGCAGTATGTGTTATATGGACATGATCATCATTTGTGACATCTTGTATATAGATAGGGGAGTTCGACATCTTGTATATAGATAGGGGAGTTTCCATTAGATCATTATAGTATCTTGGAGATACGAATTCTTGATCTTGATTAATTTTGGAATTGCTTTCAACATGCTTTGGATCAAGTTCTTGACATGGGTCAGTTTCAAAGGATGGATTACTTATAAAAGGTTCTTAGATGTCATCATTCGGCATGGGAATTGGCTCAATATCCTCTTCATTATTTAGTGAACTTGGATCGAATGTTGAGTTGAAGATTCCTTCAATATCGGCAATCATGAGGTCAAAGGATGTCAATATGTCTTGGAAAGGACCATTGCTAGACTTTGGTGAAATATGTTGATCATGCTTTGGAATGAATTCTTGATATAGGTCCTCTAACTCATTAGGTGATGTAGAGACATTTTCAACATGGTCATTGGTCGAATCTTGATCATTTTCCCCAATAGTTATCATTTTTCGTGTTTTTGCTTGTGTTTGTTAGGTAGCTTGAGTAGCTTGCGTGGCTTGGGAGGCTTGGGTAGCAGCTTGCTGAGCAACTTGGTACTACTGGAGTGCTTTTTGGTAGGATTGGTAAGATTTTAGCACATTACTATATTGGCTTGTTGTGTTTGGTTTAGGTGGTAGTGGTGGCGGATTCAGAATTGTGTTGGATGCAGTGACAAGTGTTTGAGATACGCTTGGAGCGATCATGGTAGTGAGGGGTTGAGATGTGATGGGTGTGAGAGTGGTGGTTGGAATGATTGAAGTGATAGTGATGATTAGAATGACTGAGGTGATAGGTCCTTGGAAGACCGTGTTTTGATTTGTCAGGATCAACGGTGTTGTTTGATTGGATACCATATGTTGTTGCAATATCAATGGTATATTTGGAGGATTTGATGCAATGATTTGATTGGTGTTTCATGGATTTCCTTGGATCGATTGATTTTAGACAATGTTATGATTTGGGATGATGTTTAGATTTGGCATGATAGGTTGAAATTGAACATTGTTGATGTTGGGAATCATATTGCCTTGATTTAGGTAACTTTGATTTTGCATGGTGTTACCTTGACTTGGACTAATACACAGAGTTGTTAACATCTTGTTTGAACTTTGAGCAATATTTGTATGATTTGCAAACATATCCATCCCAAAGTTTACCAAGTTTGGATTCAAAATATTCATGTTTTGTAAAGTTTTACTTGGTACATTCACATTTGGCATGTTGGGATTTGATGGGATGATGTTGTTCACTTGAAGGCTCATGCATTGGGTGTTTGGTTGACATATTTGTAGTTTTGGACTTGGATTTAAATCTACCATTGGGAAAGGTGTTCCAAAATTTTGACTAGGCATACTCACATTTGTACCATTGAGGTTTGTAGGAGAGAACGATCCCATGTACGGATTATATAAATGTGAGTGTTGATAATCAATTGGCATTGTAAGGCTTTGAGAGTTTGGTTGGTTTAGACCACTCATGATGTATGGAGCAAGTTTATATTCCATGTTCCTCTTGTGTTGAGGTCTAGTTTGGACCTTAAAATAAGGATCAATTTTCAAGAATGTAGGATGTGAACCTCTAATTACTTGGATTGATCTAAACTCTAGGTACCAAAAGAAAGTCTAAGATTTTAAGGATCAAAAGGATGGTGATGAGATATAAAAGATGGATTATTGGTGAATGATTAGAACTCTTAGGAAACCTTGAAGAGGATACTAAACTTTAGGACTTGGATTGATGTTTGATCTGATTTGGGATTGGTTTTGACTTGGATAGTGAATTCATAAACTCTAAGAGGTTGGATGTTGTCCTAGAGTAAATTTTTCCACAGGATGCTAATTTGACTAAATGTGTAAAGAAGGATTCATCTAGACACAACTAACCAAACAAGATGATTTTGATTTGATCTGATTTTGGATTTTGGATAGTGAACACATAAACCACAAGAATATTGGATGTTTATCAAGGGATAGATTTGTTCACAAGGATCGATAATTTGATTAAATATGTGGAGAAGGATTCATCCATACACATCTAATCAAATGAAATGATTTTGATTTGGTTTAAATGATTTGCCCAAAGTTTAGCATGAGGGATTTTTTCAAGATTTCCAAGAATTGTTTGTGAGGTGATTTTGATTTTGATGTTTAGGAGATGGATGAAAGTTTTGGTTTTGATCCTAAGAGACTTAAAGAGACTTTTTTACTAGACCAAGATATTGAAGAACATGATTTTCTCTCAGAGGAGTTCAAACCAAAAGACCATTGTTCGCTCAAAAGACGATAAAAAGATAAACAAGCACATGTGTGGGGTTCGATTTGAGTTAATCTTGGTTGATGACTTTCTTTTACCACAAACACACATCTTGCTTAGTTTTCAACTTGAATGTCTATGTCTCAATTCATTTTCATTTCACAAGGTCCATTATGTGAAAATCAAGGTTTCAAGAGCATAGTTTCCTATTGTTGACTTTGAAATGAAAAAATTGAGATATAGATCTCAGTGTTTAGAAGTTTTCTAGGGATAAGAACCCCTAGGGACAAGAAGTAACACAAGGACTTTTCAAAGGTATTTGTTCCTCTCAAAGAGTTTGAAATTCTGATGATTTTTTCAATGTTTGTCTCAATGTTTTGGATCCAAGCACTGTGTTTTCGAATTGACTGACAACCAATATAACATCCTAGCTCAATTGGGATGTTTTTCTTGGTGGGATTTCCTCATGCCCTTCGTAGTAGAAGAGAGGATTTTACATGCAACCAAGGAGAGACTATAAAGGTATGTTAAGAATGAAGTCTTAACCTCTATACTTTAACCAAGATCGAACATGGCAAGTAACTTCTTGGAATCTAAGTTCCAATGCACCACTTTGATAAACTCGTTGGATGGATTGGTTGGTTACTATAAACAAGGTTCTTATTGATGGGACATCGGGGACATGGCACCTTGCGAGCATCCAGCAAGCCACTAAAGGTTTTAATCAATCCTCTTAGGGGCTCTTATACTTTTTATGAAAGTACCCCATTTTGAAAGACATTGTACAACTAAGGCCTACATACCATGAGGACTTGACACTTTAGTCTTATCCATTTATATACCGGCAGCTCGAATGAAAAACTGGTTGGAGTCGCCTTCGAGTTCTCCTTTCGGATGTGCCTCTTAGGCAGGCCCCTCTAAAGGTAAACAACAGTGAGCAAGCACATTTGTAGTTTGATCGACCTTTGTTTAGAAACAAAGGGAGAACACACACGATATACCTAACTCACACTCGCAAGCTTTGTTCAATTTTAGTTCCAAAAATGAAGTGTGGAGGCAATATTTTATGCAACTTAATGATATCAAAAAGACTTTTGATTCTCAAGATCACCGTGAAGCGCAAGAGAAGTGCATATGCCTTTTTAGATGAGATTATTTTGCAAAAAAGATTACAAAGCATAAAAGACACATGTTCGTTTTAAGTCTTTCAAAGCACTAATGACTTTGTTTTAAGCACCAAAGGAAATGTGATAGTTTTCCTTGTTCAATTTTAGACCAAATCGAAAAGCTTAGTGAATTTCTATTGTTCGGTTTTAGCCCAACTTTGAAAAAAAATCAATCAATGATTAATTTTAAATCCAAATTGAAAGTGAGTTGTCTTAAAGCAGAAAATGAGAGCAAGAAATGGATGTTTCAAGTTATCAAAATAAGCATTAAAGAATGCTTTCTTCAATTCTCCAACTTGAATGTGTTTGATATTTTGATTCTTATGTGAGAGAGACCACCATTGTTTCCTTGCACAAACTACAAACAAAAATCCATATGTTAGAGCTATATACCATTAGATTTCAAAACCACTGAAGAAAGAATGATAACCAAATTAATGACAAGAAACCCCCTTTTTGTTTAACCCTACAAAATAGTGTGACTTTACACATTCACATTCATTAGCCTTAAGCATAGTATGCTAAGTCTAGTTGGATAATGAAGCTACAATTATGATCAAATTTAATGCCAAAGTACTTATATTGTTTATTCAATGCATGCAATAAAATTCAAATAAATACAATTAGACTTGTCAACTTTGAGATTTTAACACTCAAAAAGGAATAATGGCATTTACTGCTGCTCCAAAGATGACCTACACACCAAACAATAAATCAGATCACAGAGCACACAGTTGATGTCAAAAGATTATGTGTAATGATCAGTATCGAAAAAAAAGAACACTTTGAATCAAACCTTTGCAAGCCACATTAAATATCACATTTGTATTAATCTTAATGCTTTATCTGATCTTTGACTTGGGTACATTAATCTTTAATGGATCATTTGTACTTTTGAAATGGTTAGAACTTCTTCATGTCTTTACCCACGCAACCCATTCATTAATGATAAAAACATGAGTATTAATGATAGAAATAGTGATCACAAGTTGCAGTATAAATATATGTTAAAAGCAAAACCTTGAGAATGGTGAACGCCTGTAGATGCGTGTAGCAATACAAAAATTCTAAAAAACATTCATATCAAAAACCATATTCAAATTGAGATCTACTTCTGGCGTTAGAAATTTATTATGCTCGACCTACTACAGGAGACGTCTACTCTATCAAATATAGTAAGATAGCCATTCAATCGAATTTAATAAGGCAAATAGTGCCTTTAGAAACCCGCACTTCCTCCTATCACATACACGCCACATAATTTTAGAAATAGGTGTTGCATCATTAAGTAGAGGTATTTATCATGGCATATTTTTCTATCACAAGTTACACTACAAACTATGCGTGTTGCTATGAGTTTTTTCACTGGATAGAATGGCTCCTCTGACAGTGGTAAATGTGGTAGTATAGCGCACATTGTAGAAGCTTGTAAAAAATGACCACTGTGGTGGGATCTTGAGTGCCTAAATATAGGTGTTGCTAAGATGAAAGCATTGAATGACAGACTGCTAATGTAGTGTTCCAACAGACTGTTCTCATAGCCTACACCAAAATGTCAATTGAAAGGCTTTAAAAACTTTCAGGCCAATACCATTGGTAGGTGCAAATTTTACAATAGGTGTAAAATTTCAAGCAAACCAAATAGAAGGTGTAGCCTTAAAAAAAAAACATGCTAACTTTCAAGAAAATACCTACTGTTGGCTAATGAAAAAGCTGCACCTAAATCCCTTTGAGAAATTTTTAAAGCTAATGCAATTTGTAGATGTAAAACTGATTTCTATAATTTTTTACCAGCATCCTCCCCGTCTGCAGATTATAACACCAAGCTTCTAAGCTTCTAAGTTTCTAAGTTTGGCTATCAATGCGAGATCAACAGAGACCTATTTTCAAGTTATTTGTTACACAACAGAGGAGGAAGATGGGTAGGAGTAATGGCAGAGTGATCCAACAATAGTGGTTTACAATTTTTCGCCAAACTGGACACTGAAATTATTATTTTTAACTAAATCTTCACATTTGGTCACCTATAGCAACTAAACCATGAAGGATTTGAAGATGGTGCAAACTAGAGTCTCGTCACATTTTGTCTGTAGATTCTAAAAATATTTTTTTCAAAATTTTTGGAATTAGATTGCACTTATTTTTCCATCTTCCACGAAAACTGGTTTTTTTCATAAAACAACATTTTAAAAAAGTGACGCACACTGTATAACACATAACATTTTTTCCATGAAGGATAAAATTATAATTCTTTCGAATTTAGATTCGTAACTCTGATATCTAGTGCTTCCACTTGGTTAGAGAATTTTTAATTGAATATTTTTTCTTTAATCAAGTTTTGAAGCCAAACCAATTACAATTCATACATAGCGCAACTGTATAACGCATAAATTTTTTTGTATATATCAATTTTATTTTATTTTGTTGGATCAAGGACTTGAATATCTGGTGCACTCATATTTTTCAAAAAAAAAAATTGATAATCTACTATTTTTCCACATGTGTAAAACAAAGACCTTCATTTTCGATGAAAATCCTATGTTTAATAAAATTAAAAGAACAAATACATAATAAAACCAAAACATATTAAAATCATATTCGTTGGATAGCTCGTTCTGAGGACTACCTGATTCCAGTTGGGTTTTTGAGGATTCCTCCATTTTCATCCTCAACTCGAGCTCCGAAGTGCCAAAATTTAGGTTTTTTGTGTGTCTTAGGGAGGGGATGAAGATTTAGGGGGGTTCGTACGAACCCCTAGGGGTTCATTCGAACTAGGGTTTGCTCAAACCCTGGTTCGAGCGAACCTCTTCAAGGTGGTTCACTCAATCCCCTTTCATATGCATTTTTTTTTGTTTTTGGCAGCAAAAAGTTTAAGGGGTTCGCTCAAACCCAGGTTCGGTCGAACCCCTTTTTGGTTTGGTCAAACTTCTAGGTTCATACGAACCCCCGAAAACACTTTTTTTTTCCATGGGGTCATTTTTTCTTAGTTTCCCTTCCTCCATCAAATTGTAAACCACTATTGTGGCTTCACCCAGCATTATGTTGATGTCTGTAGGAATGGGCTATAATATACGGTGTACAAGAAATGTCAGTAAAACAATGTCACCTCTTCCCCTATGCATAGAAGGAATGATGGTAACTACTTAAAAACTAACATCTATTGAGGGGACAGTTTAAAATGATGACATTTATCAAGGGTTCTACTAGAAATTAAGTTCATTTGGCATCATTTTGAGCAGATCCTTGGTACCGTTCTGTTGATCTTGGTTCTACAATGCTACAGCCCTAATAATCTTCATCGTTCATCATGCTTGACAACAGCAAATGGAGACATCTACTTTGACTGGAGAATGATTTAGTGATTGGCTCTCAATAAAAATAAAAAAAATCAGGGTAACCAATTTTGATCTCAAATGTCAAACTTTAATGAAACCATACCAAAATAACATATATGATATTCAAAATTCTAGTGCACAATAAAAAAATTACAGAATTCTTAAAACTAGAATCTTCTCACATAATGCAACACGGTGATGGTTAGCAAAAGCACTAGTTTGCTTACACATTAAGAAGTTTAGAAATATACCTCAAAAAAGCTTATTAATATCAACATATTTGAAAGACCCTAAAAAAAAAGCTTGTAGATAGAGATAGTGTGGAGCTGCACTTTCCACAGCCTCAAGAAAGATGGCGCGTAGATATACCCAAAGATAGCTGGAGTAATCAATGTTGAGGTTCCTTGACTTGGAGGACGAAAGGTCACAACGCCAAGCTGAGGAGAGGTTGTCACGTAGTCTAAACCAAGCCCTAAACCTGCAAAAATAATTATTAGTAGTTTGGATATCCTTCTTCAATGATCGATGACAACTGCAACAAGAGTTAGCATCATAAATTACCAAAAAGAATGATACTAAAGCTTGACAAGAGTTGAATGCTCAAGAACAGATCTTATATGCATAACATAAATGATTAGCTGCATAGGATTATCATATGCACAATCATAAATGATCAAGTGTGCAACAAGAATTTAAATCATAGCAATAAGTGTTAAGTGCACTACACAAAGTATATACACCACAAGAATTATCAAATGCGTAGCAAGAATTGTCATATGTGTTGCCCTCCTTCTAGTGCCATTTTGTGGATGTCAAAATCTGCAAATAGTTAAAAATATAACATACAAAAGTATAGTTAGTGTTTTTAAACAAAACAAACTTTCAAAATCCATATGAAATAATACATCATGGTTCAAAATGATAAACAAATGAAACTAAAGCATATAAGAACAACATGAAGTATATTTATCTCATAGTGGATTGGTGCTTCTTTGATGTGGAAATAAGCTCTTTCCCAATCCTTTTCTAAGATCCATGATGAAGATGATATGAAATGCTATGAAAATATGGTGAACAAGATGCAAGATGATGTGTGTATAACAAAGATACTAAGATTGTGGAGGATTAAATCAATGGAGATGATCTCTATTTATAGAATAGAATGATAGAAGAATGTCAAAAATGGAGGATGTGGGACTAAAAACCAACCAATAGGAAGGAGACACTTGTCAACTTGTGATAGGTTGAGGAATGAGCACATTTTGGTTAATGTGCCAAAGAGGGGGAAATTCAAAATTGAATTTGAGAGTTAAATGCTAAGTTTGACCTTTGCAAGAGATATGTAAGACCTCTTAAATGCTTTGTTGGATGTACATGTCAACTTGGAGGGAGATTTCAAACTTGGAGAATATTCTCCTTTTATGCCAAGTTGAAAGTAAATAAAGATTTTGATAAATCAATTAAATGCATTTTCATGTGCAAGTGGAAAAATCTAGAGAATACAAGTGATTAGAATTAGCATTTAATCATGGTTTGATTAATTAAGATGATGGATTAGGTGATTTGACCAATTTGACTTAGATCTAGAGATTTAAACCAAATCAAAGGGAGATGAAAGATGATTTCAGATTTAATTAAATAAAGGTTTGATTTATTTAATCAAAGAGGGATAATGATAGGCTTAAATTAAATAAAGTTAATTTATTCAATTTAAATGAATGACCTTAGAGATAAATCAAAAAGGCTTGATTTATTTGACAAATGGATTTAATGAACTTGATTTACCTGATGAATTGATGAATGTGAATGATGCTAATTTCATATGTCTACAATTGTATTGTTATATTATAATATTATATTATTCTATTATATTATTATGGTATTATTATGATATTATCATGGATTAGGGTGTGGTTCGATGGTCAAGTCACTTGGTTGTAGTGACGTCCACCAGGGTTCAAACCCTTGTTGGGCCAAAGTGCTCGCACGCTTTGTGCCTTCGCTGGGCCAATGCACTCGCGGGTTTGGTTGTTTCTTGTGGTTTCTTGTACTTGGTTCATAGCTCCGATCAAAAGCATTTACCCCTAATAATTTGGGTGTGTTGCACCTTTTAAAAAAAAAAATTATGATATTATATATTTAAATTATTATATTATACATCTATTATTATTTTTATTATTATCATATATTTTTATAATATAATTAAATTTGTATTATTGTTTTATAATTATTATTAGATGTGAAGGAAGTGAGAGGTGTGTTGGATGTCTTTATTCCACCAAGCAATCCACCCAAAATATTGAGTGGGTTTGCATTCAAGATTCTAAATCCTTATGATGTGAGCTAGTGTGGGTTGATGACTCAACAATAAGATATTAAAAAAATGGGACTTAGAAGGACATGTCGAGCTTGATATACATTATTATATATCAAGACTATATATTATTATTCCTCCTAATAATTTGAGATGATTTTATCATTATCTTTGTAGACATCCAAATTTGACCACTCCTACATGGTCAAATTTGTCCCCTTTATCCGCTTATTGCATCAATATTAATTAAATAACTTATTTAATTAATATTTCCCCTTTCCCTAAGGTCCCTAAAGTATTTCATTTTATAATTCAATACTCTACCTTTCATCCTTTCTCAAAATTAAATAAATACATCAATTTATTTAATTTGGTCATTTAGCCTTTTGGAATTTAAATCAATTTTAAATTCCTCTTTTTCTCTCTCCTTGTCACATCCTCCATAACCTTCTTCTAATCTGGATTAGTCTAATTAATCCATGATTAGTATCTGCACACCTTTAATCAGGATTAATGTCACATCCTTCATATTTTTCCACTTGCCTCTAATCTTGCATTAATCTTCTTAATCACCTGTTTGCACAACTTTAATCTAGTCACATACCATCTTTGGAATGTCCTCCAAGTCAACCTTCATCATTAATTTATTCATTTAGCCAAGACCTCTTCCCATGGATGTGAATTTAAAATTCACTTTTATTCCTCCAAAGCTCTACTCTTCCCCATGTGGATCATTGAGATGTCACATCAGTCACATGGGACAAGGGCTTCCTTTATAAGAACCTTGTCTTATCCACAAGGTACTTTTTAGCTTCCTATATAAGGACCTTGTCTTATCCACAAGGTGCTTCTCATCATGTGAATTTAAAATTCACTTTTATTCCTCCAACACTTCTCTCTTCCCCATGTTGACTAGTGAGGAATTCTAAAATTCCTCACTTGTCACTATCAATCTCATCTCAAGGTACTTGCAAGTACCTCCACCTCACATGTCCTTCCTCCACATCACTTGTCCTTGTGACACCTCCTCTTCCACATGGGAAGATGTGAGGGCTTGTGAGTCATCAACTCACCACAACCCTCCATCTTTCCCATGTTGGAAAAATCTTGACCATTTAAATCCCTAGAGGCCTTTCTCCTAAAATAGAGGATTTTTTACTTCATTTTCTCATAACTTGCATTCACAATTGAAGCTCTCACAACTCTCTTACATTCAATCTCTCATCCATCATTTTTGCATCCTCAAGCACTTGCACTCATTTTGTTCGTCCATCAAAATACCCACATCTCTCATTTGAATCCTCATCTCATCTTGATCATTTTGCATCCATTTTCATCACATTTTCCATCAAGGAGCATACATTTATCAACCATAAAAGGGCCAACCAAGGGGAAACTCATACAAGGTATAAATTTGTTTTTCTTTATCTTTATTTTGTTTGAGTTTAATGTATCCCAATCTTGAGGTGTTGAAGTGTTCTTTACTTTCGTTTGGATTCTGTTTTGCATCATTTAGGATAGGTAAAAAGCACTACATCACAATCTCAATTTCTATCCACTATTTTATTTTCTTAGCTCTTTTTATTTTCTCAATTAACCTCAAGCCTTGAATTGTGTGCAACCTTCCCCCTCTCTCTTTTTATCTTGTCTTGGTCTCCAACAAACCATTTCTTCTCTTTTAGCTCTCTATCATCTTGATGACATGTCATGAAGTGTGATTCGAAATGTTGATGAAAAATACCAACATAATCAAATCCAAAAAAATATATTTTAATAATAAGATGTATTGTGAAAACTTGACACCATTAATAATTTTAGCGGTTATTTAATAGTAATAATCAATACTACATAGAGCCTTATTTTCTATTTTTAGATGATGTCATATTTTTGTACCAAGCATGGTCTTATTTTATTTTTAGATAGTCTTATTTTTACATTAGGAAGAATCTTACAATTTATGCACCACACAATTAATAATTTTATTTTTTCATGTAGAATCAATTTGTTCTTTTGTTTTTATATTTTTTGTACAAAGACATATTAGTAGTTGTAATTATGTCCAATTTAAATTCTTAGCATATGCTACTCATTAGAATGGATTCTTCTATTCTTTCCAATACTTAGATGACCTGGTCATTGGAAGAGAGTACAAAAAGTCAGCATCCTTATATGTATCATTTTCATGAATATTGAAATATTTAATTTTTTGTTTACTAAGGGAGAGGAGTTGATCATCGGTCAGGCACTGATCGTGGGTGTAGATTTGAATAGCCTAGGGCCCAATGTTGGCCAATATTTATGCCAATAAAAATTTCAAATATGCTTTTAAATATGATATGATAGATTCATATTAAATTCAAAATATATCCTATCATAGGTAGATTTTTTTATTGCCACCTTCTCAATAGTAGGTGAATGCAACGTGACATTTATTTGTCACCTTCACAATATTTTAAGTGAATGCATCATGATAAACTTATTTCCACAATTTATAAATAATCTTTGTCACCTTCCCAATAAAAGGTTGTTGTAAAGGGATATTTTATTATCCAAAATATATGTTTTATTTCATTAAAAGTGAGTTGGAATGCACTCAAAGTGAATTGAAATGTACAAAAGACATTGCCAACTGGTTTAATTCCAAATATATTTTAACAAAATACATTTCAACATGTTCCATTTCTCATCTTCTTTTTACAAACTACTGGTTATCGGGTGTCCATATTAACCAATCTTTTTTCTAAATTTTCCTGCAAAATTGAAAAAATGAACTCTCGGGCTCACTATGCATTGCAATTTTTCATTAAAACGCATAATTATTAGAGTATTATTTACAAATCAACATAAAAAAAAAAAATCATAAAAAAATTTTAAAACTGGTTAGAATTCAAAAAAATATTAATATCATTTCAAATCACCAACCAGAAATCCTACGTACCCATGAAGCTATCACTTCTACCATTAATCCATTGAATACATATCAAATTACCTCCCAGAATTCAAAATTGTCCACTTGCTACCAATTCAAATTCTATAAACCTATTTATGTAAGAAATGCTCAGTTGTGTGATGCAAGTTACAACTAAAGAAATTCAAATTTCTCACTTTTTGTTGCATACTCCTAAGCGATGATGACCTCTTCCAAATTGATGCAGTCTCCTCCTTCAACTTCTACGGTAAGTCTCAATACCTGCCTTCGTAATAATACAAATTGTATTCCATTTACTACTGTGTGAAATTGCCTTGTCCATTTACATAAAAATGAATCAATACCTTGTTAATTTTCATAGCCATACTTTATGTTGTCATTGACATGCCTCCCTTTAAGCTTACTGTTATGGCTCAAATATTTCCATCCCTTTACAACATTATGATACCTATATGTATATATATATATATTGCATAGATACATATCTACGTATGTTTCCTATAGCATTGTCCATTTTCATAAAACTTACGCATTTATCTATATCTGCAATACATATACATACATATATATATATATATATGTATATGTATTGCAGATATAGATAAATGTGTAAGTTTCATGAATCATTTTCATGAAACTTATGCATTTATCTATCTATGCAATATATATAGGTATATACATATAAGTTGCATATTGAAATTTATATAATACTATACAGTTCATCAGTAGTATGGTTCAAATTTATCCAACCCTTTTTGATACAACATTGTGATACATACATATATATATATAGACAGAGAGAGAGATACATAGATACGTAAATTACTTATAGCCTTGTTCATTTACATTCAATTTATGTGTTTATATATATCTGCAAATTTTGTATATATATATATATATATATATATATATATATATATATTACAGGGATAGATGGATATGTATGTCACCCATATCCTTCTTCATTTACATTCAACCTAATTAGATATATGCTTTGTTTGTTGTTCAATTAAAGTGACTGTAAATATCGGCCCCTATCCGTTACAGCCAACTGTGATAATGGCTAACTCCTACTTATGTTATAGAAAAAAATTAAAAGGAATCACACACACACACACACATATTTAAATATATAAACAAAATGTACAAATATATGTATATCAGCTTATATTTATTTCCAATTTATATGTTGTATGAAGTTATATTTCAATATATTGTTTGAGAAATGGTTATAACATAAGTAGGAGTCAGCCATCATCACAGTTAGTTGTAAGGGAGAGGGGTTGATATTTATAGTCACTTTAATTGAACAACAAACAAAGCATACATCTAATTAGGTTGAATGTACATATGGATATATGTATATGCATGCGTTGGCGTATACATCACATCAAAAAAATCTTGCCATGCAGTGCATACTGTCAAAAGTGGTATAAAATCCATGGAAAATACCTTGACTTATAGATTCTTGGCAAATGACATGAATTTTAATTTTATGGAAAATGCCATGAACTTTATACCACTTCACTGCATTATCTATAAGGAAAAAAATCCCCTTCATTTCTTTGTTTGTTCTTCAATTAAATTGACAGCATATACATGTTTCCTAGAGCAGGTTGTCACATACCATACCCACCATATGTCATATGTCCAAAACTATACGGGCACAATCGGCTCCTATGCCCACACATAGCTCCTCTCCCTTATGTGTACGTTTTATTTTTTCTTCAATTTAACTGACTGTAAATGATGACCCCTCTCCCTTATAGCCAACTGTGATAGCATATGACTCCTACTTATGTTATAACCATTTATGAAAGAGTATAAATAACTTGAAACAACAGTAAGATAGATAGATACACACACATATATATAATGAATATATATACATATATATATAATGTATATATATACATATATATATAATGTATATATATACATATATATATAATGTATATATATACATATATATGTACACATACCTAATATGTATATATACATATATATGTATATATATACATATATATGCATATATATATATATATATATATTACATATATATATATATATATGCATATATATGTATATATATATATATATGCATATATATGTATATATATATATATATGCATATATATATATATATATATATATATTGCAAAGATAGATAAATACATAAGTTTCCTATACCCTTCTTCATTTACATTCAACTTAATTGGATGTATGCTTTGTTTGTTCTTCAATTAAAGTGATTGTATGGTAACCATTTCTCAAACAACATTATGAAACATTTACACAACTTGAAACAATGGTATGATAGAAATATTTCAAACCCTTTCCTACGTCATAATGCTCTTTGAAGATATACATATTTGTATCATACTGTTGTTTCAAGTCATATATATTTGTATCATAATGTTGTGTGATTTGTATCATATTGTTGTTTCAAGTTTATATATAATGGTATCATAATGTTGTATGAGGAAGGGTTTAACATGATCACCAAAATTTTTATAAGAGGTAGAGTTGGTGATATGATAGTATACCATGCATTGCTTGTTTCTTTACACACATACCCTTCATCATTTAAAATCAACTCAATTAGATGCATGGTTAGTTTTTTCTCCAATTACACTCAATATTACATGTATGAATTTGTTGTTTCAATTGGTATCACTATTTTCATTGTACCAGTTATAAGTGTATGCTATTTACTAATCACTATGTTTGTTCAATGCAGAGGAAGAACAAAGAGACAACAAATACCAAGAAACATTTAACAAAGAGACCTATACCAAAGCAGAGGTGAACAACTATGTCTGCACACAAGAGAGGTGTGCATCTGCCAAATAGCGATGAGGAGGACGTTGTGATTCTTGTTCACTAGCCAACTGAAGAACCAAGTAGTGAGGAGGAGGTAGAAATTGTTGTGGAGCAGCCAACCGAATCTGTACTCCAAGCTAAACCAACTATATCAACCAAAAATGTTGCATTGAGGCAGGAATGGACCATGGAGTACATGGACCATGCCTTGTATATGTCGAAGAAAACAGGTGGTCAACTAGAGGTGTAGCCAAAAAGTGGGGTATTCCAACCACAACATTGTCAAATTGGCTAGGTGGTGTGACCACTAGTAGAAGGAAAGGGCCCCCAATAGTCTTAACTGAGGACGAAGAGTCATTGATCTTCGATTGGTGCAAGGACATGGTTGTTGTTAGCCATGGTTTGGAAATTGTCAATCTCAAAACATAAGTGGCTGGGAAAATATGCGAAACAAGGAATAATCCCTTCAAGAATGGGATTCCCGGCAAGTCTTGGTGGATTGGATTTAAAAAAAGGCATCTCGATCTATGCTTGAGAACAGCCCAAGGATGAGATAGAGACCGTGCTATAAATCTTAGGCCTACAATTGTAAGTGCTTTCTACGACACTTTGGAGAAGGCATATGTAGGAGGGATTTATGGACCGCAAAGGATTTGGAACTGGGACGAGACAGGGTTGCAAGCTGGCAGGAATGGTAACATGAAGGTGCTTGCCAACAAAGGCACCAGAAGTTTTTCTTACATTATCCCAAAGATCCAAGAGTGGATCACTATTCTAGCATGTGTAAACACTACAGGTCAAAAACTTCTAGGTTTTTATTTGTTCAAAAGAAAAATCATGTGTAAAACTACATAGCCAACTATGAGGCAGGAGCATTGATGGTTGTTCAACCTCACGCATGGATGACCAAAGAGATTTTTATCAAATGGCTCAAGTTCTTTTCTATGCAAGTACCTGGGGGTTGCTTGCCCAACCATAGACACATCTTGATATTTGATGGCCATGGCAGCCATGTAGCCTTATCTACCATTACTGAAGTAAGGGTGCTTGGTATTGACTTGCTCACCCTACCAGCCCACACATCACACAAGTTGTAGCCTCTTGATGCACGAGTGTTTTCTCATCTTTCAATTCTAACTTCAAAAAGGAAAGAACAGATTGGAGTATTAGACATACAAATCTGGAGATAAGAAGGGAAGAATTGGCTACACTTGGCAGCCTCGCTTTTCAAAAGTCATTGATTGTTTCAAACATAACAGCTAGCTTCAACAGGATAGGTATTTGGCCCTTTGATTAAAATGCTTTGGAGAAGGACATGAGGGTTAGTGAGACTTTCCAGTTTGATGCCCCCAAGGAAGCATCAGCTACTGCAAACATTCTAAGCCTATCCAGTAATGGTTTGGTAGTGAATGAGGGTGGGTGTAATGATGGAACTGCAAAAGCTGGAGATCAGCAAAATGGGATGCATGGTTAGTATGTTCTGCAATTACCGGATCTTCATTTCCAATGAACTCAATTATATGTATGGTTCATTTGTTCTTCAATTACTCTCAAACTTACATGTTTGAATTTGTTGTTTCAAATTCCAATGAACCACTTGAAGCAGCAGTATTGGGAGACTAGAATACTATTGGAGACATATCTCTTTCCCTACCAAATCTACCCGAGAAGACCTCCTGGCTCTTAGATGGTGTTGCTAATCTTGGTATGGATATGCATGTACAGGAAGAAAAAATTCTTACAATGCCATCTCCACTGCACATCATGGGTCCAAATACGTTAGTACATTTCTATGCTAATTAGGGAGACAATGACGGTGAGCAATTAGGAGATGGATTGGATGCTACAGATAGTGAAATGTTAGAAACAAATAATGTTGATTTGATTGAGCCTTTGGGAGGCCAACCGACTTCATGCATCTCACAATTCTTGAAGCTACCAATTCATGTGGTGAAAGACAAGTCTAATAAGGTAGCTGACCGTGGGATAAAATTGTAAAGAGGATCCCAACTCCTAACTGTTGATGACTACATGGCATTGCTAAGTGAGAAAGAGGAAAAGAAGAAGGAACTAGAAGAAATAAAATTGAGGAAGAAGCAACAACTTGTAGAGTGCAAGATAGAAAGGATTGCAGAATTGGAGGTGAAAAATCTTATGAGAATTGAAAAGGAAAAGCAACAACTAGCAGCAGAGGTTGAAAAGGAGTTGCAAAAGAAGAAGGACAAAAAAAGGGAGGATCAAAGGAGATAAAAGGAAGAAAAAAGGGAAAAAGATTTGGAGAAGGCATAAGAAAATGTTGCAAAGGAGAAGTGACTCAGCATCCCTCTAAATCCCTTGACTGACCACCATAGGATCTTCACATATTTTGTGTCTATTCAATGCCCCCAATATTGTCCATCACTTAGCCAAGCTACCAACCAAACATTTTAGAGTTGGATTCCTTCTTATGTGCAGTCCTATACACTCTCACCTAGCCCAAGCATTACCCAACCATTTCAGAGTTGGAGTCCTCGTTTACAGTCCTATCAACCCTCACCCACCCCAAGCATAATCCAACCAACTCAATCTTGGGGTCCTTCTTCATCACAAGCCACATCCAACTCACAAGATAGCTTGGCATCAAATTTTAGTTTTCATACATTTTTTGATTGATTTGAATGTTTGGTTTCTACCTTTTTGTTGTGAATTTTTTGATGGATTCCAAAAGATGTTTGAATTTTTTTGTTTTAAATGTTTGTAACTTGAAACAATAGTATGGATTGAATACAAACAACATATTCCATCATGTTATTGTCACTGACAATTTGGGCTTTTGTAATTGAAGAGCCAACAAGGCATAATCTAATTATGTTGAATGTAAATGAATAAGGCTATAGGAAACTTATGTATCTATCTATCTCTGCAATAGATAGTTTTATATATATATACATTTACATGTATACACGGCTATACGAAACATATTTATCTATACATATAATTAAGTAGAATCATATAGAAAACATATAGGAAACATATAGAAAAGCTATAGGAAACATATGTCTATCTATCTTAATCTATACATATATGTATCATAATGTTGTATCATACTGTTGTTTGAAGTTATTTATAAATTTCAGTATGTTGTATCAGAAAGGGTTGGAAATATTTATACCATAGTGTTGTTTGAAGTTATATATAAATTTGATAATGTTGTATCAGAAAGTGTTATGTTGTATGAAGTTATATTTTAGTAGGTTGTTTGAGAAATGGTATTAACATAAGTAGGATTCAAAATATACATATAAATATGCATATTCATATACGTATACATATATGGATATACATATGCATATACATATAAATATATTAATATGCTTATACATATGCATATATATATATATATGCATCATATGCATATACATATACATATACATATATTAATATGCATATTCATATGCATCATATGCATATGCATGGGTAAACCCACAAAAGTGGTTTACAATTCTAGTGAGGAAGGAAAAATTGCAAAAAATGACACCATGCGAAAAATTTTGGTTTTTGAGGGTTCAAATGAACTTTTGGTTCGAGCGAACCCAAAGGGGATTCGATAGAACTCACCTTCGAGCAAACCCATTTAATGATGAGGCTCACCATTCTTGGCAAAAATCCAAAAGCGAAGGCTTGTGGAAAGGGGGTTCACTCAAACCCTGGTTTGAGAAAACCCCTAGGGGTTCGAGCGAACCCCCCTTTTCCCCCCTTCTCCCCCTCAGACTCCAAAAAAGTCCATAATTTTGCACTTCAAAGTTCAATTTGAGGATGAAAATGGAGGATACTTCACAAACCTAACTAGATGATGGTAGTCCTCGGAACGAGCTATCCAATGAATATAATTTTAATATGTTTTGGTTTTATTATGTATTTATTTTTTAGTTTTATTAAACATAGGTATTTCACCAAAAATCAAGCTCTCTATTTTGCACATGTGAAAAAATAGCAGATTATCAAAAAGAAAATTGAAAAATATGAGTGCACCAGATATTGAAGTACTTGATCCAACAAAAAAAAAATGAATTTTGATACATACAAAAAAATTTATATGTTATACGGTCCACCTATGTCTGAATTGTAATTGGTTTGACTTTGAAACTTGATTAAGGAAAAAATATTCAAAAAAACACTATGAAACCAATTGGAAGCACTAGATATCATAGTTACAAATCTAAATTAAAAAAAAATAGAATGTTATCCTTCATGGAAAAAAATTTATGTGTTATACGATGAACATCAATCCTTAAAACTGTTGTTTATTGAAAAAAACTAGTTTTCGAAGGAGATGGAAAAAGAAGTGCAATCTGATTCCAAAATTTTTGAAAAAAATATATTTAGAATCTATAGTAAAAGTGTCACAAATCACTAGTTTGCATCATCTTCAAATTCCTCACGGTTTAGCCGCTATAGGTGCCCAAAAGTGAAGATTTAGTTAGAAAAAAATATTTTAGTGTCCAGTTTGGCCAAAAATTGTAAACTAGTATTGTGAAATCACCCGTACAGCATATGCATATACATATATGCATTGTTACCCATTTTTGTTACTTGCTCAAGTTGGTTGAGCTTAAGTGTTTACAAATTGAAAGAAAGGTACATTTCTTAGTCTTTCCTACATTGCATTCAAGTGCATAAGCGGAAATCAAAAGATTACAATAACACATCATTGCATTTATACAATTGCATATAACATAGGAAGGATTTGCACAAATCTTTCTGAAAAGTAATCTTTATTGATACAAAAGTGCATATTTGTCTCACACAAGCCGTGAGACTAACTCATTCAATGTAATGAAGAAAAGTCTATACATTGATGGATAAAGAAAACATAATGCACATATAAGGAAAGAGGCCAGTCATTTTCTGATGGCTGGTTTGGTGTCTATTCCCTTGCTTTGTCTCCCGCCTTGAGCTACCTTGTGTCTCTCCTCAGCTCCTTGCTCCTAGTTCTTGCATCTGATAATAACAATGATGTTAGAGCAGTACTCTAAGCAATTAAGGTCTCTCACGTTACATGTACATGCACCCATGAACATATAAACTAATCCTCAAGTGCATTAAACAAGCATGTAAAGTGTAAATGTCCAAGCAAGCATCAGGACCATCAAGCACATAAGTCATGTGCACATATTTTTTCTAACTTTTTTTCTTCATGTGCAAGTATAGGAAAAGTATGATGTTGATTTATCAAATTTCAGCATGTGGGTTAAAATGTGGCTCCCACAAGGGTTGAGCCCAATGTGCATATGAAGGACAACTGTAAAAAATGCTTGTGACTTGCAGATTGACAGTGTACAATAGCATAATGGAATCCAAGATTATAGCCTTTTTGAGTAAGCATGCTATCAAGTTTGTTTTGGAAAGGAATTCAACTGAGTTAATCACCTCATGATATACTTGAATATTTATACATCACCTATGGCAGTGTGTTGTTGATCACTGTCATAGAGGTCATATCATCAAATAATTAGATCATGGATGGTTGTCCCAACTCAGTTTCGATCACAAGTTTTAGAGCTATCAAGATTATGTCAGGACTTATCATAATCATGCATGAAATTTCAATTTTAATTGTTGTTGAAATACATATGCTTTGACAGTCATTAATTCTCAAGATGCAAATGCAATCATAGTAGGGGTCACAATGTGAAAATAATTTCCACTCTTTCGTGAGAAAATATAGTGACCTTATTGAAAAGTCATGTTAATTCAAAGTTGCAATAATCAAGACAAGAATGGTATTCATAATCATCATCTAGAAGGCAGTCACAAGGATGGTAATAGGATACAAAAGGGGCACAGTTTGAATTGGGAGATCAGCTACAATTAATGTAGCCATGCAATCAAGATGCAGAGGTCTTGTATTGTCCAGTGAAAGAAGCATACTCCTAATATTAGTTCATGTTTTAGTCCAAAACAATGATCCAAAGAGAATACCAAGACAAAGAGAATTTCATGGAACCATTCTATAAGCAATGAACATGCAATGACATGCCAAGATGTAGAAGCTCAATTGAAAATGCAATGAGTGTTCAAAGGGCATAACAGTCCTTTCACAAGTAGGATAGTTCATAGCGACATTTAGAATGAGCAAGATGGAAGTTACCAATGCAAAGGACAATATTAGATAATGAAAGAGTGGTCACCAATTTAATGGTTGCCATGAATATTCATTAGAAATAATAAATAATGCCATCAAAAGTTGATAGTGAGGGCAGTCTACTTGACAGTGGTTTTGAGACAATGTACAAGTAAACAGTGAGCTAAGTCAATACTTTTTTCAAATCAAGGAGCATAGCAGAGGCTTTTAAATGCCTTAGAGCAGCCTAATCAAAAGACAATGATTAAGTTTATGTGAAGCACAATCATTATAACAATGGTATTGTATAAGCGTGACTGTAACAAGGTTTCAACATATGGCACAATACAAAGGAAATATTTGTTTTCCACAATGACCATGTTGCCAAATGCATGACAGTAAACATGAAGATGCTTGAAAAAAGCAAATGAAGCCAAATACAGGTCAACATGAAAAGATGAAGGTTGTCACCATACATATCAGAGCAAGAATCATATTAAGTGCATATAGACCCCGCAGCCTTTAAAAGGAAAACAAAAACCTTAGATATCTGTTGAAATTGCAAACAAAACCCGCAGCCTAGGGTTTATCATAAATTCTATATCTTTATAGTTTTTACATAGGAGATATTAAATGAGAATTTTGTACTCATAAGATGCAAGAAAATCAAGATTTGTATAGAGAGATTGCAGGGATCAAAATTTACCAGTTGTTTTTGCTTTGTCCTCCAAAATCTCTGTCAAAGGATGCTTTTATAAGGCTCGAAATGAGGTATACATGGTAGCCAGATGATGAAGGTAATGTACAGAATGAAACAAATATAGAAAGATGAGTAGAAGCTTCAAGGTACTACAGCCTGGGAGGCCAAAAAATCATTGAAAACGAAGAAGTTTTACGCAATTAATTTTTTTCAAAATGACTTACTAGTGTTACAATGAGGAAATGCACCAGGTTTTGCCCAAAAATTCCTCTAAGATCACAAAATTCATCATGGTCGAGCTCCAGTAAACCTCACCAAGGGTCGGGGTCGGCATCATAGCTTCTTTAAGAAGCTTCAAGAAGAACGAAATGAATATTTTTGTTTTTGGTATTCATTTTTGTTCTTAGGGTTTGCAATGCCCTAAATTACTGATGGCATTTTTATCAAAATTTTAATAAAAATAAGTGCCAACTATTACATGCCCTACGGCCTCAAGCTAAACTTTCATGCCTTAGGTATTGTGAATGCCTTGTGATATTTTGAAACCTTGTAAATATTGCATTATTACTTAAATATTTGCAAGTATTGTGACATGTAGATGTCACCTATACCTTTGGAGCATGCCTTTGTAATTTTGACTCATTTTTATGTGTTGACCATCATAATGGCCAAAGTATGGAGGAATTTTGCATGAATATTGATGTAAAACAAGTAACTTAAAAGGTGTGGTTATAAGCCTTTAATTCATCTTGTTATCTCTTTATGCAAAAATATGGCATGTACTTCTCTTTGCCTTTATGAAGACTTGTTCAAGGAGTTATGCTTTTCCAAGCATATTGGAGGAGGTTGGAGTAGTTGGCAACACATGCCAAGCATATAGGGGCTTTTTATTTTGCTTTTGGAGTGATGGAGAGAATATAGAAATGTTTTGAAACACAAGGAGGAGATTTAGGCATAAGTTTCTTGAGCCTTCATGCTAAACTTGGTCAAAGTTGACCTTTTCAAATTTTTGAAGCTCATTTAGAGAGGTTTTAGTTGCTACAAAATAGGCTTTTCTTTTGCATCCGACCCCAACTACTTTTAGAGCCTTTTTTGGTGGAGCCACTTGGAGTTGATGGATATAATCTCATTTTGACTCATTTTGGAATTAGTTTTGAGGATGCTTTTCCTGGAGTTAGTGACATTTTTCATTCCTTTTGACAGAAAGAAGCATTTTGATGTAATTCATTTTTGGATATGAAATTCAGTGGAAGCCTTGGATGATCTTGATACAAAATCTTTCCTTCTTATTCAATGCATTATTATGTGTCCCACATGATTGATTGAATTATTTGTGAGAGATTATTCACCTCCTTTTAATTTTATCTCATGATCTTGATACCTTTATGCATAGGTTTGTTAATGCAAGTTACAGATTATGCCATAAGATGTAAAATGACTTCTAGCTATGAGATTACTCTCCTTCTTGAAGTCTGAGTTTTGAGGCCCTTTTGTAAAATAATTATGCAGAAAACATACAGTAATAAGTAGTGCAAATTCATTTTCTATCATTGCAAATAAGTGTTATGCAAGTTTGGGTTTCATAGTCCTTATTAGTTTGGTGTATCACCATAGGATAGTGTTTTTCAGTTTTCATTTTAAGCTTTCTTTCTCCCTTTTCCTCAGTAAATCAGTAGTTTTAGGTGACACCATAGGAAGTCGGCCTTCTCCAGAGGTTTGATCCCATTTGAGGTACCCACACAGGATCATTCCAATGTTTCACTAAGTGGTTGAACATAGTTCAACATGGTGCACATTCAGTAGACAACATGCATATGCATATGCATATACATATAGATATCAAACATTGATACAAAGTGTAACAACCAATTCATACATGTAAGATTGAATGTAATTGATGAACAAACTAACCATGCATCTAATTGAGCTTATTGGAAATGAACAAGGGTCTTTTTGCAATGAAACAAAAATTGCATGTTATACTAGATCACATTCCCAATTATAATTGACACAAATCAAACAATTATACAATGTGCAACAACAAATTTAGACATGTAAGATTGAGTGTAATTGATGAACAAACTAACCATGCATCTATTTGAGTTGATTGCAAATGAACAAGGGTCTTTGTGAAAGGAAACAAAAAATGCATGTTATACTATCACATCCCCAATTATAATTGACACAAATCAAACAATGATACAATGTGTAACAAAAAATTCAAACATGTAAGATTGACTATAATTGATGAACAAACTAACCATGCATCTATTTGAGTTGATTGCAAATGAACAAGGGTCTTTGTGCAAGGAAACAAAAAATGCATGTTATACTATCACATCCCCAATTATAATTGACACAAATCAAAAAATGATACAAAGTGTAACAACAAATACAGACATGTAATATTGAGTGTAATTGATGAACAAACTAACCATGCATCTATTTGAGTGTATGAGAAATGGTTATAAGGGTGATCCCACAAAGCTAGTTTACAATTTATGGGAGATTCTGATTTTTGCTAAAATCACATATTTTAAAAAATTCTAATGATTTAAGCCTTAAAAATTTTCATTTAAAGCATTCCAATCGAAGAGGGTTTGATCAAACTACCTTAGATCAAACCCCCTTGGATAGAACCCCGCTAGTTTTAAACCATACCTATAACGGAGTCTCTTTTACACCTATCAAAATGCTGATAAAAAATTATTTTTGATTTACCTTTTGGAGGATCAAATGAATTCATTTAAAATTTATTTTTGTAAGTATGTAGTCCTTATTATAAGCTTCCCAAAAAGTATAGTTTTAAATAAATTTAATTTTATTATTATATTTATTTTTTATTTCTTGTGAATGTAGGGTTTTCACTAAAAATCAAGCTCTATGTTCTACACATGTGGAAAAATATAAGATTATAAAAAAATTTGAAAAATATGATTGCACTGAGATATTGAAGTCCTTGATCCAACAAAAAAAAAAAATTGATACATACAAAAAAAGTTGTGTTATACGGTCCACCTATGTCTGAATTGTAATTGGTTTGACTTTGAAACTTGATTAAGGAAAAAATATTCAATAAAACACTATGAAACAAATTGGAAGCACTAGATATCATAGTTGCAAATCTAAATTCAAAAAAATAGAATTTTATCCTTCATGGAAAAAAGTTGTGTTATACGGTGAGCGTCACTCCTTAAAAATGGTGTCTATTGAAAAAAATAGTTTTCGAAGGAGATGGAAAAAACGTGCAATCTAATTCCAAAAAATTTGAAAAAAATATATTTAGAATCTATAGAAAAAATTTCACAAATCACTAGTTTGCATCATCTTCAAATTCCTCATAGTTTAGCCGCTATAGGTGCCTGAAAGTGAAGATTTAGTTAGAAAAATTAGTTCAATGTCTAGTTTGGCCAAAAATTGTAAACTAGTATTGTGGGATTACCCATAACATAAGTAGGAGTGATGCAAAGCAGGGAGGCAATTGATTTCCAAACACAATTAAAGTCCCCTGAAACAACTTTGCAACTCTTAAATTTCTATCTCATCAACTTTTCTCAAAACCATCTAGGTTCACTAGTAGGTCTATAGACCTAGGTTTTTGATCAAATCTCACAAATCCAAACTAGAACCCACTTACCAATTACACTTTCAGACACCCTTTTTCCCCTACTACAACATATCTCAAAATCCCCATAGGTCACTTTGGGCCAACCTCATCAAAACAATACAACAATGTCGTCCTAATTGGCCAATTAGGCCACTTTTACAAAACAAGTGCTCTCTAATCTCTTGCCCAAACCCAAATTATTTTTCTCAAACCTTCTATAGCCCACAAAACTACATATTCATCAATTTCTAGCCACCAAAACATAGATCTATACACCAAACCAATAACCCCTTATCCTAGGGTTGATTATGCATGAACCAATGAGGGTTTCACGGGAAACCACCAAACCCTTCCACTTTGTACCAAAGCCTCCAACACATCAAAATAGACCTTCCAATACTTCCCAAGCCTTCACCAAACTTTGAACACTGAGATTTCATCAAACCACTACTTCAAACCACCATTTCATACCCTAATTCACTCAAAATACCCTAGGGACAACACCTAAACTCCTCTTATTCCTGTTGCAAGGTGTGACCCTTGGTCTTCCTTGCAACACTAGCACTTGGGTTTGTGACATGGTCTAACCACCTCCTGTGGTTCTCAACCGAAGCTTGTATTGAGCATTAACAGGTCGATCTTTTGGTGCAACGACAAGTCCAACAATTGGTATCAAAGCTAGTCACGGGTTCAAACCCCTCGCTTGTGCTAGGGGGATTGTTGCAAGGTGTGATCCTTGGTCTTCCTTGCAGCACTAGCACTTGGGTTTGTGACACAGTCTAACCGCCTCCTGTGGTTCTTAACCAAAGTTTGTATCAGGCATTGACAGGTCGATCTTTTGGTGCAACGAGAAGTCCAACAATTCCTTCTCCCTACTCAAAACTCACAACCTATCCTCTTAACCTTAGCCTAATAGTCTCATTCCATTGATCCATAGGGTACACAATAGGTGGAATGAGTTATAAATACATTGTATGCCCTAAAAACCCTTGAAACTGACTTATCAGACCCGTGTATTGTAAAAGTGCTATTATAGGCTTGAATCTTAATGGAAATTAGTCAAAACAGAACCAAACTCTTGCTACTTCATGCCACCATAGATTTTAGAAGCCCTTGGGCCAAAATGCTCCTATACAGTCAAGTACAATTATCTACAATAGAAATTTTTTTACAAAATATACAGGAAATTCAAAAATGAACAAGAGATTATTATTGATCTTTCTTAACAACAAACTCCAACCTTCTTCCTCGACTTATCTGGGGATTTTAAACACAAACACACCCAAAACAAATTGATTCAACTGCCTCAAATGACCATTCAAACCTCCTGACCGTTGGACTCCACTAAATTGCATTTTTATGCACTTTTACATATCACCATTTAACAATATTTGTAAATATGACCATATAGACACAAATGACTCCAACTACAACTCAAATGGCTCCAACTACATATTAAATGGTCTATTATGACCTTATTTGAAATACATTAAACTAAAACACCTTAAAACCTAACACATGACCCCATTTACATGAATTTGTTTCAGTGCCACTACACCATACACCCGACCTAAAAAGGATTCCAAGTCCCTTGTCAATTGAACTGCTACTTGTCCACTCTTGAAAATTTCTTCTCTTGGATATGTAAATCTCCTTTCATCAGGTGCACCTTTCCATTGAGCTAAATTCTGCATATGTGCATTGTGCTTGACATCCTTGAACTTGTTGCTACTGATACAATGATGTATCTTGACAAACTAATCAGATGATTGCTCTCTTACCTTTCCATTATCATAAACTAAGTGTACACCAACCTTGATACCTACAAACAACCCTTTTCCAACTTCATCTTTGACTATCCTCTCCTTCTTCCTTAGTGCATGCTCAAATTCACCTATTTGTTTTTGCTTTGCACCTTGACTCACTTCATCCTTTCCTCTGATATCTTACACCAAATCCTCTACCATCAAAAATTTTACATTATCAAACCTACATACCACTGTATTGATAGTAATTAATTGTCCACTAACCTCTTTTGCAATCAAAGGAAAAATCACAGTCCCTATACCACAAAATTACATCATATTTTCCCAACTCATTTTTAGCCTCCACAAGGAATTCATCCTTGACCAAGTCTCTTTCTACAACTTAGTCACCAAACTATCACATTCATTTCCTTCCTCCATCACTGCATCATCCTTCAAAGTGACTGTCTGAGCACCTACAAATTTTGCTATGGTTGCAGACTCTTCCTTTGTGGCTTCCCTCAACTTCACAAAATCTTTCTTTCCCATCATTATCACCTTTGATGCCTTATTTTGTTCCTTCACATCTTCTTGTAATGGATTCAAAGTGAAAGTGCTTTCATCATGCTCAATCTGATAACTATTATTTCTACCATCATAGAGTGCATGTTTGTCAAACTGCCATGGCCTTACAAGCAACAAATGACAACAATCCATGGGTAATATATCACAAAGGATCTTATCTCTATACCCACCAATACTAAACTCAAAAAAATCTTGTTCACAAACCAAAATGGAATGATCATCATTCAACCAAGATACCTTATAGGGTGTTTCATGAACCATTTTTTCTAATTTTAGTTTATCCACCATTTCATTTGACACCACATTATCAGTAGAACCATAATCTATCACTACCTTGCATAAATTTTCTTTGCATTTGCATGTGGTCTTGAATAGTGCCCTTCTTTGATTTGTATCCTTCTCCTTGGATACTTGAAGCAATGTTCTTATCACCATTAAAGATTCTCCCACTTCTTGAGACACAACAAGACTAGGAGAATTTACACTTTCACTTTCATCTTCTTGAACCAATTTCACTCTTTTATCACTCTTCCTTTCACTTCTTGAAGTAGAACCTTGCTTTTCAAGGCACTTGTATGATGTGTGACCAAACTCATTGCAATGATAGCATCTACCTGAAAATGTGTTTGAACTTCTACCACCACTAAATCTACCTCTGAATCCACCCCTTTGATTAGCAACTTGCTCTTTGCCTTTGCTTGTTTCTTATTGATCTTCAAAGTCTACCTTGATCCTCTTCCTCTAATGGTGTTGTCTCTACCTTTTCCTTTCCTCTCTTGTCTTCTTTTTAGTTTTTTCTCTGCCTTAGCAACCAATTGAAAACATTCTTCCACGGTCCTAGCTATTGCAAAACTCAATTCATCTTGGATTTGATACCTTAAACCACACATATATACCTTGCAATCTTCTCATTTTCATCCTCAATATGTCTAGACCTTATACTAATCTTTTGAAACTCCTCAGTATATGTCACAACATCCTTGTCCTTTTGCTGGGTATGTGCAGGATCATCATGGAAAAAATAGGACCTTAAGTGGCAAAAAATTCAAAAAATTAGAGTTAGAAAACTTGACGTAAAAATTTGCATAAGTTATCTATATTATTTCAAAAATATGTAAGAATAGAATCTGTAGAAAATTGAATGTAGTTTCTAAACTACTAGATTTCTTTAAAAAAAATAGAAATCCATATGGTAAAAATTTAAAATTTCAATGCAGTAGTACTTAAATTTTAGGGAAAAAATAAGAAGTAGGTGTCTGTTTGACCACCCTAACCACAATAAAATGATAATATTTTTTATAATATTATAGACATAAGTAGAGGACTCATGTCTAAATGTGATGCATATATTTTTGTAATTTTTTTCAAAGTAAATAATTAATTATGAATTTTTTATTACAAATTTTAAAAAATATAAAAAAACGTATGTTTGGCCAACTTAACTTGGTCAAAACTTCATGAAATTCAATTTTTATTTTTTTAGTCCTATAGTATGCGAAACAAATAGTGTGACACATGTTTCGGATTCAAAAAATGTGATATCGTTTGGAAGCTATGAATGTTTTTTAATCAGCTTATCAATCAAGACTTTAGTCATAATTCAAATAGAAAATGAATAATAATTATTTATTTAATTCAAAGTAAATCATAATTTATATTGGTAGAAAGTTGAGAATCTCCTTTAAAAACCCTTTTCGTTTCATCAATTTTGGGTAAAAAGGAGTTGTCAGCCACATACCCTACACATACCCATTATATTGCCACTTTTTGGCCCATCGTGATCCTGCACATACCCTGCTTTAAGCTTTGCAACTTCTTGAATGTATAAATTGAATAATCACTTTGTCATAATTGTGCCTTCACCTTTGCTACCATTCTATCCCATGAATTAATCTTTGGTTTTCCTTTCTTCACTCTCTCCCCTTGAATGTAATTCCACCATGTCAATGCAGGTTCTTTTAGTTTTGTCTTAGCATACTTCACCTTTTGATCATCAACAACCTCCTTGAATTCAAAGAAATTATCTAGTGCATCTATCCAGTCTAACACCTCCTCAACATCTAGTTTTACAGTATACATTGGCACTTCTACCTTCACATCAAAAGAATCATTTTTTATAGCCTTAAGCATCTTTATCATTCTTCTCTCATCAGGATCCCAATCAGCATCTTGGGTTCTTCCACTTGGAGGGTTTTCCTGCTCACCCTCTCCCTCTTCTTCACATTCACTTTCCTCATCAGTGGCCTTTCCTCTTCTTTTTCCTTTCTCCATTGCTGCAAACTTGGCTAAAATGGATTCTTGTTACTCTTTTAACATCTTTATCTCCCTTGCAAGCACTGCACTACCCTTTGGAGGCATTTTGACTCTTCAACTTCCCACTTTCCACTCTTTAATCTGCAAGTCTTCAGCTTCAAAAGATCACAAACCTATACTCTTATACGAATTGATGAAGAGCATGAAGGTAATCAAATACCAAACACAATTAAAGTCCCCTGAAAAAACTTTGCAACTCTTAAATTTCTCTCATCAATTTTTCTCCATACCATCCAAGTTCACTAGTAGGTCTTCAGACCTAGGTTTTTGATCAAATATCACAAAACAAAACTAGAACCCACTAACCAATTATACTTTCAGACACCCTTCTATCCCTACTACAACATATCTCAAAATCCCCACAGGTTGCTTTTGGCCAATCTCATCAAAACAGTACACCAACATTGTCCTAATTGGCCAATTAGGCCACTTTTACAAAACAAGTGCTCTCTAATCTCTTGCCCAAACCCAAATTATTTTTCTCAGACCTTCTACAGCCCACAAAACCACATATTCATCAATTTCTAGCCACCAAAACACAAATCTAAACACCAAACAAATAACCCCTTATTCTACGGTTAATTATGCATGTACCAAAGCCTCCAACACATCAAAATAGACCTATCAATACTTCCCAAGCCTTCACCAAACTTTGAACATTGATATTTCATCAAACCACTACTTCAAACCACCATTCCATACCCTAAGTCACTCAAAATACCCTAGGGACAACACCTAAACTCCTCTTATTCCTTATCCCTACTCAAAACTCACAACCTATCCTCTTAACCTTAGCCTAATAGTCTCATTCCACCAAGCCATAGGGTACACAATACGTGGAATGAGTTATAAATATATTTTATGCCCTTAAAACCCTTAAAATTGACTGATCAAACCTATGTACAGTAAAAGTGTTATTACAGGCTTGAATCTTAATGGAAATTAGTAAAAACATAACTAAACTCTTGCTACTTCATGCCACCATATATTTTAAAATCCCTTGGGCCAAAATTCTCTTGTATGATCACGTACAATTATCTGCAACATAAATGTTTTTACAAAATATACAAGAAATTCAAAAATGAACAAGAGATTCTTATTGATCTTTCTTCACAACAAACTCCAACCTTCTACCTCAACTTATGTGAGGCTTTTTAAACACAAACACTCCAAAAAAAAATTGATTCAATTTCCTCAAATGACTATTCAAACTTGGGTAAGTGCACAAAGTCGAGTCCACGAAACGTGGAAGTTTTTGCCTTAACAAAAAAATGGAAATCGGCATTGAGGAAACGAGATCCTGTTATGGTTCGGGATCCCGAGCCTGAGACAGAACGAGATCTCGCTTTTTAAAAATCATGATCCCATTTCCCATCGGATTCTGAACCGATGGAAAAGGCACGGGATCCTGATTCTCACAAAACGGGATCCCGATTCTCACAAAATAGGATCCCGATTTCTATAAATCGGGGTCCCGTTTTGTAGAAATCAGGATCCTGTTTTGTATTGCTATTTATTTTTAAAAAAAATAGATTTCATTGCACAGTAGATGAGACCCCAAGTATTGGTGACAACGACCCCCACTATCAGCTACAGGTACCCCCCTATACACCATTTTTTTGCATTTTTTATTTTGAATTAAAATTTTGAAGAAAAAATGTTGGTATTAACATGGTGTGATAGTTTTATA
>VDFB02281492.1:45066643-45098477 GCA_007258455.2 Sequoia sempervirens | reverse complement strand
GATGCTTGAATCAATGTTCTTCTCACCATTAAATATTTTTCCACTTCTGGAGCAGCAACAAGAGTAGGAGAATTTACACTTTCACTTTCATCTTCTTAAACCAATCGCACTCTTTTATCACTTCTAATTTCACCACTTGAAGTGGAACCTTTCTTTTCAAGGAACTTGTATGATGGATGAAAAAACTCATTGCAATGATAGCATCTACTTGAAAATGTGTTTGAAATTCTAATAACACTAAATATACCTTTGAATCCACCCCTTTGATCAGCAACTTGCTCTTTTCCTTTACTTGTTTCTTCTTGATCTTCAAAAGTCTGCCTTGATCCTCTTCCTTTAATGGTGTTGTCTCTACATCTTCTTTTCCTTTCTTGTCTTCTTTTTAGGTTTTCCTTTGCCTTAGCAGCTAACTGAAAACATTCCTCCATGGTCCTAGGTGTTGCCAAACTCAATTCATCTTGGATTTGATACCTTAAGCCACACATATACCTTGAAATCTTCTCATTTTCATCCTCAATATGTCCAGACCTTATACTTAGCTTGTAAAACTCTTTAGTATGTGTCACAACATCCTTGTCCTTTTGCTTCAAGCTCTGCAACTTCTTGAATGTATGAATTGAATTATCACTTGGTAAAAATTGTGCCTTCACCTTTGCTACCATTCTATCCCATGAATTAATCTTTGACTTTCCTTCTTTCACTCTCTCCTCTTGAATGTAATTCCACCATGTCAATATAGGTCCTTTTAGCTTTGTCTTAGCATACTTCACCTTTTGATCATCAACAACCTCTTTGAATTCAAAAAAAATATCTAGTGCATCTATCAAGTTTAACACCTCCTCAACATCCAATTTTCCATTATACATTGGCACTCCTACCTTCACATCAGAAGCATCGCTTTTTACAGCCTTAAGCATCTTTATCATTCTTCTCTCATCAGGATCCCAATCAACATCTTGGGTTCTTCAAGTTGGAGGGTTTTCTTGCTCACCCTCTTCCACTTCTTCATGGTCACTTTCCTTGTCAGTGGCCTTTCCTCTTCTTCTTTTTTTCTCCATTGCTGTAAAATTGGCTAAAATGGCTTCTTATGACTCTTTTAACATCTTTATCTCCCTTGCAAGCACTGCACTACCCTTTGGAGGCATTTTGACTCTTCAACTTCCCACTTTCCACTCTTCAATCTGCAACTCTTCAACTTCAAAAGATCACAAATGTATGCTTTGATACCAATTGATGCACAGCAAGGAGACAATGTATTTCCAAACACAATTAAAGTCCCCTAAAATACATTTGCAACTCTTAAATTTCTATCCTATCAACTTTTCTCAAAACCATCCAGGTTCACTAGTAGGTCTACAGACCTAAGTTTTTGATCAAATATCACAAATAAAAATTAGAACCCACTAACCAATTACACTTTCAGACACCCTTTTTCCCCTACTACAACATATCTCAAAATCCCCATAGGTCACTTTGGGCCAACCTCATCAAAATAGTACAACAATGTTGTCCTAATTGGCCAATTAGGCCACTTTTACAAAACAAGTGCTCTCTAATATCTTTCCCAAACCAAAATTATTTTTATTAGACCTTATACAGCCCACAAAATGACAGATTCATCAATTTCTAGCCACCAAAACACATATCTATACACCAAACAATAACCCCTTATCCTAGGGTTTATTATGCATGAACTAATGAAGGTTTCATGGAAAACCACCCTCCAAACCCTTCCACTCTATACCAAAGCCTCCAACACATCAAAATAGACCTGTAACTACTTCCCAAGCCTTCACCAAACTTTGAACACTGATATTTCATCAAACCACTACTTCAAACCACCATTTCATACCCTAATTCACTCAAAATACCCCAGGGACAACACCTAAACTCCTCTTATTCCTTCTCCCTGCTCAAAAATCACAACCTATCCTCTTAACCTTAGACTAATAGTCTCATTCCACCAAGCCACAAGGTACACAATAGGTGGAATGAGTTATAAATACATTCTATGCCCTCAAAACCCTTGAAACTGACTGATCAGACCCGTGTACAGTAAAAGTTCTATTACAGGCTTGAATCTTAATGGAAATTAGTCAAAATAGAACCAAACTCTTTCTAATTCATGCCACCATATATTTTAGAAGCCCTTGGGCCAAAATGATCCTATACGGTCACATACAATTATTTGCAACATAAATGTTCTTACAAAATATACAAGAAATTCAAAAATGAACAAGAGATTCTTATTGATATTTCTTCACAACAAACTCCAACCTTATGCCTCAACTTATATGATGATTTTTAAACACAAACACTCCCAATAAAAACTAATTCAACTTCCTCAAACAACCATTCAAACCTCCTGACCGTTGGACTCCACTAAATTGCATTTTTATGCACTTTTACATATCACCATTTAATAATATTTGCAAATATGACCATATAGACTCAAATGACTCCAACTACAACTCAAATGACTCCAACTACATAGTAAATGGTATAAAATGACCTTATATAAAAGACATTAAACTAAAACACATTAAAGCCTAACACATGACCCCATTTTCATGAATTTGTTTTTAGTGGGCCCTTGCACCAAGGAGTCAACCATCATCATAGTTAGCTATAAGGGAGGGGGGTCAATATTTACAGTCACTTCAATTGAAGAACAAAAAAATCATGCATCTAATTAGGTTGAATGTACATATGCATATATGTGCATATGCATATGCATATGTATATGTAAATGTATCTATGCATATGCAATGCATTTTTGATGGAGAGTGTAATGAATGGAAGGTACAATGCATTTTTTTATGGAGAGTGTAATGATGATGCTACTTATGCTTATGCATCATACCTTCTTTCCACACTCCATTTAAAATAACTTTCACTTTTTTTATTGCATATGCATATATACATATACATATACATATATATATGCATATATGTATATACATAATGCATATGCATATGTATATGTATATGTATGCATATGTGTATATACATATGCATAGATATACATATACATATGCATATATGCATAAGCATATGCAAATACATATACATATCAAACAATGTTGTACAAAGTTTAACAACAAATTCGTAAATGTAAGATTGAGTGTAATTGATGAACACACTAACCATGCATGTTGAGCTAATTGCAAATGAACAAGGGTCTTATGTTATATACATACATATGATTGAGGTGTCTTATGCTAATATGAATGAGCCCTTATTTTGTAATAATATTAAGAGGGATATACATTGGAATAAGTCTTATTTGTACAAGATATACAAAGAAACCATTGATTCCATCATCAATGGTAGTTCGGTATATCTTGGATAGATTAGACTTCTTTCAACGCATGTCCACAATTGTAACTCTTATATCCTTGAGGTGGTGAAGGGCATGTTTTCAATGAAACAAAAAGTGCATGTTATAGTATGGCATCCCCAATTCATACTATTAGAAATAATTGAATGATACAAACTGAAACAACAAATTCATACTTGTAGGAGTGAGTGTGATTGAAGAAAAAACTAACCATGCATCTAATAGAGTTGATTGCAAACGATCAAGGGTATGTGTGCAATGAAACAAGCAATGCATGTTATACCATCAACATTGCCCTACCCACCAGCGGCCCATTTCCCTTAAACAAACTATACATGTATGTACATACATATACATATACATATGTACATATACATAAATACATATACATATGTACATACATATATACATATACATATGCAACATTATATGGTAATTAAAGAACAAACTAACCATGCATCTAATAGAGTTGAAGAAAAAACAAACCATACATATGACTATTTTTAATTGTAGCTGTATTCAACAATTCATTAGGGAGAATTGAGTGTAATAGATGAACAAACTAACCATGCATCGAATTGAGTTGATTGCAAATGAACTAGGGTATTTGTGCAATGAAACAAGAAATGCATGTTATACTATCACATCCGCAATTCTAATTGATAGAAATCAAAAAATATAAATTATAAATCAAACTTTGTCACACTTGTGAATGTAATTGAATATAAATTAAATTATGCATCGAATTCATATATAAATGTAAATGAACAAGGCTATATGAAAATAAATTTCTATATATCTTCCATATGTAATTGTAAACTTGCAACTTGCATATATATAATGGCAGTATTAGAACAATATCATACACTCCATAGTTGAGGGTTCCATGCACATATCTTTTGGCCAAAGTATACATATGCATGTATGATTGGTTTCAAAAAATACACACGGTCATCATACTAAAGTAATGTATGTATGTTACATATAAATGCTTTAAGTATGGCTAACTGCATGACCTTCATACATACTTAGATGTGAACTGCCATATGTATTATTGTATGTATATGTATAGAGTATACACACATACATACATCACACATACATACATGTATGTGTGTATACTATAGATGTATGTGTGTGTATACACACATACATATATACTATACACACATACATGTATGTATGTGTGTATAAAATATATATGTTTGTATGTGTCTATTAACCGACATATATGTATGCATGTATGTATAGTATGCAAACATACATACATATTGTGGTAGGATGTATGTATGTGTGTCTACTATACATACATGTACATACATATGACATAATATGTAAGTATGCATGTGTATGTATCATATACACACATACATATACATACATAAATAAATTTATTTATGTATCTATGTATGTATGTATGTGTGTGTGTATACATACATACATACATACATAATATTTTAATGTTTATTATAATATTAAGTTGTTCAATATTATATCAATATATGTTATTAATAATATTAAAATGTTTAGTCAATTAAAAAACTAAAATAATTAATAATTTGACTAGGAAAATCCTATAAATGATTAGTCAATTAAAAAACTAAAATGACTAGTAAATTGACTACGAAAATCCTATAAATGGATATGAAATATTCTCAAAAACTCCACAATTCAAGAAGAGACGATGGACAGGGAAGAGTGGATGATGGGGGTCAGGAATTATTGAGCAAGGGGTTCACGACAATAGTGGAAACAGTCGACAAAAACATAGGTGCATGAAACCCTTGACAGTTGAGCTATACAAACCCATGAATGGTATGTATATGTATACTCATAGTCGGCAAAAAATATAGGTGCATTAAACCCTTAACCGACTATAAATGATCAACTATGTGTATATATACACAAAAACACACACACATATGTTTGTGTGTGTGTATTTTTGAATATATACACAATCGGCCATATTTTACCTACAAGAATGTATTCATAGTGAAGAGTATATTAACTTCTAATACTAACACTATACATATACAAATTACAGAGGTATAAAATGAAAACAAAGGTCTATATTATGGGAGACTGTGTGTATATGTGGTATACACAGATATATAGCAATATAGCATGCATATATATCTATGTATACACACACATAGACACAGTTAATCATATATATGCATAAATATATCTGTATACTCACATATACACATAGTCTGCCATAATATAGTCGCATTAAATTGTTGTAAAATTACATTTGCTTGTCATTCCTGTGTGTATGTGTGTATAAACACACACATATATATATATATGCATATATATCTATGTATACACACATTCAACCATATATATGTATATATATATGTATACTCGAATATACACACAGTCGACCATAATATAGGTGCATTATTGCTGGAAAATTAATTTTTCTCGTCGTTCCTGTGTGTATATATCTATATACATATATGTATATGTATAAATACATACATATATGTATATAAAGAGAGATATATATATACACAAAAGCGGCCATGAATAAGCTGCAACAAAGCTTCATTAGATGAGGAAATCATTACAACTTGATAGAAGCTATTTAAACAAAAAAATATCACAAGAAAAAATTAGAAAAATCTTGTAATGCATAGTTACTGCCTATACCTGCGTAGCAAGAAGTTAAATAGTTTTCTTACTGAATGTTGTGTTGATAAACATAGAAAGCTCAAAAAATGCATCACCACCATTCGCCCATGGCCTCATCACCGTCGGCGTCCATCCTAACTAGAGCTAGTTTTGAACGCAACCACTCAAAATGAATAAAGTTGTCATGAATGGATGTTTCATGAACCCAAAGCAAGACCAAGCGAACGGTGTGCATGTTGAGGTGGTAGGCGTTAAGACCGACAACAGAGGAATGGGTGGTAGTTAATGCGCATTTACTAGGAGTGTAATGAGCCAGTATTGGTGTGGCACTAAACAACCATCAGTCATACAAATTTCCATGATTGGTATACGTCAAATTTTTAGACATTTTTGGCAGTTTTTGAAAAGCGTCGCCAAAACATTGAAAAACATGCTCGAATTTCCCCTCAAAAAAAGTTACATACTGCCAGCTTGATGGTCAAGGGACATGGCAAAAAAAGAAAAAGCCGACTTGGACACTAATGACGTGGACCCCTCGCTCAAGTCTACCCACCATTGGGCCCTCTCCCTTATTTGTTGTACTTTCACATGCATCTTCATGAATTTACATGCAAGTCAAAGTGAAGGAGAAATATAATGGTGAAAATTATAAACCCATAATTTTTTATTCATTTTGAACTTTGACCCATATGTCTCTACTGCAATTATTAGTTTTTTATTTACAATATATTTGGATATGAAATGTGTCAAATAACTTGAATATAGTTTGATTGAAACCATCCTCAAATATTCTTAGAGATTGATCCTTCCAACTCTATGATTTATTCATTCATTATTTTTGAGTCAAATTCATGGGTGTAAAACTAATCCAAATTAGTTTCACTTGAGTGTAGAAATAATCCAAATCTTTCAAATTCAAAATTCAAAATTTTGATCTATTTCAACTCCCTTTGAAACTAATTGTTATGAGCTTGACTAAAATGTGAAATATTCAAATTACACATAAAGATGTATAAAAGATAAACCATAAATCATTATTGACACATGAAGAAAAGTGATCAAAAAGTTATATTTAAACATTACAACATCATATGAGAATTAATATAACCAAAAATATTTGTGTGGGACATGTTTCATTTGCGTAACAAATATAAATGAGAATGTGAAAAGTAAAGAGCTATGATCTTTCACTTTGCTTTAACATGAATTTAGATTAAATAATCTTAAGATTATTAACCATTTGAAATTGATGTTTAGCAATTCTAATAAAAGATCAAAATTCGATAATAAGATTTAACGAAGTCATTTATGCATTATATTATTTATATTTCCTATGTTTAAGCTTTAAAATCATTATTTTTTAGAATTAAGCACTTTTTCAATTTTATGCAATAATAAAATAATTCATGAACACCTTACTAGTTATAGGTTTTCTTATTCAAAAACAATTAAAATATTGATGTAATGTGTGTTTTTAGATTTAATTTTTTAATGTTATTAAAAAATCTTACAAAGTTAAATTTGAAAGCACACATTACATTCATTAATATAGATTTGGAAATATTACATGCTTGAATATTTTAAGATTCAATTATATGTCTTTTATATCAATGTAATTTAAATTATCCAAATATAATTATGTCTGTGATATAAAAAAAATATCTTACATTAAAATAAAAAATAATGCACAAACCTATAGAAATCTTAAAACGTAACTGGAAGTGTTTATTGTTTGTAAGTTTGGAGGTCTACTTTAAGTTGGCAGTAAAGAACATAGCATATCATTAAATAAAAATATTTTGTCCGTTAATTGTCATAAATGTTTCTGTCTTCAACATTTGATGCCATACAGTCTCTGTCGCAGGCTTTTTAAAGACCAATAACAAATGAACAACAAATAAACTAGCAATCGCACCTTGGGGTGCAATAGGTACACCGAAGACATTAAACTAAATTTTCTATTAAATGTACTTTTTAATAAATAGAAAAAGTGATTTAGAGCGGTAAATTACAAGTCCTTTGTTGTAGTTAATTTCTAAAAGATTTAAATTCATATGAGTTGAATACAACAACAAAAACAGAAAGATGAGGCAAGAAGGATTGTGGCTTCAACAACTCAAATGGTAGGATTGTTGCTTGAAGGGCTCTTTAGAACTCTATGGGTTGAAGGCACCTCATTAGCATTTTAGGACTTCAGTGCTATATTCAATCTGATTTTTAATAAAGAAATACTAATTTAAGATAGATTTTGAAAGAGGGTTGGAAAACGGTAATGGTTGTGCCCGAATCGTGTTGTGATCTAAGCATTGTTTAAAATTCAATTGTAAAATTAAAAATACATAATCATGTGGATGTCAACAAAAGGAACCTTAAATAAACTGTCCTCCTGTGTAGCTGGCAGAAATGCTTTTTAAATAATAACACAACACATCGGTAATCCCCCGTTTTAATTTGAAAAAAAATTGTTAGGAGACTATATTCGAGTTATTTCATCAGTTTCAACTCTTTGTTATCTACTGTCTTTAAATAATTATCTGAATCGGGTGTCTTTGAAAGTATCATTTTGGCTCATTCTCATTTATCTTTCATTTCTCTATGTTATATGAAATACAAATCTTGGTCAACCACTGTGGTTAATGCAATAGCTCAATCACTTGCATAGGAAGGTCAATTTATATGACAGTTGCATCTCGAACTCAGCACTTTGAGATTATTTACTGTATGCACAAGCTCAAGCTTCAAACTCAATCGGGGATTTCTTACAAAAGTTCCCATTCAGAATCAGAGCTTTCAACATTAGGCCATCTACATGAATTTGTAATATCTACAAAGGAATTAGAGGATGAATTGTCAATACCCTTATGGGCCTGAACATGGGGGTTTCCATACCAACAAGCAACTTGCTCCTTTTGTTTAACTACTAAATACAGAGACTTCTTAAATTTCCCTTCCTGGAGCACAAAAGTAATTCAAAAAAATGGATTAGACTTCTCAACAAGCATGCAAACTATGAAAGGAAAAAAAAAATGATAAGGAATCATATACCTTAGAGAAAGTAGGAGAAATTCCAGTATAAGGTTCAGCAACTGAAAGGATTCTTTCTACATCTTCATTTGAAAGATTTTGTTCAACATTCTCATACTCCTTCAAAATTACTTCCATTATCCCATTTTCTAAGAGCAATTTTTCTCCACGACTAGGATGGTCTTCCAACTTTATCCTTCCAGCAAGATCCATAGTTACATATTTCCCCTGCTCTACAACTCCTGTATATAAAGAAACAATAATATTAGGCTTTGTAATTTCAGCATCGCTCTTCTTGCTTTTCTTCCAAACAAAACCAAAGTGAAACAACATGATTACCAAAAGCAAAGATAGAGGTACCTATTTTTTTCAAAAATGGGGTATGGTAGACAAAAACGTTACAAGATTTGAATATAAAAACTCAAATTTAAAAGCTAACCAGACATTTAATTATACATAGCAGTTCAAGTTTTTTAAATGTTTGACCATCCAAAGGTTGACATCACTCTATATTTTCCATTCTTTATTTGAAATTTGATGACTCTTCTAGGCGTCATGCCTACTTGCATGCACATTTACAGTAAAAAGCACCCAACATTGAATGAATCTGATTGCCAAATTTTTCCCATATTAGGGAATGATTCCTGAGGCACCAAAAAACCAGTAGAAACACACTTTAATTGCAATTTTATCAAATTGCAATTAAATCCCAATTTAATTAAATTGCAATTAAATCCCAATTTAATTAAATACAACAGTTTTTTCTAATTATGAGTTTTCCAGCATTTTCTAATTTACCAAATAATTGGAAAAAATATTCTTTTTAATTTACCAAGTAAATCCGCCGGTATTGGCATGGTGTGATGGTTTATAGGTGGCATTGTTGTTCTTGCCACCAAGGTTCAAACCCCGTTGGGGTGGTATTGTTGAATGGTTGTATCCGGTTCATAGCTCCGGTCAAAAGCGTTTACCCCTTGAATTAAAAAAATAAAAAATAAAAATAAAAATTTACCAAGTAAATCCAAAGAAAGATTTTTCTACCACGCAAATGATAACCTTTATACTTTTAGTCTGGAGAACAAAAATGATCCATATGGATCATGAAAATTGTAAAAAACATGTACATAATGATGTTCTTTTATTTTGTAAACAGTAAAATGAATTCATCAAGTAGACAGAAAACATAAAATGTTGATCAGGAAACAGGCTAGGAAAAATGTCTACGAAAGGACTGCAACGATAGTAGTGTCCAGCACAGAACACATGACCATGGTAGTGACCCTTGATTGTACAACCATGCAATTTGGAATGTGAACTGAATGGGTGTCATTTCACCTTATAGTGTGTGCAGGGAAAATTCCAAGGCCATCACAACCTTCCTTTCACATAAATGATAAATTTATAAAAGAAGATAGTTCAAAATACACACAACAAATCAATATCACACCCTTGTTATATTCCAGATGTTTATTTTGGGGTAATCTGAAAAAATATAAGGAGAACACTGCTTAAAGAACTGTAGAAGTGTTGTTAAGAAATACAGAGGAATAAGATAACCATACACCATATTTTTCAGACAGAAAGAAAGGTGAAGCACAGAAGTGGCCATACATGAATGAATGAGCCAACAATCATTACATACACCATATTTTTTGGACACAAAGAAAGTTGTAATATTCTTAGCCTCTATTCTAAATAGACCAAAAACATATCTACATGCGTCAAAAACATCAAAGAAAAAATTAAACAAAACATGTTTAAGCTGTAATTTTCTTAGCCTTTATTCTTAGCTGTAATATGATATGTCAAATAATATAAAATAATGTAAGTACCTATTTTGTTCCATATTCGAATGAATAAAATGAAAAGATTAATTTATTCCTCCCCTTTTCTCAGGTGTGGGAGGTCAATTAGGAAAAATCCTGTCTATTTAAGTTAATTAAAGATTTTCTTAAATTATTTCATTCACCTTTTTGAATTATTTCTTGTTTTAAGTAATAAAATATATCAAATAACATATTTTTTTGTAATTTAACATTCAAGCATATAGAGAGGCCCAATCACGAAATTCATGTAGGTGAAAGCAATACACAACATTTTTTTGCAATACATGAGGTCAAGTGGTAGGCCAATTAACAAATGATGTCATTTGTGCAATAAAGGTCTCATTAGAGAAGTGATAGCTTAAAAGAAACTACACATCTTCTTAGAAGGGTCGAAACACAATTCAAACAAAATTTAAATAAACTATGCATCCACTTAAAAGGATTCAAACATGATTGAAACAAAACCTCTGAATCAAGATGATAATAAGGTTCCATTATTAATAGGCTCATGGTATGTTTGCAAGCATCAGTGCTCTAGCTAGAGTTGGAGGCTACTGTGAAACCAATCCATTCATGATGAACATGTGATGCTCATGGTCCCCATTATTTACATTGGAAACACTCCTTCCTATTCCATCTCCCCATGAAGATGTCCACTAAGAAATGATTCACAAAGAATTGCACATGATAGATGTTGATAACTACAAATCAGACTAGTCATTGATCACCAATATCAGACTACTCAATTCAAATATGACACATGTTCAACATAATTGTATAATATTATTTATATATTGTATAATAGAATATAAAATATAAATATAAATTATAATAAGTAATATTTATATATTATATAGTATAATATACAATATAAATCTAAATATAAATTAATATAATATCTAATATATATTTGTGTATTATATAATTTAAATATAAATATAATAATAATTAATGAAATATGACAACACATTAAACGGACATTTGAGCATTTTATGAGCAAATATTTTTTTCCTTGAAAAAAGACAATTAAATTAAAATGAAGTAAAGACTACAAACATATCCAAATGCACCAGGGGCAGCAAGCCAAGCAAATCAATATCATGGTTTTAACATGTTGCCTCTCCTCCTATGTAGTTCATGGACCATTTCATGTCCACTCGTCCTCCACAAACTTGGAAACTATCTACAACAGCAATTCCGCCACTTGTCATAACTGAAAGAAGAGAATTTCAGCCTCCTTTGTATGCAAGAATAACTGTAGGTCTGTTACATATTAAACTGAAATTTAATAAAATAATATATATTATATAACACAAAATTATTAATATTATTATTATTATTATATTAATTTATTTAAAATAATTAAAATATTAATTACTTTAAAATAATATACAGTTATATAGATGTTATTATAGAATATATTGAATATAATAACTAAATATTTATAGATAAATTTAAAATAATGACATAATTTAATATATATTAGATTAAAGTAAATAATTAATACAATTATAATATTAATTATATAAATTAAATATATAATTTTTTAAAATAATATCATAATTTAATTTATATTAATTTAAAGTAAATAATAAATATAATTATAATATTAATTATATACAATAAATAATATAATTTTTAAATAAATATATGAAACATAATTTTAAGCTTATATAATTATAATTTTATTTTTAAAATAAAATTTCATTATATAAAATGTAATATATAATAATTAACTAAAAAAATATTAATTTTGTTAAAACTATTAAAAAAAATCTAAAACTGTACATGCAAAGAAATAACGATTTTGAAGATTAAAAAAAAGCAAACATAAGCTAATAAAAAGTAAGAAAAAGGGAAGAAGGTAACCTTCAAGCGTAAAAATTTGAACTTTTTTCTTTGCTAAATGTCCATGCACTATTCCAAAACTCCCATTTTTCCATACGTAGGTACCTAGTATGCTTGACACCTGCGATTTACACTTTGACGTGTTTAAAAAATTCATATGGTGCAATTCTGGGATGTCATGAGGCAACATTTATCATTAATCCTTATATTCATCCTTAGTGACTTATTCAAGCCATGTCTTTAGCGGTCACAACTCTTCAAGATCCTCCCTTCCTATTTATCATCCCCTAAGCTCCTAGCCCCTCTCACAGCATAGGACGTAGTGAATTCCATTGCAAATCATAAAAAAACTTCTTTTATGTCTGTAATCCCTTATTGACATAACTTTTCTTTGTCAGAACACTCTATTTCTGAATTCCAATCTTCCCTTACCTCTTACCAGGTTTCCGGTAACATAACTAAAATGTTAGTGGCAGAGGAGGTGATTTATACCCTAGTGTAAAGGGATAAGAAAGAAGTTTCGAATTAATAAGTGTGAGACAGTACATAAATCCATTTAGCATCGACCATCATATATTTATTTTATATAACATTATCGTGTTTCATATTCTTTATATACAATCTATGTCATTTATGTCAGTCTCATGTACTCCTTACCAACTCATATATCCTTATACTCCTATTCCTCCTTGTTCTATCTCATGTATATGGCTTAAATAGTGAAACTATCAACCATTAAGGAGCTTATCTTCTGTTTCTTTTTGTTGTTGAGAGCTAATATTTTCCTCCTCTCCTTTCTCCATGGCATAATGAGCTGAAACTGACCCCCAATAAATACATACATCAAATAATAAATAGACTATCAACTGCGAGCAAGAAAAACTTGTAACAAGGAAGTGAAGGTGAGGGTGCTACGGAAGAGACAGAGGTGAACAGGGTGAGCATTCGTACCAGTGGGGCTTCATTCTAACCATAAAAATAATGCAAGGTCGGGAACTACATAAGAGAAACATATAACAAACTTAACCCCGGGCTGAAATCTCTAGCCTCGTCTTTCCCCCAGGTGGTTTCAATTTTGAACAGCATATACAAAGGCCCAATCAGGAAATTCATGTAGGTGAAAGCTATACACTGAAGCAATGAATTTAGATTTGATAACAATTACTCCCAGAAGACAAGCTGAGATTTATTGGAGAGCTAAAGCAGGAGGTCATGACTGCCATGGTGGGCGATGGAATTAATGATGCACCGACATTAGCAAAGCTTACAATGTCAGGATATCTTTTAGAGTGCTTCATTAATTCAAAGATTTTGAAAGATTCCTTGGAAAATCCATGTTGTGCATTTTCTGAAATCATTGTATTCCATGAGATGACATATCTTAGGGGCATTTTGTCAAACAGTTAACGTGCCTTTTCTATGCTTCCACATTTCGCATACATGTCCACCAGGCAGTTGCAACTGCAACATCTAATAAAATTCCTTTTTTTGTTTATGCTTTGATGGATGTCCATACCCTGTTCCAATGCTCATATTTCGGCACAGGTAGGCAGGGAGAATGCTGGCAAAAGTTGTGGAGTCTGGCTTTACAACTGCCAATTGCATTTGCTTCAAAGTTTAAAGATTTTTAAAAAAATCCATTTTGTGCATATCCTGCAATCATTGCATTCCATGAGATAACCTCTCTTTGAGGCATTCTGTCAAACAGTTTAGGTGCCTTTTCTATGCTTTATTAGCATTCTTGTCACTTGTTGCCTCAAGGCTCATTTTTTCTCGTGACTATTTAGGTATAATTTTGGTAACCAAACAAGAGTAGATACCCATGAGAGCTTACCACAAAATATTTAGTATTTTTTGCAATGTTCCCCAAATATTTAGTATCAATGACAGAATTTCAAATGAAATGGACCAAAAGCAAATCCCTACAATTGTTGCTTCAATCTATTCATAGTAAATGAAGTCTGATTCACAGATGCGAATTGTTGTGTTTCTTGTTAAATAAATATAGCAGAATAAATGGTTTTTACCATGTAGAAAGAGAATCAATTCAAACACTTGAATCTGGCTAATTTATGGTGTCACTGTCACTTTGTGCAAGTAGGGACAATCTTCCCAGTTTAGGAAATGCTAGTAGAAAAAACCTTGATGGCTTTAAATGTGCGGTGCTTATATGTAGCAATCAGCCCATGAAAACTAAAAAGGAAAAATGAAAAAAATACACTGCAATAAAATACAGGTATTAAAAAAATTATTATGATGAGAACATATCTAACTGCCTAGATTTATTACTGTAAACTGTGATTAACCAAGACAAATCAAGTTATGTCTCTAGATGTAAGAGAGTCTGACTTCATTAGTAAACAAGATCAACTTATATATATGTCATTGAAATGGCTACTGCATTGATCCAAGATGTAAATGACTTTAGATGCATAATGCTTGTATGTTTTTAGTAGTGGGAAAAATAAGAACCATACATTTGACAACAAGTTTAAAAATAATAGCTAACTTTCACAACATCAATTAAAAAACTTCCCAGTTTTCATAAAATATGTTACATAAATTTTATATAAAAAATTGACCAATGATTAAAAATAAAAATTGTGGATAGAATTTAAAAATATTTTCCAATTTTCTTCATAGTCTATACAGTTTATGCAAATTTGAGTAGATCTTAAATGGATAGAAATTGGGGCAAACCTTTTTTTCAGTTGACAAATACGTTTTGGAAGTTTTCCTTATAAAAACTAGACAACTAGAGAATATTAGCCACTAAAACTTCCCCAATTAGCAGTTAAAATGAGAAAAAGTTGAACATACCCACCACACAGCATTCTGCAGTGCATGGCTCTTCTTGAAAGACTCAACCATCTTCACTTGCTCTGTTAATAAATTTACAGTCACTTAATTCTGTGACCTCATATAAATGCTATTTCTAGTATAACAACAAATGATTTTGCATGCTTTAAATTTTAACGATCCAAATTAGGCATCAGATAAATTTTGGACAATAACAGATTGGGTGTTATAAAGAATTTATAGTGACCTGATCATGTAACCTCATTTAAATGCTACTTCTATTATAAGAGCATGGCCCAGGTTCAAAGATCGGCACACTGCAATTAGATTTTTATCTTGAGATGTTGAGGCAAACTAAATTAGAAATTAGTCGTCTGATCAAATTAATTTGAATGTTGTTGCAGGCTACTGATTGATATCCTTGGAGGCACAGACCCAAATCAAGGTCCTTGCATATCATTTTGTTGGCACTCCTAAATGAGGATCCTTGTATTAGAGTCATCCCTGATTTACTATATATCATATATGGGTATCAAATAAAAAAAATGAGTTGAATATTTATGGTTGCAGGCAGAGAGGTGTTGGTCTATATGGGACCTAGACCTCCAATAGGCATCCACAGGTGCTTGCACTGTATAAGAAGCAAGGTCCCATAGTGACGGTGATTCCTCCACAACAACACAACAATTTCAGCGCCCGTGCATTTTCTGCACACTATGGCCTTGGCCTTCCTGTTGCTGCAGTATATTTCAATGCCCACAAAGAACCTGGATCTACTTTCATGCCCATTGCTTTCCTAAGAGTTGCCTTTATATAGCTAATTTTTAATCTTGATACCTGACATGATTAATTTTGGTTTAAGTATTGTAATAAGTATGTCTATAAATAGAATCTGGTTCTCTAAGAATGTGCAGTTTATTTCATCCAATCTACCTATGTGATTGTCGTGGTGCTATAGCTTTTATTATGAATGGATTTTGCATTATTTTTAGCACTCCTATAGTAGTTACTGTGTTGAAGGCATGCAAGAATACATCCAGTTGGCGGGCAACGTTGCATGTGAGCTACCTAAATTTTCTGTTTTACAGTTGTTGCTGTTGGTGTTGCAGTGGCGGCGTTGTGGGAAAATCATAGGGCACTTTCCTTCCATTGTGATAAAACTACTGGAGAAACATGATCTAGCTTTTCACGAGTTCCAACTCTTGGCGGAGTCTCTTGACATGGGTCTGAAGCATCACTATGAATCCAAAAACACTCACAAGAGAGATTTCCCACTACCAAGGCAATTGAGCAGATTTGTATTTACCAAAAAAATAATAACTTAAAAAACTATAATCTGGAAGAAGTCTCCTTGCAAAACCCTAAAACTCTACAAAAAGCAACATCACAACCATACACTATAGCAGTGACGGGCAATGCTTAAATTACGGTACAAGTAAAATCAAATACTACTACCAAAAACCAACACAATCAGAAAAGAATTGGAAAATCAAACCCTAACAAAAGATAATGACTCGCTCAACAGGGTAAAAAAATCAACTAACCTGAGCAAAAATCTCCTCAGCTGCAAATTGCTTCCCAATAGCTGGGCAATCCTATTTCACATTGTTGTTCTCGTCAACAACCCTGCAAGACATCTTCTTCGACTCTTCAACCACCTCGTTCATCTTCCACCCAATAAACCTCTTTACCGAAAAGAATGTATTCTCGGGATTCACAATAGCCTAGCGCTTGGCAATCTGCCCAACAAGCCTGTCCCCATTTCTTGTATAAGCAACTATAGAGGGCGTCATCCTCTGCCCCTCCACATTTGTCAAAATTTTAGGCTTCCCTCCTTCCATGGCCGCCACGGCCGAATTCCTGGTCTCCAGGTCGATGCCCACAACCTTCTCATTCACAACCCTAACAGGCTCTACGGCTTGCCTCTGCTGCTGCTGCTTGCTTCGCAAGCTAATAAAACCCCCATTGAAAGCACCCTTTAGCAGACCAAAAAAACACTGTTCCACATAAATACCAGCGACGAAGAGTTTGGAGGAACGAGGAACTGCTCTACAGATATTTTTCCCTCTTCTGCAATAAACTCTGCCATCCGGAAAAAAGCATTGAGCCGCTCAGATGCATTTGATCGCAGGCGATTGCCTATGCACGAATCTACACCGTCCGCCGTAAAAAGACCTCCCAAATACTAAGCATGGGACGCCTTCGGCATAATGAACCTGCAATTCAGGTACGGCAAAAGATATCGAATAAGTGTTCTCCTCCATTACAGATGAAAACATAAAACAAGACCTGTACAAGTCTGGTAACTTATCAACATTAAGAAACGAGTAGTATACTAAAAATATTTACATTACCCATCACAGAGTTCTCACATCAGACGGCAGAGGTTGTTTCGTGCCATTTACCATAGTACAAAACCATTACAAGAAATTTCGGGGACAACATCATATACTCTAAATTCAAGGAATACTCCGGTCAGCCGGAAATGGAATTCAATCTCCAGGCTGAAAATGATGGGCGAACAGGGCATCCTAACTACTAGTTAAGACCTGTCTGAACTAACATAGAAGTTTATTACTTACAGGCGGATTAGTTTTCGAAACTTTCATCATCGTCGATCCATAAGTCAGATATTTGGATGTGCAGAGCCCTTGCCACGCTCCTCGACTTCATTTTCGCCACTCTCCTAACTGTCTCTTCGTAATTAATCGCACCATCATTTGCATGCGTAGCGGTTGTTGCCTCGTCCACAACGTTTGTGTTAAGCAGAATCCCAAGTCCTCTGCGTCCCTCGGTTGAATTTGTGTAAACTTTTTCAAATACTGCTCTCTTCTTGTTGCCTTCGCCGCCTCTGAAATCATCAGGTCAGGCAGAAACCTTGCAATTACATCCTTGTAGCGTTGCTTTGTAGCCTTGCAAATATTACTGCAAGTACTGCGCAGCGGAACATCCGACAGCCGCTCGCTCCTACAAATCACACAAATTTTCCCCAGAAAAGCCAGATACCTGATCAAATGCTGGAGAAGACCTTGCACAACATTTTTGCTACTTAGTTCAGCCTCATTTCGCCTCATGGCAGACGTGATGTAGTCTTTCACCACGTCAGGCAGCAGGTAAGCCAACCCCAACGAGGTTCTGGTGTCGACTCCCTCCTGAGAACAGACCACTTCCACAGCCTCGTTCAAAAATTCCCGCACTGTGAGCGCGCGGTCGTTGGCCACACCAATTCTGAGAAGCACATCATCTCCATCCAAAAACTTGTGGAGCGCAACCTCAAACTGGAAATTGGGATTGGGTTCGTCAAATACTTGCACGCTGCACCACCGAACCACATTTCCTCCCTCCACGGCCTTTGCTTGAAACAGCCTCATCATGCATTTCCAACTATCCGATGCAAAAAAACTGTTGGTCCAGAACTCGTCTTCAACCGTCCAGTTGTCAATCCACCATCCTGATCTCTCGCAGCTCTCACTCTGCCGCCCGCCTATGGAAACAGGGGACTCCACTTGGTCAACAAGAATAGCCGCCGCTACTTGTGCTGCCTGGCAAAGTGCCTGTTTCGCACACTTACAAGTCGTTGCCGTGATCTCGGCGTCCAGAACGATCCACCAACGGCTATCTTGTTCGGCTAGGGAAAACAAACGGGAAAATGCATACAATTTATCCAGCGCTTCGTCTGCTCTGCGCACAGACTGCATCGACACCTTATAGCCTACAAGCAGAAGGTCAAACTTTGCAGGTAAATTGGGCGCCGTAGGTTCTGACAAAGACAGAGGGGCTTCTGATCGTTTGACATCCATGATATTGAAGGAATATTCGCTAGGACTCTGCAGCGCCAGGGCTTGAATCGACCACACCAGTCCTCTCATTCCCAACTTCATGTGTCGTGGTCTAGGAATCAATTTCATGCGGCAGTGCGCATTGCGAGAGGTTTTCCAGCTAACGATATCAGTTTCAAGATTCAATTCATAGTTTGCGAGCGCCATTACAAATATATCGCTGCTGCTACACTGCACTTTCTTCCTCAAAATTTATTGAATCATAAAACACCACTGCGCTACTTCAGCAGTTTTTTTAATTTTCGCCCACCAGGGAAAATAATCTTGAGGAACGCTTGCAGCTTGGCTGCATCGTTTTTCAAGCATTTATAGAAATAAGGCTGACGACTACTGGATTCGTGGTTGTGTCCTGGCGACTTCTTGTGCTTTTGATGAGAGATTTCATAGAAATTGTCCGTCAAATTTCGTGGAAAGTTGATGTCTGAAATTTCGTGGAAAATTAATGTGAAATTTCGTGGAAAGTTGATGTCTCTGAAATTTCGGGGAAAGTTGATGTCTGAAATTTCGAGGAAAGTTGATGTCTCTGAAATTTGGTTGAAAGTCGAAGGCATCAAAAGGAAGGCAGAGAAAGACTAATTTAACCAGATGAGTGGCAAGGCCCAGATCTAACCATCGTCGTACCTTCTCACGGCATTCTTTCATCTCATGACCGCGTGAGTGGAGAAAAAAGTAAAAAGGATTCCTTAACGGCGGGGCTTAAGCGGCACACTCTAAGCATTGATTGCTTAGGTGGCCGGCCCCACTCTTAACCTCACCTTTCCTTTTCGTACCGTTTCTAACCCACTCTTAACCTCACCTTTGTCCTTTGTAGCTTTCCTTTTACGGATTTACTGTTGCAACTGTTTAAGGGATTCTGGTCCCGTTTTCGTATTTGTCGTTTCTGTTCACGTGACAGTTCCCGGCTATTTGGACATAATAAAACACTTTTGAACCTGGGGATATAGGGGAGAGGACTCACTAGTTGTGCATCTTAATTTAGCACTTCTAATTATCTTATGTAGAAATTTCAAATCACTCCCAAATTTTTACAACAGTGTACTTGGCAAGTCCCCTGCTTATAACTAAGGTTTTAGGGCCACATTATCAAATATGATGCCACATCAGCATGTGTTTTTGTCACAGTGTCCAAAGAGACCCAAAAAAAAGTGAGACCAATACTTGTGCATTCATAGCATGTTTTATTAAGCATTGATGTGGAATCATATGATTGGTTGCTTTTTAGATCAAAGGAATACATTTTGTTTAATTATGGGTAGTCATCATCAACACTAACAACTTTAAAGTCACAACTATTAGTCCAATATTGATAAAAATATTGGACATTATATAAACAACTACTATCACAACTATTGAAACATGCTCAGGTATTGAGTTCTCTCCCCTGGTGCATTCATAAGAGATGAAATTTATTAGCCTGCAAAACATAAGACTTAGGTGAATATTTTAAAAGGGACACGACTAGTTAAACTAGGATAAAGGGGTTGGCGATCAATCGACAACAAAGACTTAAGTCATTACTTAAGTAATCAAAAATCAGTGATTTCAAGTCAACGAAGACTCAGAAGGAAAGACTAGGACTTTGCATTGTTTAGAGCTTTTTAGGAGGTTTTTAGCCCTAAAGATGAACTGTAGCAAATAAAAAATGAAACCCTAACCTTCAGATGACTAGTGGATGAACAAATCTTTGAAACATAACCATGGAACCACAAAAAATTTCGAAGTCCTATCACAATGGAGATTCACTAAGGATTGAGCATCACACCTACTTCTTTTCTACTTTTCTAAGGTATTCGCTAGCATCTAACTATACGCCTAAAATCTTATGGCTGCTCTCAGTCATTCCAAATACATTCAATGTGTTGCTTTTGCAACATTTGTGTGACAATAATCACCTTCACTCTTGCCTCCATACAATATTCCTCATTGATCAAGAAGACTAGGACTCATTTCTCATTCACAAGCACAGAAGAAGGTAAAACTCTAAATATTGACGAATTGGAAATTTATATCCACTTTCAATTTAGTGATTTTGTTGCATAAGCTCCACTACCCCAACTTGTGACTTAGGGGGTAAAAGGTTGGTCGCAAGCACCTACATGACATGATAGAGATCTAACATGGTGACCTCATATGAACACTCTAGCAAATGGCTAGTTATTAGCCGTAGATGCAAGGGGAATGAGAGGTGCGTTGTATGGCTCTATTCCACCAAGAAATCCACTTAGAAGATTGAGTGGGTCCGCATTCAAGATTCTAGATCCTCATGGTGTAAGCTAGTGTGGGTTGATGACTCAACGAGGAATTCAAAAAAGTTTGAACTTAGAAGGATGCATCAGGCTTGATATATATTATTATATATCAAGATTATATATTATTATCCCTCCTACTAATTTGAGATAATTTTATTATTATCTCAATTTACATCCTCTTTCTTATTTTCTTGGCTCTTTTTATTTTCCTAATTAACCTCAGGCCTTGAACCGTGTGCAACCTTCCCCCTCTCTTCCCTCTCTCTTTTTAGCTTGTCTTTGTCTGCAACTAACCATTTATTCTCAGACTTCAACTCTCTATCATCTTGATATGGATTACAAAGTGTGATTTGAAATGTTAACAAAAAACACCAACACAATCAACTCTCTATCATCTTGATGATGGATTACAAAGTGTGATTTGAAATGTTAACAAAAAACACCAACACAATCAAATCCACAAATAATATGTAAACACCAAGATGAATTGTGAAAACTTGATGTCACTAATGATTTTAGTGGTTATTTGACAGTAATGACCAATGCTAAATAGAGCCTTATTCTCCATTTTTAGATGATGCCATATTTTTGTACCAAGCACGATCTTATTTCTATTTTAGATAGTCCTATTTTTGCATTAGAAAGAATCTTAAAATTTATGTACCACACAAAACAATTTTATTTTTCCATGTAGAATCAATTTGTTCTTATACTTTTATATTTTTTGTACATATATAGTTTGGTAGTTATAATTATGTCCAATTTTAAATTCTTAACATAAGATACTCATTGGAATGGATTCTTCTATGCTTTCCAATATTTAGATGACGTGGTAATTGGAAGATAGTACAAAAAGTCAACATCCTTATATGTATCATTTTCATGAATATTTGAATATTTAATATTTTCTTTACTATTTGTTGTACTTGGACATGCATTTTCATAGTAATTTACATGCAAGTCAAAGTGGAGGAAAAATATAATTATGAAAATTATATACCCCATAAATTTTACATTTTGAACTTTGATCCATATGTCCCTATTGCAATTATTAGTTTGCTACTTACAATATATTACAATATGAGATGTGACAAATAACTTGAATATGACTTGATTGGAACCATACTCAAATATTATTAGAGATTGATCCTCTTGACTCTATGATTTATCCATTCATTATTTTTTAGTCAAATTCATGGGTTAGAAACTAACCCAAATTAGTTTCATGAGTGCAGCAACAATCCAAATCTTTCAAATTTCAAATTCAAAATATTGGTCTATTTCAACTCCCTTCACCTAGTTGTTATGAACTTGACTAAATTGTGAAATATTTAAATTACACACTAGGATGCTGCATAAAAAGACAAGCCATAAATCAAAATTGATATTTAAGAGACATGAAGAAAAATGATTAAAAAGTTTTATTTAAGCATTACATCATCAAATGAGAATTAATATAACCTAAAATATTTGTGTGGGGTATGTTTCATTTCCCTAACAAATATAAATGAGAATGTGAAAAGTAAAGAGCTATGATCTTTCACTTTGCTTTAATTTGATTTTAGATTAAATAATTTTAAGATTATTATTAACCATTTGAAATTGATGTGTAGCAATTACTAAAAGTTCAAAATTTGATAATAGGATTTAATGAAGTCATTTATGCACTATATTATTTATATTTCATATGTTTAAACTTTAAAATAATTATTTTTGAGAATTAAGCACTTTTTCAATTTTAAGTGATAATGAAATAATTCATAAACACCTCATTAATTACAGGTTTTCTTATTCAAAAGCAATTAAAATGTTGATGTAATGTGTGTTTTTGAATTTAATTTTTTAATAATGTTATTAAAGGATCTCACAAAGCTAAATTTGGAAGCACACATTACATTCATTAATATTGATTTAGAAATAATATGTCTTTGAGTATTTTAAGATTCAATTATATAATTTTTTTGTATTAATATAGTTTAAATCATCCAAATATAATTGAATCCAAAGATATTCGAAAACATCTACATGAATTGTGGAATAATTATCTTTCAATATTATATCTCTGATATAAAAAAAAAGTTTATATTACATTTAAAAATAGTATTGAATCTTCCCGTACAATAAAACATTTATATTAAATGCACATAAATAATTCTTGTTGGCAAACCTATTAGTAATCTTAAAATGTAAGTGCTAGTGTATACTGTTTGTAAGTTTGGAGGTCTACTTTATGTAGGCGGTAAAGAACATAGCATACCACTAAATAAAAATATTCTATCCTTTGTATCTTCAACATTAAGAAACGAGTCTCTATCGCAGTCTTTTCAAAGACCAATAACAAATGAACAACAAATAAATCAATCTGCAATTCAGGTACGGCAAAAGATATCGAATAAGTCTTTTCCTCCATTACAGATGAAAGCAAAAGGCGAGGCCTGTACAAGTCTGGTAGGTAACTCACCAACATTAAGAAACGATTAGTATACTAAAATATTTACATTACCCATCCCAGGGTTCTCACTTCAGACGCCATTTACTACAGTACAAAACGATTACGAGAACTTTCAGGGACAACATCATATACTCTAAATTCAAGAAAGACTCCGGTCAGCCGGAAATGGAATTCAATCTCCAGGCTGAGATAATGGGCGAACAGGGCATCCTAACTACTAGTTAAGACCTGTCTGAACTAACATAGAAGTTTGTTACTTACAGGCGGATTACTTTTCGCAACTATCATCATCGTCGATCCATAAGTCAGATATTTGGATGTCAAGAGCCCTTGCTATGCTCCTCGACTTCATTTTCACCACTTTCGTAACTGCCTCTTCATAATTAATTGCACCATCATTTGTATGCTTATCGGTTTTTGCCTCCTTCACAACGTCTGTGTTAAGCAGAATCCCAAGTCCTCTGCGTCCCTCGGTTGAATTTGGGTATTTTCACATACTGCTCTCTCCTTATTGCCCTCGCCTCCTCTGAAATCATCAGGTCAGGCAGAAACTTTGCAATTACATCCTTGTAGCGTTGCTTTCTAGCCTTACAAATATTACTGCAAGTACTGCTCCGCGGAACATCCAACAGCCGCTCGCTCCCACAAATCACACAAATTTGCCCCAGAAAAGTCAGGTACCTGATCAAATGCTGGAGAAGACCTTGTACAACATTTTCGTTACTTGGTTCAACCTCATTTCGCCTCAGGGCAGACGTGATGTAGTCTTTCACCAAGTCGGGCAGCAGGTAACCCAACCCTAACGAGGTTCTGGTTTCGACTCCCTCCTGAGAATAGACCACTTCTACAGCCTCGTTCAAAAATACCTGTACTGTGAGCGCGCGGTCGTTGGCCACACCAATTCTGAGAAGCACATCATCTCCATTCAAAAACTCGTGGACCGCAACCTCAAACTCGAAATTGCGGTTGGGTTCTTCAGAGACTCGCACGGTGGACCACTGAACCACATTTCCTCCCTCCACGGCCTTTGCTTGAAACAGCCTCATCATGCATTTCCAACTATCCGGTGCTAAAAAACTATTGGCCCAGAACTCGTCTGCAACCGTCCAGTTGTCAATCCACCATCCTGATCTCTTGCAGCTCTCACTCTGCCGCCCGCCTATGGAAACAGGGGATTCCACTTGCTTAACAAGAATATCCGCCGCTACTTGTGCTGCCTGGTAAAGTGCCTCTTTCGCACAACTACAAGTCGTTGCCGTGATCTCGGCGTCCAGAACGATCCACCAACGTTTATCTTCTTCGGCTAGGGTAAACAAATGGGAAAATGCATACAATTTATCAAGCGCTTCGTCTGCTCTGCGCACAGACTGCATCGTCGCCTTATAGACAACAAGCAGAAGCTCAAATTTCGCAGGTAAATCAGGCGCCGCAGCTTCTGACAAAGACAGAGGGGTTTCCGATCGTTTGACCTCCATGATATTGAAGGAATATTCGCTAGGACTCTGAAGCGCCAGGGCTTGAATCGACCACACCAGTCCTTTCATTCCCAACTTAATGTGCCGTGGTTTAGGAATGAAATCCATGAGGAGTTGCACATTGCGAGTGTCTTCCCAATTAGCCATTTCAATTTGCAGATTCACTTCATAGTCTTCTAGCGCCATAACAAATATATTGCTGCTGCTACACTTTTACACTTTCTTCCTCAAAATTTCTTCAATCCTTAAACACCACTGCGCTACTTTACCAGTTGTTTTCTGTTGCCCTAATCGTGGGGAACGCTTGCAGCTTGAGTGCATCGGTGTTCGAGCATTTCTAGGCTGACGACTACTGGATTTGTGGTTGTGTCTGGGCGACTTCTTGTGCCTTTGTTAGAGATTTCAAAGAAATGTCCGCGAAATTTCGTCGAAAGTTGATGGCTATGAAATTTCGTGGAAACTTGATGCCTATGAAACCATCGAAAGAAGGCAGAGGACTAATTTAACCAGGTGAGTGGCTGGGCCCACTTTTAATCACGATTAAACCATGATTTAGAGGAGTGGAGAACATGGCATTCTTTTATCTCATGACCGTGTGATTGGAGAAAAATGTAAAAATCAATGTTATTAGATTTCCACAATCCATAAGAATATCAACGAAGTTATTTCTGGATTAGATTGTGTGTAAGCTTTTTTGGATCAACGTTTCGGATCACACTCCATGATCCATCATCAAGATAGAGAGCTAAAAATGATTAATGTAAGCCTAGCGAAGAATGGTCCAACTGTCCATCCTCCAATGTTGTGTTTGCCTTGTCTAGACAAACAATGCTCTGTGCTCAATGTGGGTTAATGGACGCCTAAATAAGAATATTTGCTTTAGAGGGCTTTTTTAAAGAATTTTATAAATTTATATTATTTTATTTTTAGTTTTCTATTTATTTAGAAGAATAAAGTATGTAATTTTGTGTAAAGTTATATGTATATATTTTCTTGTACATAATTTTTTATTCTAATTTAAAAGAATTAATATATTTAATGATATCAAGTTTCCATAATCTATAATGTTCTCTTTCAATGATTTTTGAATTAGATTGTCTGAGAATTTTTACATCAAAGTTTCGGATCACACTTCGTAATCCATCGTTAGGATGAAAGCAAAGAGCTTAAGGAGAAAAATGATGGATCACGGAGTGTGATCCGAAACGTTGATGTAAAAATTCTCACACAATCTAATCCTAAAATCATTGAAAGAGATTAATATATTTATTTTTTCAATGTATTTATTACATTATTTATTCACTTACTTACATATAGTTGTTCAATGTTTAGATTTATCTTTTAATTATTCAAGGTCATTTCTATTGTTCTATGGTTGATCTTAAAGTCATGGATTTAACACTTTCTTTTCCAAAATTCGAATTCAAAATTTAATTGGCTTACCCTTTTTATTTTCCCACTTTTAGTTGACTAAGTGCATAATTTTTAAAATTTTAAAAAATTAACTAGCATCATTTTATAGATCTAGTATTCATAAGTCCTCTCATTATGAGACATTATAAGAGTAATCAATAGTGAAATATTTGATCTTGGTCCACTAAAAAGAGTAATAAATCTACATACATTATTATAGGGCCCTTCCTTACTATCTTCGAACTTATGTACAAAATTCAAGGGTTCACCCTAGATAACTCATCTCCATGTGACATATCAACAACCTTTCTCAATTATTTCTAAATATTACCAATCATCATATGTGAGAAAACAACAAAGCAATAAAAAATAATTCAACTAAACAATAAAAGAAAATTCCACATTGTGTAAGGTCAAGTCAAGGCTCATAAGACATATTTGCAATTGCAAACTTGATCTAGATAAAGCACACATCTAGCACGATTTTTGAGGCATTCACTAACAAATAGCTCACATTGTTCCTAAGTAGATAGAAATTTGATTTAAAAATCATTATCATTGAAACACATTCTTGGGTCATTGAGTTAGATACTTGTATTCATTGTATCTACTTTTTATACTTGACATTTAATTTTAAAATAAACAAGCCCTTATTCATTTATTTAACCTAGGTTAGTTCATGGTTATGTGTATGCATCTTATTGAATTAGCTTTGATCAAGCTTGCAGATAGTTTATTTTCCTTTACAAAAGAGATTTTGGATTTATTGTGTAAAGGGAAAATATATTTTCTTAAATTAATCTAGACTAATTAAATAAATGTGTAGGAATCAATATAAATTAATATAGATTAATCGAGTACATTTGGGAATACCAATTATAATAAACAAATATTCTAAAATTAAATAAGGGATAATGTACTTATCTTTTGGAATTATGACGAATGAATAAAAATGATGTCACATGGATCTACTCATTTCGATATTGGAAATAAGAACTTACTTTCTATAAAAACTTTGGAATTGTAACAATCTATTTTCTATGTAGATCACATCCATACTATACTTGATTGTCCTCGTTTTAATCATGAGATTGATTTTGATAATTGTGTACTCTTGCATCCCAATTCACTCTAATCATTTATTTTTGCTTGAATATATGAACTAATAGTATTGAAAAAGAAGTGAAGAAAATTGTTGGAATTACAATGTAAGAATATGAAAAGAAAAATATTAGGCATAAAATATCCTGGATTATGTGATGCATAATTATGCTCCTTTTTATCAAGCATCTGTCATTGTTAGAAAAATGGCACATTCACATTTAGCGAAAAGTCAGCAGAAATGAGCAAAAGGTGAGTTGCAGAGGCGAAAGAATCGAGGGCTTTTTGAGGAAGAAAATGAGCGTACAGTGGAATTAACTTTGTCAAAAATGATGAAGCAGAATTGGAGGACACCGCCATGATTGGAGTCTTCATTGGAGCAAGACCTTCAAGATATACCATTCGGGAATGCGTGGTGAATCACTAGAAATTTGACCCCATAATTAAGTTCCTTCCAAACGGCTTCTTTACGACTGTCTTTGAGAATCATGGAGAAAGAGAAAATATATTGGAAGGGGATTGGAAGATGGGAAATTCACTATCTGTTTTTATGACGATGGACGCCAATCTTTAATCCCCTGGAAACACTACCAATGGATGGACTGTTCTGGTTAAGAGTTTATAATCTTCCTTTTGAGTACTGGTCAGGAACATGCCTTGCGAAGATTGGGGATAGCATGGGGAGAACCCTAGAAGTGGATACGAGAAATGGCGAAACCCTAACATATGCGCGAATCAAGATTATCGTGATCAAGAAGATCCTGATCAAGATCAAGCTAATTATCAATGCGAGAATTTGGTACCAAGAGGTAGAGATTGAGGCCCCCAAATTCTTTTTTTTGAAGTGTAAAAGCTGAAAGAGTTTTGAGGATTCTTGCTGTCAGGCCCCCATGCAGGAAAAAGAAAAATGGATCCCAAAAACAACAAACATGGAAAAATCAAAAACCAAATTGGAAAGTTAATTAGTCATTACGAAGACTCAAAAAAGATATTGTACTATTGTGAATAGGTGACCTACATTATGCAATTAATAATCAAGAGCAATTTGGTCAAAGGGATGTTATAGTTGTATACATTGTTAGTTCATAGTATCTTTATGTCGTGAATTAGTGTCCTAAAAATGTAAGGAAATAGCAATTAAATCAAACAAAAACACAAAAACAAAACAATAATTAGATTAGGGATAAAAGCTCATACCTTCACCAAAATGAACGAAAATACAATATGTTCATGAGCTTGATGAGAGGATTGCTCTGACGATGTCAAATTTGATGTATGCTCTAGCTCGATTTTGACAGCATAACATGATGTAAATTTCATAAAGTATGTGATTGTCCACATGAATTGTGTAAAAACTGACTAAGTGTAGTCATTTGAGAGGGGTTGGAAGGAATGGATGGTTGAGATGAGATCTTGGAAATCAAGGGTTGAGATTTGTTGACATCTCAACACACATGGTGGTGACAAGTGTCACCATGACAGGAAATGTGAGGGGAGAAGACATTTTGCAAGCACCTTGGGAGATGGACACGATCTCCCTCATAAAGGGATTTCTTGTCCAATCTCCCCAAATGATTGGAAAGAGAGGTCAAAAAGGAATTAAAAGTTCCTTTTGAAGGACATTGGGATACTAAAGAGGAATTTAAAATTCCTCAAGGGTGCTTTAGGTGGGGTTACTTCTCCAAAAGGAGAATGCTATTAAGGTTGAGTTGACTAAGAAGGGGCACCATAAATGGAAAAATACTTAATATTTCCTAATCAAAGGGTTTAGATTGTGCAAATGATTAGGGAAGATGGTTAGGTGGAGAATTAGGGTAATGAGGATGATTAAGAGGCCACATGCAAAAGTTTGAGAATGTGACACCTCCTACTCATGGATTAGGTGTGTGCACATCCCTAATGATGGGATTAGGAAGTGGATTAGGAGTAATAATAGAATTATGAAGGATGTGACTAAGAGAGAGAAATGGGAAGAATTAAATATTAAATTTAATTCATGTGGGATAAATGACTAAATTAAATAAATGAGCATATTTATTTAATTTATAGAAGAAAGGCTAAGGGGTAAAGTATTTATTTAATTAATTAAATAACTTAAGGATTTAGGAGACTTTAGGGAGATGGGTGATGTTTGTTAAATAATAGCAATATTATTTAATTAACATGGATAAGGAATGATTTTGGAGGAAATAGTGAAAAATTTGACCAAACACAAGTGATCAAATTTAGGTGTATATACATTTTCTCCTCTTCAAAATATCATTATAATATAATATGTCAAAAAAAAATATATGCAACTTGATAGAAGAAACAAATCAAGAGATGCACCATCATGGATGGGAAAGATGATGTAGGAGAAAAAGTAGAATGTGATAGGATGATGCCTCCTCGAGAGGGAAGATGGGAAAAAGGAGGCCCGAGTGGCATCTCGATAGAGGAAGAAGGAGGGTACCAACATGACCATGACAAAAAATGGTGAATGGTGAAGGAACATAGAAAAAAAAAGTTACAAGGAGGAAATGGGAGCAAAAAGAAGAAATTAGGGTTAATGGGGTAATTAGGGGGACATATAAATAGTAATTATGGTAAATTACTATTCATTTTACCCTAAGAATTCTAGTGATTTGAGAGAGAAGATTGAGTGAGATGGCACGTGGACAAAGCATTCCCCATTGGATCAACACAAAGAGAACACAAGTTCAAAGAGGAGAGTGTGGTGCCCAAGTATGACCCTTGACTTTGACTTGTACTGTTTGCTCTTTCACATTTATTAGGGGTAAAATTTAATGAACAGGTAGATCCATCCATCATGATAGAGCAGATCTTCCCATGTAGGTGGATAGGTAGATGCATTTTGGATGGGAAAATCCATCAATACATAGGCGAATGCATTGATAGGTGGTCACATGAGAGGCTGGGCGAATGCGCCTGTACATAGGCAGATTTGCCAGAGGAAAGCTGGATTTGTCAATAGGAAGATCCACGTCTAAATGAGTGAATGGATAGGAGGGGTGGATCCACTGCACAAGCGGATCAACAACTAGATAGGTGGATGCACATTGAATTATAGAGGAAAATGCATGAGAGGATGGGTGGATTCATCAAGGGGAAGATCCATGAACATGTGGATGTGTGAAATCCATGGAATGTAAGAGGATGGGTAGATTTGCTAAGGAGTCAATTAATTGAAGAACATATGGATGCTTGAAACACCATAGAGGCAGATAGGTGATCCCACAATACTGGGTTACACTTTTTGGCCAAAATTGACATTGAAATCAACATTTTTTAGTAGATCTTCATTTTATCACACCTATAGCAACTAAACCATGTTAAGAATTTGAAGATGAAGCAAACTAGTGATTTTTGAGATTTTGTGTGTAGATTCTAATTATATTTTTAAAAAATAAAAAATAAAATTGTGAATCCTTTTATGTAATTTTAATAACTTAGTTTTTCTACTAAACAACATTTTTAAAAAGTGATGTTTACTTTGTAATTGTTATCAATTTTTCACACAACTCAAATTGACAGAGCTAGTTATTCAGATTCATTTTAAGGCGAAAAAATTCAGTTTATTTTTGTAGATGTTTTAACCATTTTAAATATTTGAGTTGTTGAGTTCTTAAGAAGTGCAATGTGTTTTAGTTGTCATATATCATTTGCAACATAATATTTCATGAAATGAAAAGGAAATGCTTTCTTTTGTATTCAATTTTGATTCATAATGATCCATATATTGTTTGCAAAAGAAAAAGCACATAATTGAGCATAAGAATTATACAAATGTTGTTTTGTATTCATTGGAGTAAAAAGGAGAATCAAGTGTCC
>VDFB02281492.1:45048816-45066543 GCA_007258455.2 Sequoia sempervirens | reverse complement strand
GAATTACATTATTTGTAGATATGGAATTCCTAATTCTATTGTTACTGATAATGGAAGACCTTTTAAGAATCAGGATATTGATGAACTTTGTGAAAGATTTCATATCCAACACAGGTACTCTACACCTTATTATCCACAGGGTAATGGTCAAGCAGAAGCTTCTAACAAAACCATTTTGAAGATATTGAAGAAGACAATAAATGATGCTGGATGTGATTGGCATGTTCAACTCAACCCAGCTTTGTGGGCATATAGAACTAGTATTCGCACACCAACAGGAGCTACACCATATGCTTTAGTCTATGGAGCAGAAGCGATCTTACCATTAGAAGTTGAAATACCTTCGCTTAGGGTTTCACTTAAGGGATTGATAAGTGATGAAGACTATCGAGTTTCTCGCCTTCAAGAACTCGAACTGTTAGATGAAAGACGCCAACATGCAGCTAATCACTTCAAAGGTTATCAACAAGTCATGTCTCGTAGTTATAACCACAGAGTTAAACCATGGGCATTTCAAGTGGGTGACTTAGTTTTGAGGGAAAATCCACGTAATCAGCAAGATAGAGAAAAGAAAGGCAAATTTGAACCTAATTGGCTTGGTCCATTTGTTATTGTAGCAGCATATTGTTCTGGAGCATATCAGTTATCCACATCAGAGGGGGACCTATTTGAAGAGCCAATCAATAGTATTCATCTTAAGAAATTCTATGTCTAAAAAGTCCTGAAAAAATCAAAAAAATCATAAAAAGTCCTGAAAAAAATTTCAAAAAAATCAGAAAAAGTCCTTAAAAAATCCAAAAAATCAGAAAAATCCTGAAAAAGTGCAATAAAAACAAGTGGTGAAAACTTGGCAAACAAGCGCTACTTGTGATTACAATGGGCTCCTCCATTTATTAGTTTATGTCTTATTTTCACTTTAGGCATCATTCATCCATGTCTATCATCTGTATATATCTTTCATTATCCATACCGTATAAAATGGGAATTTTTAGGTTTCATCATGGCTTGATGAAATTTGTACATATCTTTTATCTTTAGGTTGTGTTTACACTGGGGGAAAAACGCAGAAACATACAAGAGAGGGGCAACGAGCTTTCAAAATATCACAAGCAGACAAATAACAGCTTGACAAAACAAAACAAACATTGTCAAATCAAATCAATCACAAACATGTTTATGCCAATGAAAATCAAAAACAACATGATCCAAACAACTATCGAAGTGAGAATATCAATGATGATAACCAAATTGGATGATCTTAATCTGAATAAATGTTTGAAATGCCTTAAACAGGATTTGAATGGTTGTTTGATTTTCTATCATATCTCTGGAGTAATTCGATGATGTACTGAACTAGAAAAGCAAGGAAGGAGTATGATTTTTCTTTGTCTTCTGTTTGTGAGGAAACTCATTAGTACTATGCAAATTGGTCGCGAGACATGCTCTACTATGGATCATGGATGACATTTCGGAATTTGCATGGGAAAAGGGTTAACTCTTGTCTGTTTATGCAAGCAATACTCAGGTCATCTTGGTTCAATTATACCTAGATGCTTGTATTAACTTGCTATATTAAAAATCATGAAAGCAATACTCAGGTCATCACTGGTGCTAACATACCCTTTGATGCTTGTATTAACTTTCAACATTTCAAAGCTCTATGATGATACAAAAAGCATGTATAAGCTCTCCAAATGGCAATATTGTATGAATGTCCTGCATGGTTAGTATAGATTGCATTCATGATTAGAATTTGCATCTTGCATTCATAGATTCCTAAAAGTTGGCAAAGAATCAAAGATTTATATCTTTTCAAATATGACTGAGTATATTTTGACATTCACAAAACATTTTACATACATTTGCATTAGACAATCATCTATCATAAACATCATACATTCATTTATCTCATACCATCATGTATATAAATAATCATAAATCATGAAGCCATCATATAGTACACATCATATATATATATCATGTAAAATCATCACTGCATTTCATAAATTTCAAAAATGAATGTCAAAATGTACAAGGATGTCAAACTACAAATGATATAATATCATCAAAAATGTGATCATCTCACGGTGTATACAAAATGTTTCAACAGAATATCATAAAAGAGATCATATACAATGCACTAGGCAGAGCTATCCTGTGATGGAGCTGGCCTAGGACCTGTATCACCTGCCCCTGATGGACCTGCTCCGCCTGACCTCGGTGGCCCTCTAGGAGGTAATGGCTGTGTCACACCCCTGCTGGTAGTACGAGAGCGACCATGAGTAGATCGTGACTGAGTGTAGCTCTCTCTCTGCTCAGCTGGGACTACATCATGATATCTAGTGTGATAAAACTCTGCCTCTCGAGTAGCCCTCGTAACCTCTCTCATCATATCACCTGGCAAAGTGCTCCCTGCCACTCTCTGTAGGCTATCTGCTAAGGCAATGGCCTGCTCACCCCACTGTCTAGCCGCATCTCTCTCGGCAGTGATCGAAGTCACCTGACCCTGCAACTGTGAAATCAAGGCCTATGCCTGTGATAGCTGAGCCTATAAGCTCTGTACTGTGCTCTGCAGAGAAGATATCTGACTCGCTACTGTCGGATCCACTGACGGGGATGGGTCAGTATGCCTCATCCGTGGTCCACCTCTGCCTGCCCTACCTCCTCTACCACCTCTCCTGCCGCCTCTCCTGCCACCCCTACCATCACCACCATCATCTCCATCTGAGTCATCATCTCCACTACCCTCCTCGTCCTCACTGTCCTCTGAATCGTCATCACCTGACTCTGAGTCTCTCTATCGACGTCTCTGTCCAATGACAAGAGCAACAGCCTCATCAGGATCAAACATACGTGGAGGAGGATGCTGTAGAACATACTGCACATACTCTGGTGTCGCCCCTGCATCCAGAACATCCACCTGGTAGTCCCACATCTGTGCACCTAAACTGATAAAATCTGCCACCGCTGCATCATAAGAGATCCGTGGGCCCCACACTGCAAGCTCTGCCTGTCGTCGTGCATAAATAGCTGAACCAACAGGCATACCCTGAGTCCGACCAAACTGTCGCAATACACGTCCAGCAAGAAATCTCTCCAAGATCCATGTGGTCCGTCCAATCAAAAATCTAGAAGTGCATACAAAAGGCATCTCCCTCGCATCCTCTGGCCATGGCTCACAATCCAAATATGGCCTCCAGCATACTATGTCCAAACTATCTAAAAGCCGCTGCCAATACACTAGTTTGCCCAGTCTAGGCTGAGCAATAATATGTGCATATCTCCATCTGTATGCTCGACCAGCTGGTCGCTCTCCTCGAGTCAATGGACGTAATACTGCAAAATGCTCCCATGCCCATATTTGTAGTAATGAGCATCCAACCGCAAAACTCCGGCCTCTACCATATACGATGTGATGTAGCTCGTCATATAGGTGGGCTAGCATACAGGTACCCCATGCATATCGCGTGCCCTGCATCACCATGCTCTCTAAGACATGACCCCATCCGATCGCGAACCCCTTCGACCTATGGTCGGGGCACAACACACCTCCAATGAATCCTACAAGCACAGCTGGTAAAGGTGGATAGCTATCTGTAATCTCACCCCATGGGATGAAGTACCCAGCAATCTGATCATCTCTGAATATCCATCTCAAAGCAAGAGTACCTCCAGCCTCTCGTCTGTCAAAAACAACAATCTCTCCCATCACTGGGATCCGTAGGATGTGATATACGTCCTCAGGAGTCACTGTAATCTCGCCAGTCGGTAAATGAAAGGTGTTGGTGTCGCTATGCCACCTCTCTGCAAGTGCTGTCAATAGAGCCCTATTGAGGCGAACCTCGGGCATATCAAGTAATGAAGTCAAACCACAAGCATCGATCACATCTCTATCAGACTGTAATAAATGAGGAATCAATGACCATGTGCTCGGGAAAGTCTCTCGTACCTGCAAGACACCTAGTCTCTCCTGTTCACATACATCATCAAAACAACATCAATATCAAATCATCTTAACGTATCAATCCAAAATGAATCAATCAAATTATTTGTTTTTCATCATCATGGAACGCAAATAATCAACATCAAGTTTCTTTCTAACAACTTTAGGAGAAAACTTATCTATCCTATTTGTTTTTAACAACTTTAAAAGAAAATTTATCAGCTACTATTTGTTCTCCAACAATTTGGGAAACAAATTTATCATATGGAACAAAAAGCGCTACAGAACTGATTATGGGCGCTACAAAATTCCTTATCAGCGCTAAAGAAATTTTTGCGCTACAGAATCAATCAAGAGTGCTACAAAACTTATCATATGCGCTATGAAATCAATAGCGCTACAATACATATCATATGCGCTACGAAATAGTTCACGGGCACTATGACATTGTATGCGCTATGGAAAATTTCAAATGCACTATGATACGCCTTAAGGGCGCTACAGTATTAAACGCGCTATGAAAATTATTGATTGCGCTATGAAAAACCTTAAGAGCGCTAAAACTCAAAAACTTCTATAATACACATTAGAAACGTGCGCAAAAACAAAAATTTTGAAAGACAGGAATTTGTGAGACACATACCGGAGGTCCGTAGTGCGCCGGCCGCTGATGACGTCGGATACGCTCGAAACGGTGCAGGTGAACCGGAAGTGCCATGATTATCAACTCAGAGCTCAATATTTGCAAATTTTACTAGGTTAAAATTGAAAATGATATGGAAAATGACATTTTTAACCTATATAATGGTAAAATTGGGGCATTTTATCATATTTTCACATCCCAGGGGAAATTTCTTCATCAAATTTTCATTTCATATCTTATCAGGTCAATTTCTTCATATCATAAGTTTCGAGCGCTGAATCGATATCTTTAAATTCAAAAATAAAAAATAAAAAATAAAAAAAATCAAAAAATCAAAAATCGATTCATCGTTCGCGGGGGCATACATCTATCAACATTTCAAATCAATATTTGGGGCAAAATTTCAAAATTCTTTGAAGTAATGCGTAAAACACATCACTTCAAAGAGGGGCAAAATGTATACACTTAAAAATGGTCATATCACATTGTCTGGTAATTAATTAAATATTTTTAATATTTAATTAAAATCTTTTGATTCTATCTACATATAAATAAATTTAAATAATTTATTTATATTGTTCATGATTTCATTTCGATTAAATATTTAATCACCTTTTCATATTCATTTCTTAATTAATTAAATAAATGTTACAATTTATTTATATTAATTATCATATAATCTTAGTTTGAATATTTTATTCAAATAAAGATTAAAATATTATAATTCTTCTAAATATCATTTATAATTAAATATTCCAAAATATTTGATTATTTCCTCTAATCCAATATTCATTTTAAAATCATTTCAAAATTCCTCCAATTCAATTCAAAAATCTATTCATAATTAAATATTTCCAAAAATATTTAATTAAATTTTTCTAAATATTTCAAAAATCTTCTAAAGTCACATCATGATTAAATATTACAAAATATTTAATTAATTCTTCTATAGTTTTCAAAAATAAAAAAATCAAATATCAAAAGTAATAAATAAATTAAATAAATTTAAATATTTATTTAATTTGGGATTTATCTTCAACTCCCGGGAAACAAACTGCCAAAACAGAAAATTAAATTTCTCTGTTTCTGTGCAGGCTTGTTCCCGTGGGTTGAAGACAGGATTCCATCCTTCTCTCCAACCTCCCAACCTCACCCATTTTCTTCTCAACCTCTCAATCTCTAAATACAGCTGCCGGGAGCTCCAAAATCATATAGAATTTTAAGCAAGTAAATTATAGGCAAATTGCAAGTAGCATTAGCATTCATAGAGCATTTTCATAGCAATAGCATAGAATCATAGCATAATAGCAGTAGAACCATGATACATATCATTCACAGCCCCTATGCATAATCACAGAACCTGTCCATATCCGTATCAACAATTCCATCTTCACCAACATATAGAATAGTTTTCCTTTGCATACTCGTTCTGCAGCAGCCATTTGGAGAAGCTTACACAATCTGAGAGCCAAAAAGCTTCAAAAGAATCTCTGTGGATAGAGAAAAATGGGACAGCACTGAAGGATTTTGTTTGTTTAAATTTAATTTAATTTCTTTAGTTTAAGGTTTCATTTAGTGTTTTATGTTTTCATTTAGATTACAATTAAGCATATACACAGATGGTCTAAAAGGGAGGGATACCCCTTTGATAAGATAATATTTCCTTATGAGAATGGGTGAAAGAGAGTGTAGAATTTCTTTTCCAAATCTAACCAGAGTTACATTTCATGTAGCATGAACTTGGCCAAGCTTTGCAATCATTTTATATATACATATATGAAATAGACTGATATTATTTATTCTCTCTATTGATTTATTTACCTAGCATGGAACTTGCATATTTTAACAGTAGATAGAAATGCATGAAGCTAGGCACACACAGATTCCACATTGCAAACTGTATCTCTTGCTAAGTGCATCATGCAGGGTTGGGTATTCTTCAACTGACTAAATAATTCTAGGGAAGCATTTATTTTTGGTTGGGTGGAAAAGCACCTCAATCATGTTCCCGTCCACCAGTGGAGGTGAGCTGTCATAGAGGAATCATATCAAAATTCTATTATGTATTTGTATCATTGATGTGTAAGAATAAAATGATGTAACAAAAAGAAAACTTTGTAATTGAGAATTGACTATGAGGCATTAAATGCCAAGTCAAACTTTTATGTGACTATTGGCATTTGGGAATGAATATACATATATTTCAAATTTATTTTTGATTTATGATCATAAAACTGCTAATAGAATTAGCTATGTAATTTGTGTCATAACTTTGATATTCATAATGTCAATATTATTATTTTTTAAGTAAATCTAGTTGGCCATGTTACAAGGATGCAAGATGATAAGAGGAGCTATGGTATTGGATAATGGTGTTTGAGTTGTCACTTTGTACTAGTTGGAAGCATGAATAATATAGTGTAAAATTTCTTCTAATGTAATGAAGAAGAGACCTTTGGATTATTCATCCTCACCATCAGATCATGCGGTGAAGAAGTGTGTTGTAGCTACATTCTAAGGTTGTCCATTTTGGGTACCTAAGGGTGCTCATTCCCTAGAAATGAAGCTTCCTACAAAGAAGACAATGTTATTCCACTAGAACGGCTTGGTCATATTGGTGAGAAGGGTCCTAGAACCCTAAAGAATAAGAGCCTTGTTGAAGGCCTTGATGATTGTAATCTCAATTTCAACTTTTTTGAACATTGTGTTTATGGAAAACAACACTGTGTTTCTTTTTACTCTAGTTCTCAAAAGTCTTCTTGGGTTTTGGACTATATTCATTTAGATGTGTTTGGTCCTATGAATGTTCCTTCACTATAAAATTCCATATATTTTGTTTCTTTCATAGAAGATTACAGTAGGACATTTATTTATTTTTTGAAAAGTGAAGATGAAGTCTTTAGTCAGTTTAAGGAGTTTAAGTCCTTAGTAGAAAATCAAACTAGCAAGAAAGATTAAGTACTTGAGGATTGATAGTGGTGGTGAGTTTTGATCTACAAAATTTGACAAGTTCTGTAAAGAGAATGAGATTGAGAGACATAAGATAACTCCATGCACTCCACAAAAAATGGAGTTGTAGAGAGGATGAATAGAATGTTGATGGAGAGGACTAGGAGGATGTTGAGTGATGTTGGCCTTGAGTAGAAGTTTTAGAATAAAGTGATAGCCACTACATGTTATTTGAGCAACAGATCTCCTATATCAACACTTGTTGGAAAGACACCCATGGAGGAATGGTCTAGTAAAAATCCTTTAATGAGACATCTCAGAGTATTTGGTTGTGAAGATTATGCTCATTTTTAAATTGAGAAGAGGTAAAAGTTGGATAAAAAGGTGGTCAAGTGTATCTTTATCAACTATTGTATCAATGTGAAAGTGTACAAGCCTTGGGATCCAGAAGCTTAGAAGGTTCTCTACAATAGAAGTGTTTTTTTCAGAGAGATGAAACCTTCCACTATTGAGTTGTAGCTAGAAAAAGAGGAGAAATAGAACAAGGAGATAGTTCATAATCCACCAACTCTAAAGAAATATGAACTACATAGTCCTATTAGACTTGATGATGAGGAAATTTCAAGAAGCTATAAAAATTTTGAAGGAAGAAGAACCTCAACCTCAACCTTTGAGGAGGGCTACATGAGTTAGGCAAAAATCGGAAAGGTTTGATTGTTCATTATTAAATTTAAGTTACATTTTTTATTTTCTTTCTAACACTAATGAGCCTAGGAATGTTAGATAGGCTATGGTTATGTGTGATGCAGATTCTTGGATGAAAGCCATGGATGAGGAGATGGCTGCATTAAAGAAAAATAAGACTTGGGATCTAGTACATTTTCATATTGTACACAAACCTGTTTGTTGTAAATGGTTGTTCAAGAAAAATTATTTTCCTAATGGTAGTGTTGAAAAGCATAAGGCATGGTTGGTTGCTAAGGAATTTACACAGGTGGAGGGAATTGATTATGGTGATATATTCTCTCATGTTGTGAAGCTGATATCTATCTAGTTCATGTTATCACTTGCAACACTCTATGATTTAGAAGTGGAATAAATGGATGTGAAGACAAAATTCCTTCATGGTGACTTGGAGGAAGAAATTTACATGTCATAGCCAAAGAACTTCATCAAAAAAGGTAAAGAAAATTTGGTTTTTAAACTAAAGAAATCCCTTTATGGTTTGAAATAGTCTCTTAGAATGTGGTACAAAAATTTTGATACCTATGTGTTGTCATTGGGATTTTAAAGATATAAATCTAAATATCATGTTTATTATAAATCAAATAATGGTCTCATTCTAATTATTGTCTTATATGTAGATGATATGTTGTTTATTGGAAGTGGTACAAATATGATTTCAGATTTGAAGTTTTAGTTGTCAACATAGTTTGAGATGAAAGACCTAGGTACAACTAGGTACATTTTGGGAATAGATATCATGAGAGAAAAAGCTAATAGAAAGCTTTGGTTAATCTAGAGAAAGTGTGTGAACTTAGTGTTGGAGAGATTCAGAATGGTAGATTACATACAATTAGTTGTTCTTGTGATGCAGGGGACAAAGCTTTCTATGAATGATTTTCCAAAATATCCTACTAAGATGGAGGACATGACCAAAGTACCATATGTGAGTGTAGTTGGTAGTCTAATGTATGCTATGGTGTGTACGAGACCAGACATTTCCCAAGCAGTGGAAGTCCTTAGTCATTTTATGGATAATCTTGGACATACATTGGGGTGCATTTAAGAGAGTGTTCAGATATTTATGGGGTACTTCTGAGTATGCCTTATGTTTTCATGGTCATCTTACTGGACCTCAAAATTCTATTATTATTTGTGGATATGTGGATTTAGATTTGGCAACTGACATTGATAGTAGAAGATTCACTAGTGGTTACATGTTTATGATTTTTGGTGGTGCTATCAATTGGATGAGTAAGTGGTGGGTTATAGTTACTTTTTCCATGATATAATCAGTGTACATGGTAACCACTCATGCTTTAAGGAAGCCATTTTGATTAAAATATTTTGTTCTGATATAGGTTTTGGATGCAGGATAGATTACTATTTGTTGTGAAAATCAAAGTGTCATTTTCTTAGCAAAGAATCCTATCTTCCATGCTATAACAAAGTACATTGATGTTTTCGTGATATGGTAGAATATGGAAAGGTTAATTTAGAAAAAGGTTGACATTTTAGCAAATGTTGCAAATGCACTGACAAAAATAGTGAGCACATAAAAGTTCATATGGTGTTTTGATTCCATGGGACTTGGGGCCCTAATCAGATGATTTCATATGAATCTTGGTAGGTCTTTGACAAGTGGGAGAATGTTGGGATTAAGGTGTCTCTACCTTAGAGTCCTAATGTGATTAATTTGATGTATTATTGTATTTATTTGTATTATTTAATTTCCTATATTGTCATGTCATTAATTGGGACTCACCTGTTGGGTGGCATCCCCATTGGAGGTGATAGGCTGATACATCATCATCCCAAGTGAACATAGGCATCCCACCTTGGAATATTTGACTTATGATAGATTCTATGGCATGTCTTAAGGAAACTTTATGCATGGTGAAAGTTGGCGCCCAAGTTGGGTTATGATAGGCTATAAGAGAATTAGATATTTTGGCTAGTTATGATGGATCTTATGGCAGATTTTATGAAAAATTAAAAATGAATTTTATGATAGTTAGAAGGCATATTTCATAGGCTATTATTAGCATATTTTGGGTTCCTAAGCTTGGGGAATGAATATTTGTATGTTATAACAACTATAAAAGGTGTAAGGGAATATTGTACAAGTTTTCAAATGCATGTTTATGGCATGGTATATTGTGTCATGTGGATTTTTATTCACATCCTCTTCTAGATGTTGCTTCTAGCTTATATCTTTCTATATATTATATGCCTTGTATTGTAGAATGCATAGGTTGTTTGCAGGTGATGAAGTGCTATCAAATTCACTCCAGAATAGGCATTTGATACAAAACACTTATTGAAGAAGCTTTGTACTTGAAGTTGCATTGTAAACCTTATTTGAATTAATAAAAAAGTACTATGCTTTTGGAGGGCGGGGTTTTTTACTTGAAAGGGTTTTTCCCACATATATTTGGTGTCCTTGTTTTATGTGTATTTTTTGTTGTATCTTATTCTTTCTATGTGAATATCTTTCTGTAACTATATAAGGTTTTTGAAGAATTTTTTTTTTATTATCCCCTACTTATATTAGTGTAGGAATATTTTTCTTCTCACCCAAATTTATTTCAAATTTATGGCCCAATTATGTTCATTAAAAGTCTCTCAATCTAGTGCTCCCACCCACCTAGATTTACAAGAAATAATTGATCATCACTCAATGGTTTTTGGAGATATTCCTAAAGGAATTTCTCCTAAGAGAGATCATGATCATGCCATACAACTAGTTCTAGGGATCCATCCACCCAGCATCAGGCCTTATAGGTACCCATATATACATAAAAGTGAGATAGAAAAGATTGTTGAGAATATGTTAGAGATAGGAATTATCAAGTATAGTAAAGTGCTTATTCCTCACCCAGGGTGATGGTGCAGAAGGATGAAAATTGGCACATGTGCTTGGACTATAGAGTGTTCAACATGTACACTATCAAATATAAGTTTTATATTCCAATCATTGATCATTTACTAGATGACTTGAAAGGAGCTATGCATTTTAGAAAGTTATATCTTAGAGCAGGTTATCACCAAATTTGAATTAAGAAAGAAGATATTTTTAATACAACATTTCTAGGACTCAAGAGGGTCATTATGAGTTTTTTATGATGTCATTTGGTCTTACAAATGCACCATCTACATTTCAAATTTTGATGAATTCTATATTTGAGAAATTATTGAGAGATTTTATATTAGTGTTCTTTGATGATATATTGATTTATTGCAAGAGACAAGAAGAAAACTTACATCATGTGGATCAAGTATTAATTTTTTTGTAGATCATCAAAATCATGCTCAGTCATCAAAGTGCGCTTTTAGCCTTAATGAAGTGGAGTGCTTGGGACACATAGTTTCACATGGAGTAAATGTGGATCCTAAAAAAATGAGGAGCTATCATGGAATAACCTATTCCCAAAACCATTAAGAAATTGATGGGTTTCTTGGGATTGATTAGATACTATAGAAGATTTGTTAATAGTTATGGTTGTTTAGCAACACCCCTCACAAATTTATTAGATCTAATGGTAAGAATGTCATCATGGAAGTATTAGATCACCTCACTAAATATGTGCATTTTATTGTATTATCACATCCTTTTACAAAAAGTACAATGGAAAAAGCATTTTTGGAGAATATTCAAAAGCTATATGGTATGCCTATAGTTATTGTTAGTGACCATGATCCTATCTTTACTAGTAACTTTTGGAAAGATTTATTCGAATGTTTGGGTACTCAATTGGTTCATAGTTCTTCATAACATCCTCAATCTAATGGGAAACTAGAGGTTGTTAATAAGTGTTTGGAAGGATATCTATGTTGTTTCACTTCAAATAACCAATCTCAATGGGTAGATTGGCTACCACTAGCAGAATGGTTGTATGGATATCTTCTTCCCTCCATCACATCATCATTGAAGGTGTCACCAAGATTTCATGTTGTATAGGACCACATGCTTCATCAACAAGTAATTTCAAGAATTAAAGAGAATCTATCAATGGTAGAAAATAAAATGAAGTAGTAGGAGGACCAACATCATAGTGAAGGAATTTTTGAAGTTGGGGATTGGTTTTTCTTGAGATTGCAATCTTACAAGAAAATGCCACTGAAGCAACATTCAAATAATAACAAGTTGTATCCAAAATATCATGTCCCATATTAAATCATTAAGAAGATAGGTAGCGTTGCCTACAATCTTGAATTTCCATCAAAAACAAAGATACATCCATTTTTTTATGTTTCTTGTTTGAAGAAGGTAATTGGGAATAATATCCCTACTTAGACAATATTCCCTGAGCTCAATGAAGAATGAAGAATCATATTGGAACCAAATTTTATTCTTTACAAACACACAAGGAAACTAAGGACCAGAACACTCACAAAGTATCTCATATAATGGAAGAATTTACCAATTGAAGATGTCACATGGGAGGATGAGGATTTCATTCAGAAGCATCCAAAATTGTCTACCATTAAGGATAATGCTTCTCTAAAGAGGGGGGCCTGCTACACCCTTAATATTAGAGTACATCAAGTTACGATTAGTCAGTTGTGGCTATCTTAACTCTTAATTAAGTCATATATTTATTATTATATTTTTATTTAGGTAATTAGGTTAGCCTAGGTTTATATAGGGTTATCTAAGTTAGTTTGGGTGATATCCTAGGCATAAATAAGGCATATATATAGGATGAAATGAGTCTTATTTCATCATCATATTGCAAATTTTATTCTCATTGGAAATATTTGGAGGTTTTCTCCATCAAAGTGGCTTGTTATCCTTGGCTATTATCAATTATATGTATCACATTTCCTATAATATTCTTCTATTGTGCAAGCTAAATCATTATAATATGTGGCATCATTGAAATAATGGCTACTTAGAGTAGAAAATGATTAATTATTATAGAGTAGAATTAGATCATAGTAGTACAATAAAATATGGATCTAGGTACCAATAATTATAAAATGCAATGGATATTGAATATGGGTATACCAATAAAACTAGTTTGCAATTCCAATGAGGAAGGAAAATTGCAAAACCGCTCCTATGATTTTTTTTTTTTTTGGGGGTTTGCACGAACTAGGGTGTTCGAATGGACCCTAGTTCAAGCGAGCCATATTAAATGATGGGACTCCTTTCTTTGCATTTTTTAATGATGAATACAATGGAAAATTGACTACAAGAGGGTTTTCGTTTGAACCTGGGTTCATTCGAACCCCCCCTTTCCCCCTTCTCCCCCCCTTCTCCCCCTATGGCACCAAATTTCTCCAGATTTTTTCCCTTCGAAGTTCGAGTTGAGGATGAAAATGGAGGAGACTTCACAAAACCAACTACATGATGGTAGTCCTTAGAATGAGCTATCCATCAAATATAATTTTAATATGTTTTGGTTTTATTATGTATTTGTTTTTTTAGTTTGATAAAACATAGTTTTTTCACTGAAAATAAAGCTCTTTGTTATGCACATGTGGAAAAATAGCAGATTATCAAAATAAAATTATGAAAAATATATTCAGGCTAGGTATTGATGTTATTGATCTAGTAAATCTTTTTTTGAATTTTAATACATACAAAAAAAGTTATATTGTATATGATCTACCTATGTTTGAATTGTAATTGGTTTGACTTAGAAACTTGATTAAGGAAAAAATATCTAATAAAACACTATGAAACCAAATGAACTAGTTAGATATCCTAGTTACAAATCTAAATTCAAAAGAATTAGAATTTTATCCTTCATAGAAAAAAAATTATGTTGTATACAATGAGCATCAGTCCTTAAAAATGGTGTTTACTGATAAAAACTAGTTTTTAAAGGAGATGGAAAAAGAAGTGCAATCTAATTCCAAAATTTTTGAAAAAAAATAAATAGAATCTACAGACAAAATGTCACAAATCACTAGTTTTCAGCATCTTCAAATTCCTCACAATTTAGCCACTATAGGTGCCCGAAAGTGAAGATTTACCTAGAAAAAATCAGTTTAGTGTCCAGTTTGGCCAAAAATTGTAAACTAGCATTGTGGGATCACCCATATGAATGGCTAGATAATAGTACATGGCATCATATTTTCATATTTTGTAACAATTTTACTTTTAATATTCTTCCCATGTTTTGAGGGTGAAACATGCTAAGTATGGTAGAATATAATGTACCTAGGGATATAGTATTATAGTGTATTAGGTAGTAATAAATAATGGATTAGGGTGCATATTCTTTGTAATTAATCTTACTAGTTAATTATAATAGTAGCATTATCCCACATATTTGGTAAGTGATAATGGTAGGTACTTGAGTAGTATATTTAATAAAGGCAAGAGACTCATATGGGAGATGCCAAGAGTATTGTATGTATTGGATTTCATATTGAGATAGTGTGGAGTGACTTCTTTCCGAAAGAACATTGTATGGTGTTTCCATAACTTCAGGGTATTTTTCAACATTCTAAATGTATTTGAGTATTTTTATTAATTTTTAAGACCTATCATTTATATTTGGATAATTTTTATTATTATGCAAGTTCATATAATCTAGTTTTAGAGTTATTTCTAAGGAAAAGTTGATGGATTTTTTTTTAGGTTCATAAAATTTGGTATTGGGGCAAGAATATGGAAAGAAAATAGATGCATAGATAGATTTGGTAGATAATTACATAGAATAGTATTATATTTTTTTCAATTGCATGGATGTTGTGGAAGAGGATTTTTGTCAACAAAAAATGGCTTATTTGGTCTTCTATTGTTACCAATAATTTTTCACAACTATTACTTTCATCATCATAGTTCTTGCATTGTGCAAGTATAGAGATGATAATTTTAATCATGTCTTTGTGAGAGTCATCTCCAAGAAAAGTAAAAAGAAGTGGAAGAATAAAATATATAGACAAGCTTCAATTCAATCCTTAAGATTTTGGGACAACATATTTTATTGTCTAATGTAAATGAGATATTTTATTATAAATCTTATATTTTTCATGTGTTATGCACTCAAGAGTATTAAGTATTTATCCCCACATTTTGAAGATGAAAAATGCTAAGGAGGTGGAATGCAATATCCTTAGAGATATGGTATTATTATATAATAATATAAAGGTGGTAGCAATAAATAAAAGTGTGAATGCATATTCTTTTTAAGTCATCACACTAATTAATTTGAATAAAAGTAATTATCTCACATACATGGGATAGAGGTAGCTATCTTTAGTAAGACTTTATATGATGATACATTGTGAGGGTTTATCAAATGTAACATATGAATCTTGAATATTGTAATTATATTTTATGCTATAAAGGAGGTTTCCACCTCAAAGAAGCCAATGATATATTGTAATGTGATTCAACTATTCTAATATAATATTTTTCTCATTTTCTATTTGCATCATATATTTTGTCTATTTTGATTATTTGGCCATTTTTTGGTAGGAAGGGTCACAACACTCTATTCATTGATGAAGACAAATGAGTAAATGTTTCTCATGATTTTTAGATGTCTTAAATAGTCAAATATGCAAATCAAGATCAAAATATTCATTTATGCCCTATGATAAATCTACCTCATAGATTTGGATTGGATTCATTCTTGCTAACTTATTATGTTCCTCTAGTTTTGACCTATGATATTCTATGTGTTTTTTCTTGTGAATGTATTGAAAAGTAGACTACTAGACAATAATAATATTTGACACTCTTTTAATTTTTTATCAGTTTGGAAATATTTAAAAATACCTTGATAGAAAACAAGTTTCAAACCTATGCACATGAATTCTAGAATAATTTCTAGATGAGTCACATCCACAAGATGAGTGTGATCAAATTCCTTCTTTGAATCTAGTAGTGAATGCAAATGTAGATGATTGCTAGTGTAATGATCATCCTATTACTTCCAGTATTCCTAAAATGAGTGTAATGATTATCTTGTTATACATAAACATAAGACAAAACTATGAATATTTGTGCAAATTCAAATTAGTAATAAAGAGTAAGATAGGGTTTGTTAGCTAAATGCATAAATTTGATTTTATAATTAAATGGATTAGGATTGTGGCTTTGAGGATAATCTCGCTTGTAGTCATGAACTAGATTAGACAATCAGGTTGGATGTGCATCCAATTGGAATGGATTATCAATAAGGGTTGGATTAATTATGAGAATCATAGTGAACTAGGCTTCTATGCACATAAACATAAGAATACAAAATAACACATAAATAAAGAAAAATAAAACCAGATATGTAGACCCAACTAAATATCAAAACATATCATTTTGTAACTATATAAATATATATTGTAGATATATGGTTTCGATATCCCATAATGTTAGTGAAAAATTCTTCTAGATTTGACTATGTAAGTTTTTCCTTTTACTATGCCATAACTATTGATAACTCAGAAAGGCCCTATAATGCCCAAAAATTTCTAACCACAAAACAGTTGAGGAAAAGACACAAATTTTAAATTTTGACAACAAAAACTTGCATATTTCATTAAAGATTGCTTCCTTTACATGCACTTCATGAAATCATAACAACATTTGACCAATCAATTATAGAACTTGGTCAGGTAAAAAATTATTGTGATAAATAGGGTTGGATTCTAGTGGAGACATGGAATCCACATCATCGAGATAGACCTAATTATTTCTACTCACTAATTAATAATCTAAAACATAAATCAAATCACATGTTAAACAATAAAATATATTAATAGTAATCTCTAAGTAATAATAAGCGAACAAGACCTAGGGGTCAGACCTATTTCCTCAGGGGCTCATCTCTGATGGCCTTGCCTACGTATTGCATAGAGGCTCTATATTTCGACAAATTGAGTTCACACAACACAAATTTGATTGACTAACAATCACATTTCACCAAGTTTTAACTCACAACTAACTCACAACTATATAGTAAATACATAAAATGATAAATGATAAATCTATAAGGCCTCCTTTTCACTATAAGGAAGAATGGTTAACAATCCCAATTATGATAATATGCAAGGACCATGTGACAAAAAAAAAGATAACCAAGTATGATCTAGGATGAAGGTGACCATACCATATCCTAAATAGATTATTATAATTTTAGTTGTGGTTTTGTGGACATGGAAAAAGTATCCCTTTTTGCTTGATTGATTTGGGAATAATTAATGAAAAATTGGACTTAATGAGGCCTTGATTTAGTGTTGTGAGGTGTTTTACACATCCACATTAGGTCTTGGACCCTTGCAAATGCATTAAATGATGTCTTGTAAAGGTGTTGTAAAGTGTTGTAAATTACTTTCATACTTTTCTAGACTTTTATTAAGCATTTAAGTCTAATATTATTTTAATTCAAAAGTTATCTTTTCCCTCTTCTTCTATAATTAAATAATTATTTCAATTATTTAATTATTCATTAGCCTTTTCTCTCTCTATAATTAAATAAATGTTATATTTATTTAATTATTTATCCTTTCT
>VDFB02281492.1:44968275-45048716 GCA_007258455.2 Sequoia sempervirens | reverse complement strand
CAAGTTTTATATTTTTTTCATCTCTTTGACCACCTTGGACCTATTACATGGCTTGAATACATTCAATTTATTCTTTACATGGCCTTGACACATTATTTTAGACTTGAACACACAAATTTTACAAATTATCCTTTTGGAGGCATTCATTTAACAGGGTGCTCCTGCACTATTCATCAAAAGGATTTGTGTCCCAGGCCATAAGGATGCATAACATTTCAAGTATGGATTAAGCAGAAACAATAACACTAATCCTGCCATTCTGAATAACCCCTATTACCTTGTCGAATCTCCTTGCACATGCATTGACTAACTTTGGGCATGGATGCACAACAAGAAACATGAACTATGGTAAACCACAATCCTAGAGTCAAAGCACAAAACCCTCAACTGACTCATACTTTTCCTTTCTCTAAAACATACCTTCTCTAAGATTTTTAGGGTTAATCGATAACTTGGGGTCAAAAACATTGTCGATGATATCTTGCACTACCTCTCGTTTTATAGGCTTATCAACCGACACCTTCTTGCAAAATTTGAAAGGTCACTCCTCCACTACCGAGGTGTTAGTGAATGACTTCTGCTCAAAAACATTAGCATAGTCAGGTTGTTGACTTGAAGTTGTGGCTTGTCTTCCAGAGGTTGAGGGTTCTGCCATGACTATATCAAAAAGTTGCAGAGAATTCCTTTGTGAAAACAACCACTTTCCTTTTGCTTGAAAAGGAAAACCTACTTTTGAGTGCAATTAATTCTCTTGCTTGTACATGTAGTTAAGACTATGCTATTATTGTTGGTCTATTAAATGTTTCCACCGAGGTGATATGTGTGAACATGAGATCTTTATCTCTTGGGAATGCTGATAATTCCGTGAGGATGGAATTAGTATATTCTCCTCACTGCCTCTTTTACAAATAAGTTTGTTGCATTGAAGCAAATGCTTTTTCTATGTGGAATGTTTTGAAGTGATGTAAGGTACCCCTTGAAAAGACATGACCATTAATTTTTCAAAGCTTTTAGCACATTAATCCATGTCTTTTCTCATTAGTAAGTTGGTTGGCATCTATGATGGAAAATGACACATGTCAACAATCACTGTATGAGAGCATTTACTCCTAATGCCCAAATTTATTTCTTAGGGCATTCCATCTAATCCTCTTTGTGATTTATCTACCTTACTCCATTTTTTCTTAAAAAATTTTGTTGTCATCTGGCTAAAAATACACATTTTGTTAGTTGAGTTTTCCGGATCAACTTTTCTATATATAGCTATGCCACCTTTTGCAACATTCATTTGAACATATAGTCTTTTAAGTTAGCTAGCCTTCCACTTATTCCCATTCCACCATAATTTGTTGGTTTATCAGAATGACTGCTGGCTTAGGCACTCCCATCTAGCTCCTTCCTAGGAGATCGCAATACTGCTTCATGAGAGAACTGAATCAAGCTCCTGGTGAAGAAATGTGACCCCCTTGTCATGATTGCGTTCAAATGGGTGGTGGGTGCAGAATTCATTACCGATGAGAATTAGCTTCAGAACAACTACAACATATTTTCTTGCTTTGTGGTTTCACTACTAGACGTAAATGTGTCCAATCCTATGATAATTGAATTGTGCCATGATATGTTCAACACCTCATTGATGGAAGGGCTTGGTGAGATAGTGTAAGTGGTCATCCCTAGTGTTGGTATCCCGGGTGCTATGGAGCTCCGCATGCACATGGATTTCGGTATAGATGTACCTTGGTTGCCCTTCCTTTCTAACTTCCACACCATGGACGTTGAGATGCACCGCTACAATTCTCAATCAGTGGCCACTTTTTTGTTGTGGGAGTATGACGTGGAGCGGGTTTCGGGATTGCCCTGGAGGAAGCACTTTGACTTCTTGGTGCAAAATTGCAACGAGTAGGCCTTGAGCCAATGTTGTGGAGTTCATGTCCATTGTGTTTTCAATCCCATTTTTTCAACTTGATAGACAAGGAGAAGAAGAGGAAGAAAAGAAAAATAAGAAGAAAGAAGACCCAATAAAGAGCTTTTATGGCTTCCTAGGTGATGGCTAGAGACCTTTTCTGAGTGTTTTTGCACGTTGCCTTCTTTCTTTTTGACCTTTTGGCTCCATAACTACTGTTGGGTTTGCTCGAGAGAGCCTTATGTTTAAATCTGATCCTTAGGCTTGCATTATATGTAAGTTTTTTGATAAATATAATATAATACAAGCTTTTTATTTCTTTAGTGTTCTTCTTTAGTTGCTTTATTCTCAAATTTTCAAAATATTTAGAATTTTTTTTACATATGGTACATAACTGTTAAAATTTTCTAAAGAACTATGTATTTTAATGGAAAATCTTCAGATAAATACCATTCACTAGTATATCTAAAGTGTTTCCTTCCATATCTTCAAGCTTGTACGCATTATTTTCTTTGCATGTGTTGATTCAAAAAGGTCCTTTCCACAGTGCTTCAAATTTCATGTGTTGCCCTGGTTTCGTAGTATGTTCATCGTAATTTAGCACTAAGCTCCGTTCTTTGAATTCTGGGTTAGAAGTCTTTTTTTCAAACCATCACTTGGCTATCTACTGGCGATTGATCATGGCTCCATGATCCTTTTCTCTATCTTCCTCCTGTTTGAGGAGTTCTGCCAACCGTACTTCCATTCCACCATTTTCTTCAATCTCTAAGGGTTTTAGGAGTTGTAAAGCAGGAATTTCTATGGAAAGGCGTATCACTACCTCTTTTCCGTACACCAACTCATAAGGGGAGGTCTTCAAAATCTGCTTGGGGGTAATTCAGTCTTCCCACAGAGTAGTTCACAAATTCTTGTACCAATCTCTTTGTCGTTCTAACCCAATATGTTTGATTAACCTAATTAAGTTTTTCCTGGTGGACTCTACTAACCCGTTCCCTTGTGTGTAGTATTTTGATGAATTTTAAAGGAAAATCCCATGTCTGATAGTAAAATCCAACATCCCTGACCCAACAAAAGCCTGGGCATTGACAGATATGATGGTTTTGGGGGGACCAAATCTGGCCACTATTTCTTCAAGGAAACTAACAATTTCCCCCTTTGTTGCATTATTTAGGGCTACATCCTCTATCTACCTTGTAAAGTAATCAGTCACTGTGAAGATCCATTTATGTTTGGCACTAGAAATAGGATTTATCATGTTGATAAAATCCAAACCCCATTGAGAAAAGGGTTCTTCGGTTACAATCGGGCTTAGGGGTAAAGTGGCATTCTTTCTTTTTCCAACAAAATATTGGCACTGTGTATACTTCTGCACCAGATGATGTTCTTTGGAAAACATAGAGGACCAACAATATCCTTCCCACATTATCTTTAAATTGGTGATCTTGGTAGAAAATTTCCACCCTCAAGACTATGAAGAAATTCATTAAGAACTTTTTCCACCTATAGGTTGTTGAGACATCGAAGCAGCACACCATCATAATTTTTGTTAAATAGTACATCCTCAATTAATACATACTTGGCACCTTGCAATCGGTAGTATATTTTCTTATTGAATAGAAGACTGGTTGGGTAATATCCCTTTTGCATATACCATTTCCAATCAGCCACCCAAGACTCTTTAGACTTGAATTGGTTTCAGTAGACTTGATCAGTCTCCTTTTCAGCCACAAGACTCGTTTCATGTGTGATGTATTCACATAGACCTCTTCCCAAAACCATCTTGGTTGGTCTGACATCCACATCATATTCTAGGATCTTAGTGATCCAATTTTCTCTTTTTTTGGTGATCTCACCTTTTGTGATGTATTCCCACACACTGGGATGTGCTACAAGGATAGTGATCATGTTGGCCAACACCAAGTGTCAAAACTTTTTTAAACTTTTAACAATGGAAAAAAAATTGTTTTCAACAAAGTTATACCTAACCTCATAACCTTTCAAGGTTCTTGAATGGAAAGCAATAGGGTGTTTTCCATTATTCTAATTGCCTTTCTAAATAAGCACTGAAGCTATTATCATATCTATTGTATACATAAAGTAGGAAATCTTTGGAAAATATAGATTAACTAAGACTGAAGCAACATAAGTCAGTATCTTTATTTGCTCAAAAGATTTTTTTCCTTTAGGGGTCCACTTGAACAACATATTCTTTTTAAGAATTAGTGTGATAGGCCTCACAATACCGACAAAGTCTGAAATGAACTTGTTGATGAAATTGATTTTCCCTAAAAATGACTGGAGTCCTTTCTAGTTTACTGGCAGGGGTAATTCCATTATAGATCTCACCCTTTCAAGATCTATTTCTATTCCCTCTTTAGATAGTACAAAGCCAAGTAGCTTACCTTGAGGCACTCCAAAGATACATTTTTTGCAATTTAAAGAAATCTTGAACTCTTGGCATTTCTGGAAAACCTTTTCTAGATTGTCAAAGTGGTCATCCTTTGATTTTCAAAAGATCGTTAGGTCATCCAAATATATCAAAATAATCAAGTTGATTAAACCTTTGAAAGCAATATCCATTGCTCGCTGAAAAGTTGCACCAACATTTGAAAATCTGAACGGTATCTTGGCATATGCAAATGTTCCCCACTTAGTGGTAAACATTGTCTTGTGTTGATCACTCTCCTTTACATATAGCTAGTTATATCCCGAAAAACCATCAAGCAATGAGAACATTTCAGATCTGGCTATTGTCTACAAAATTTTCTCCATTGATGACAAGGGGTAATGGTCCTTCAATGACGCTTTGTTCAAGTCTTGAAAATTGACACAAAGTTCAATGTTGCCATTCTTCTTTGAGACAGGTACCAGATTTGACACCCAAGTGGAATTTTTGATCGGATATATGATTCTTAATTCGCCCAACTTGGTGAGCTCATGTTCCATTAAGGCTTAAACCTTCAGGTTGACTGGCCTTTGCTTCTATCAAACATGCTTGAACCCTTCCTCCAAGTCAATGGTATGTTGAATTATACCAGGGTCATAACCTCTAAGATCATCATAATTCCATGCCATAACTCTTTCCTACTTATAGCATAGATCCCTTAATCTTCCTTTATCTTTTTGTAGAACCTCTTTTCCAACTTTCAACTTTCTGCCACTTCCAACATCAAGTTCTTCATAATATCTTTCATCTGTAGTGAACCTTCGCTTGCCATTTCTTGCATCTTCACAGTCAAAAAGGTTCTTGGGGGAAATCAACCCTCTAGGAAGCTTGTTCCCTTTCAATTGGATGACCTTCCCATCAAAAAATTATGTTCCTGGAGGTGAACAGTTGGGAATCATTCCTCCTTTTTGTATGAAGGTAGCAATCTAAGTGTCATCATCAAAAACTTATCAATTTTCATCATTGTTAGGAATTAAGGGTCAGACGATGACTTGCATTGCATTTTTCTTGGTTGAGTTAGAAACTAGTTCAAATTGTGACTCAACATATTCCATCTAATCATTGATATTATTATGAGACCAGGGAATAAATTGTGCGTTGAATGCTTTGAAACTCTCGATCAGGTTCCAAATCTGATGTCTATATGACTTCATTCAGGTGTTCTTTGTAGTTGCCTGACTATGGACTTAGCTCACCACTAGCTCTAAATATCTAAAAGCTTGCACTCTCATTATACCCATCCTTTTTGCAAGGATTAGACCATGGACCAAGGCTTCATATTCAACATCATTATTTGAGCATGGGAATAGAAAATGGTAATCTCTAAGAGTTTTAGATCCCATCATAGATTGTAATCAGACACTTGCTCTAGATCCGGCTTTACACTTGGCACCATTAAAATATAGGGTCCATAGACGATTATCAGACGGGCCATTGGATTTCTCCTGATCCTTCATCAATTTTAGAAAATATTTATCACTGTTGAAAATTACATAGGTGCCTAGCCCTGTAGCATGGAAATTTTTTAATGGATTAGACCCAATGAATTGGTTGAGCAACACTTCTTCCTCAAGAGTCCACTTGCTTGTATCCTCTTCATCTTCTAAAATTTCTACACAATATTTCTCCTATTGAGAGATGGAAGTATGTGTAGCTTCAAAGCATAGGAATGCATTGTCCACAATCTATTTGGGATGTAAAGCTTTAGAAAGAGTCTTCATCTTCACCCCACGCTTGGTTCTCAATATCAGGTGGGACAAGTCAAGTACTAGGTATCTACCAAGCTTGGCGGTGAAATCTCTTGATAGACACATTCTGAAGACCGGTGGAATGTCTATCACTACTACTTCCTACATGACTATTTGACTTGGGCAGGAGAAAAGGGTCAAAGATAGATCTTTTATCTAACCAATGGTCGAAACCTTCTCATCTAGTTGTGTGGTTCCCTTTTCAAGGGGCTCATACTTAATCTTCAAAGCATCTACCACTTGTTTTGGCATGACAGTCGCATTGGATCCCAAATCAATCATATTATTATGCAAAAGCTTATCTCCCACAATAAGTGTTAAAAAGAAAGGTGTGGGATTTGGCCTGCTTACCTCTTTCTCCTTTGCATTTTCCACGTCACTTGCATACTCTACAACTTTTGGGAATTGAGTTTCCAATGCGGGTACCTTGTCTTTTCTTTGATCACATATTAGAGCTAATCCCATTTGAGGCATTTTTTCTTCTTTCTTCAATGTTTCTCGAAGTAGAGTCTTTTGTTTGGGAATAGATAAGATGTCCCACAATGATACATTGGTGGACACCTTCTCTAATTTCTCTACCACATTAAGTGTCCCATATGTTTGGGCCTTGGGCTTAAACAATGGTATCTCGCTCATTTCTGGAAGAAAACGTTCCAACATGATTGGGCTTGGTGTTTCACTCGTCTCTTTCTCAAGAAATGGTATATTTTGTGGCTACAGGACAGGTCGGATGATAGGTGGTGGAAACTACTTATCTTTTGGTGATGGTTGATGCAGCTGAGGTCATGGCAAAGGTTTTTGTACGTATTCTCTGATGAGCCTTCTTTTAGACCTTGTGTTGTAATGTGATTGTACTTGTGGAGAGCTAGTCATTGGAGCTTCATTTGTGAATATCGTGTCTTCTTCCTCCATCCATGAGAACAATGCCTGATCAGGTGCAATTTCTAGCTCCTGCTCTAGGGACATCCCTTGCATTTGTTCTCTAAAATGAGCATTCTCCATTTTGGAAGACTCATATTCATTCACAGTTAGGAGAACACCTTTTCTTCTTTGTTTCGTCATCCTTTTTTACATATTTCCCCTAGGGAAATTTTGTGGAAGATGACTATCACTGCATGGGAAACACCATACATTTTCTTCTTCCACCAAATTATTTTGGCCTAGGATCATTTCTCTGCTCTTGATGTATTTTACCATTTGAAGCGGCATAGTGACCAAAACTATTTGGTTCATGGATGTGATTTGTTGACCTCCTCCTCGAGAAAACTCCTGGTATGTATTCTATTGATACGATGGCCTTCTTCTGCTATAGGTTTGAGTGTTTGACTTTGGAGGCATCGCCTACTACCATTTGATGATAACCAACTCATTAGCAAGAGTTTGCATGAGACTCTTCGTGTTTTTAATATCTGTCATGACTGAGTTGGAGCCTGTCATGTTGCTTTGTGTGGCAGGATACGCATACATGGACTACAACATGCCCAATGTTGATTTCGTAATAGAAGTGCTTAAAGAAGCTTCTTCTCAAGATGTTGTAGAGGGTTCCATGAACATGGGCATAGGCGGTCATGGTGGGAGCTTCCCAACATCGATCAAACTATTTTTTGCATGCACCACTGCCCCATATGCATCAGGAAAGATATCTCCTCCCATGGAAGTTATCACAACTGCGATGTCTGAATTGATAGCTTTTAGATGGAACATGAATTCCCTTGCAACTAGGGGTCAAGCAATCATTGGGATCCTCTACCAAGTTTTATCAAACCTAGTGTTGAAATCACTCATGGCCTCTTGCGAGGACCTTTTGATGGTGATCAATTGATGTAATAATAAGGAGGGATCTCCCTTTTTTGAAAAGCATTCAAGGAGCCTTTCTCTAAGCTGGTTCTAGGAGATAATAGAGCCTGTAGCCAAAGATTGATACCAATCTTGTGCTTTTAATTTGAAAGAGGTGGCTAACAGCATTAGAGTGATATTTTCGTCCACTATATTATGTACCCTACATACCTCTGGTATATCTTACAAGTGTTCAGAAGGGGTTTTGAATTCTTCTCTGGAGAATTTTGGGATAGCCTTCAGGGCATTAGTAGGTATGGTAGGCCATACATCTAGGGGTTTGGGTGGTTGTAGAGGAATACCACTATCCCATCTTACAAAATTTCTAGGAGTAGGGGGAGGTACGTCAGCCATATAGAAAAGATTCTTGTGAAATGGGTATACAAGTATTCTAATTTGAAAATTTAAGCCTCTGAGTGGAGTAGATAAAGCTATAGATATTAGACTCTTACTTCATACTCTATTGCTCCTTACTAGTGATACAAAACCTGTAAGTCTTCTCCTCCTAAGTTCTGAGTTAGGTAACTAAGAGTACTAGAAGTGACCTCTTCAAGATGCTCTTATTTGGACTCTGGGCATGAAACTTCTAGTTTCCTTCCTTAGCTTGATTCAAGAAATATTTCTAACTTCTAATCAGGTGTTCAGAAAACTTCTTGTCCCACCGTGTGTGCCAGAAAAAGAACTTTTGATCATCAAAGCTTGCGCCTCTCCAATAGTCTTATGGGAAATTCAATGAGTGTGGGAAAAATTGTGTCTCACTGAATACCTCTGAGATTTTTGTAGAAAGCTAGCTATTCTTTGGGGTTTGGAGATAAGGGGAGAAGGAAATGTAAACATAAAACATAAAGGTGATGTGCTAAAGCTTTTATAACATTTCAAACCCAAATCATTCCTATGAGTGATATAAATAGACACAAAATTCCACAATCCTTCATTGTTGGAAAGAGAACGAACAAAAAAGGCTAACTTCAAGCATAGTGTAGACTTTCAAATCTTTTTGTAGGTAGTGTTCATTAAGGTTTGATCAAACATAAAGATTTCTTATGAGTAACAAAACAATATCTCAGAAATCACTTGAACTCTTCCTCCTAATACAACATAGCACGAATAAACAACTTTAAGAAAAAAAAAGAAGTCCAATGACATAATCCAATTTTCTTAAGCTACTACTCTACCTTACGAGCATACAACATGGAAATCAACTATTTAAACTATCCAAATTTAGCTTGCAAGACATAGTGTTTCATTCAAAATGATAATATAAAGAAATAAATCTTGAAAAAGGTTATACATGCACAGTCTCAACAATTTCTCCTCAATAGTTTGTGCTTTTAAATATCAAATGAACTTTGAAACAAAGGTCAGATGCCAATCCGACAATAGTTTAAACCTTAATAGATATAACATGCCAAAGATAAGTAGTTTTGCAACTTTTCTTCTAGAAATAATTCTAAAAACCTAAGAATAATAAAGAAACTTCTCTTTAAAACAAAGAAACTGTAGCTTGGAATCCAACCCCTAATTGTGTCCTCGCCCTCCTTATATAGTTGCAGAAAAGGAAATACACCACCTCAACATAAAAAATGATATTGCTAGGTGTCAACAATTAATGGCATATGATCAAATCGTAGATCTTTTCTCATCAATTCTCAGCTGTTGCATTGATGTTTTTTCAAATATTTAACAAAGATAGAGGCCCATAAATGATCAAATACTAGAAACAACAGCCTGGAAAAAGGTCTAGTTGACCGATCACATCACCTTGAGGCACCAACTCAAAAATTCCACCCCAAAAACCAAGAAAAGAAAAAGGTTAACCAACTCCAACAAACTCTCAAAACATATCACTTCATAGGAGATGCAATCTTCCTGGGGTGAAGAGGTGACATGTCAACAAGGCGAAAAATTTTGAGTTCATCAATATAGCTCCCAAGAAAATTCCCGACGAGTCAACACATGTCTTGAACTCTCTCCCAAAAGGAAGATGAGAGATTAAAGCTTCATAGCCACCACGTGGCACATTGAACATCTTTTTGATAATTCTACTTGAGCATAGGTATCCAAAACTAAAAAAATTTATACAAGCCGAAAATGAAAATGACTAAGGAAAAACTACTTCACAATATATTTTATTAGTTTTCTACACTTAGGACAATATATTTATACACATTTTATTTATATTTACATTAATCTTGAGTGTAGACATTGCCCTTTTTGGACCATCTCTCTCCTTTTAGGTGAAAAACCCTAGAAGTGCAAGAGAGTATTAGGGTGCCAAAATATTTGTTTACATTTTGGTGAACCTGCCTTTAGAATACTTTCTTTTCTAATTTTGGATTCCATCATCATCCTAGAATTAGCTTGCATTAACATTGCATTGCATTTTGCATTAGTTAATTTTCCTTCTAGGGTCTTAAAATTTTGCATTAGTAAAAGTGCATATAGTTTGCATTTTTGCATCCCAAATCATTGAAAATCATCTAAAATATGCATTTACATTTATTATTTAAGTCATAAAACATCAAAAGCATCAAAACTAATTGAAATTTTTTGAAATTTTTGAAAAAAACCCTTACTGGAACTCAGTTGCCATTATGGGCGAATTCATCCCAAGTCAAATTTTAACTATCTATCACAACATAAAAAAAATCATTTTGTGCTTCCTAAACCTCCTAGTCCCATATACTATAAGTCTGGAAAGTTTCAACATGCACACCACTTGAAAATTTCTAAATTTTTTGAGAAAAAACCCTTATTGGGACTCATTCGCCATTCTGGGCGAATCAGTCCCAATTCAGATTTTTAATTGTCTATTACAGCACCAGAAACCTCATTTATATGCTTCCTAAGCCTCCTAGTACCATATATTATAATTCTGGAAAGTTTTGGGAACATTTTTTTATGCATCTAGCTCAAAAACATCAATTTAGGGTAGTCATTTTTTAAATCATTTCATTTACAAGCATTATTAGATTTGAAAATGCTCACATTTCTGAAGTTTTGCATAACATGGATAAAATTAATTTTCACTTTTCCATACACAATGTTTCTATTCATAAATCTTTGCATAAGTTTGATAAAATTGCTTTTCATTCTGACATATACATTGTTTATATACTTAAAGTTCTGTATACATTGGATAAAAGTGTCTTGCATCTTTGGATATACATTGTTTACATTGCTGAAACATTGCATGAAATGGTTACATGTGCTTTTCATTTTTGTTCACACAATGTTAGTTTCTTGCATATTTAGACATTTTAAGAAACATTTCCTATCCCCTCCCTATGAGAGTATTTTTTTGAAAGAGACTACAACCTTGGACATTCCTAAGGATCATATTTGGTCCTCTCCTAATATCTCTCCTATTGGTTATGAAGATATTTTGGTAGAAGAACCAATCAATGAGAGTTTTGAGAATCCTAGTTGTTTCTCTCCTCTTACCTCTCTTAGTGGACAAGAAATTGATAAAAAAGACAACACAACCATAGGTAATCATGACAACATTTGTTCTTCTTCTAGTATCTCTCCTAGTTGTGAAGAAGATGCTTTGATGTTAGACAACACAATCGATTATGGTCATGAATATCTTAGTTTCCCCCCTTCACCTAGTGAAACCCTTATTAAGCAAGACAATTCAACCATTGATCATTCCCCCACTTGCAATGAAGTCCTTTTAGGAGAACCAACCTTTTAATGTCAAGAATATTTGGGTTGTCATTCTCCTAAAAACTCTCCTCCTAGGGAGAATATCACGGTGCAAGAAAATGTGAACATTGACCCATATCCTTCAAACACTTAACCTTCCCTAGATGATGATAATAAAGTGACATTAGAATCCCCTTCACTAACAAATCATGCACATAAAGACAAGATTCTTGAGGTTATGATGACATAAGTGGGGTCTCCTTTCACTAGTGAGTTTCCTAAGTCACCTACCATTAGTGACTCACAAAAACCTAAGAGATGTCTTGAAATCCATGATGCCATCTAATAAAAACAATGTTTTGCAGCTGCTAAGTTGCAACTTAGTGAGTCAAACATCTAGGGGACCACACAACACTCCTACTCCATTATCTTTTCTTCCACATAGTTTTCCTAGTGTTGAAGACCTTAAAAAGACTCCTATTAATATATTTGTATGGAAACTCATTCAACTATCGCCTAAAATAAAATTTCTATTTCACAAAATGTTGCAAATAAAGGAGGAGATACAATCTTACATAAAATTGAATAATTTAGCATCCCCCTCGCATCCCATGTGAGCCACCCAATTAGAAATCGCATTCCCTAAACATGAATTACCCTCACTTGTGATTCAAAACCAGAATGATCCCTCGACAATAAAGGTGATCATTAATGAAATTTTAATCAGGAACAACCTCATAGATAATGGATTAGAAATTAATATTTGTAGCTTAGACCTCCTAAACAAACTAGGCATGGACAAAAAGCTCATTCAACTTAATGATGTTCATATTCATAGCTTTGACAATGTTAATAGGCAACCAATAGGAAACCACTAGGGATGATCACATTACCTATTGAGGTCGGACCTGCAATGTTTCCTACCTCTATCCATATTATGCAAGAACCCATTCCATACAATCTTCTCCTAAGGAGACCATGGATTCATGCTATGAAAGGAGTCCCATCTACTCTTCACCGTGTAATGAAATTCTAATACAACAACAAGATATACACGATTGATGTAGATGAGAAAATATATGCATCAAATGATCACACCACTTTCAACTCCCCTAATCCTTTCATTCCTAGATCAAAATTCAAACCTATACAAGTTGATGTTAATTCTTCACCTACAACAAAACTCTTTCATGATAATTAGGGGTTGTTAGATTTTATGCCACCTTTCAATAAAACCTCCAAAATCTCACCCTCATTGTCCAAAGATTCATATACAAATGATTCATTTTTAGACACAAGTTCTAGTAGTGATTGGGGTGAATGGTAAATTTTTGGCACCCTAAGACTCTATAACTCTTCTAGGGTTTTTCACCTAAAAGGAGAGAGTAGAACCAAAAATGCTAAAGGGTTCATTAAAATTAGGATGTGTATGATGTTTATATGACTAAATGAGATGATCTATGTGCAACTAATTGACAAGATTGATTGATTAAGTATACAAAAACCTAAGAAACAAGTGATGTTTGAAAACACATTGTGTAATGCAACAATGAACTCGAAATGAATGCAAAGCTTTAACAGAAATGAACCAAACTGAAAGTGTGCACTTGGAACCTTGATGAAGATTGGAAATTAATTTTAAAATGCTGCTGATATTGATTTTCAGGTCTAGTGGGACTCATTCGCCATTCTAGGTGAATTAGTCCCAATTCTACCAAATTCAGTCATAACCTGTTTCTGACAAAAGGGTATCAGAAAATGCATAAAACGTAAAACTGACCTTGGAGTGGGACTCATTCATCACCCATGGTGAATGAGTCCACTTTTGAAATTTTGGATTTTTAAAAGTGGATTTTGGAGCTTTTGATCTACACTTTGATTGTCTACAGGTTTCTACTTCTGAAACTATGATTTAATGGTCTAAAAATGAGTTTTTGTTGATATTTTGACTTGTTGAATGAGGAGAAGACTTGAGAAACCTTACAAATTGATCTTCAATGGTTTCCAAGCTTCCAAGAGTCCTAAATATACAAACACACAAGAAGAGAAGAAGAAATGTTGAATGTTAGGGCATGGGGTTTGCCTTGGTCAAACCCCTTTTAGGTAATTAAACCAAAATGATGAAAGAATGGAATGAAATATGAAATAATGGAATTTATTACCTTTCAATGTTATTTGATCTTGAATTTCTATAGCAATGGAGGAAGATTCAGTCCTTGAATGTCTTTAGGAGCTCTCTTGATGTCTTGCAATGAGAAAACCCTAAGTTGCTTGACTTGAGATGAAAGATTGGTGGATGAATATGTGAATTACGTTGATGGATTCTAAAAATGAGTTTAGATAGGTTCTTTTATAGGAAATTCACATATTTTACCCATTAATACCTCATCATAGTTCGACATGAAGCAAACTTAAACTTAAATTTCACTTTTTTCTCGCTCAAAGATCAAAATTGAGCCAAATGGGACTCACTTGCCATACATGGAAAATGGATCCCACCTGGATGGGACTAATTTACCATGCATGGAGAACATTTGGGTCCTACAAGGGCCAATTTATAGCGCAGATGCCAAGAGATAAGGAAATAAGGTCTAAAATGTAGATTTTTTGGGTATTTGATCAATTTAGGCCTCAGGATGCAGAATATGGGTTAATAGGGGCCTATTAATGATGATTTGAATGTCAAATAGGGATTGGGACACAAAAATTGCTGTGAAAGTGCGATTAAATACACTTTACAACACTAAAATGAGGTCCACATAGCCTAGGAAGGCATAAGAACCAATGAGAATGTGTAAATCACAATACAACACTAGTTTAGTGTTAAGTTTATCTTACAAGCCTTCTAGATTGATATAATAATTTTATTAAGCATATTTTATAATGTTGAATTAGGGAGAAATGGGTTCATTAAGTCTAGAAAAGCGTGAAAGCATCTTACAACACTTTACAACACCTTTACAGACCGTTGATAAAAGCATGTTATTCGATTTGCAAGGGTTGAATACCTAGTGTGGATGCATAAAATGCCTCAAAATACTAGATTAAGACCTCATTAAGTCCATTTTATCGTGAATTAATCCCATGTCAAGCAAAGGTTCATTTTTTGTACAGTGCATTTAGCCCCCACTTTAGTGAGAGGATGAACTTGCTTCAAACTCACACTAAAGTAGACATTCAAGAGAGATCCAAGTGTGTAGATGCAAATGACAAAGAATGAAAAAGATCAAAGGAGGTTGCACAAGCCCCCAAGGATCCAAGATCCTAAGTCAAACCATCAAGATACAAAATCATTTAAAGGAAAGAAATAAAGGAAAGAAAAAAGGGGTGGAAAAGATGTACTCACTCCGGGGCCACAAAACTTTAGGTCATCTGTGGGGTGAGAAGTCCACAACATACTCACTCTGGGGCCACAAAACTTTTGATTTTCTGTAGGTTGAGAAATCTCAAAAGGTGAGAAACATACATTAGTTGGTATGCACTCACAAACACAAAGGTGGCTATGGGGAAAGTGGTGTCACTAAATGTGTTTCCCACTCAAACCATACCAAAGTTATACCTCCTGATAACTTTGATAAGGTGCCACAATGAAAAATGTTTTCAAGCTCTATGAGGTAAGAAAAACTTCATATGCTTGACACTCATAGACATTGTTAATGCAAATTAATGTAAGGAATGTTCAAATGGATTTTTCTTTGTTTGTGCAATGTCTCATCTTAGGGAACATCATGCTTAATATCTCCAAGAGAGGATACGTGAAAATGATCTCATCTTGTTTCCAAGAGAGGAAAAGTGCAAGGTCTCATCCTAGGGAACATTATTCCTAATGTGTCCAAGAGAGAAAATCACAAGAAAAAAGAAAATCACACAATGAAATGTGAGTGGTGATGTATGCCCCAACTTTAAAGTGGTTACCAACACCCATACTATTATAAATTTCTTTAAAGTAGAAGGAGACATGAGAGCTTACTCGAAAATCCCTATGCCAAGTCATATGTTTCCAATAAGCTATGTCATGAAAGAGAGAAGTATGTCACGTGTGAGCCAACTTAAGGCATGTCATCCACATCCAAAGCTTTCTCTTATATGTTAATGAAAGGTTAACAACTAGCTAAAATATTCAATGACAAGTGATATACAAGGACAAGGCTATTGAACCCCTTGCCCCCACTTAGTGTGGGACAAAGGTGAGCTGAAAGGATTGATGAGATGCATGCTAGAGTTAAAATCAATATCAATTAGAGGAATGAGGTGCCCCCACATAAGGAAGCATACCAAGCTTCTAAAAATGTTGTATTTTATGACTCAAGGAATTACATTAATTAGTGGAGTGACCATGAACTCTATGATAGGAATAGTATGAAGTCTTGTAATAACATTTCTTTTGAGTTCTAGGAGGAAGAGAGATCAAATGATCTTGGAGGAGTCTCAACAAGATACCCTCTTGATCAATGGTAGAAGGTGGTTTTGTGATTGGTTTTAAAGAGACATCTTGCTTAGTAGTAGATGTCATACTTACACAAGACTTTTTAGATTGCGATATTTTGTTCTCTCGATTATAGAAAGATACAAAATATAACACATTTGAATCATAATTATTTTGCAAGATGACATTGACATTAAGCGAAGGAATAGTTGTGTTTTGCATGTTGGTTAAAGGATTATGTTCAAGACCATTAGTTGTTAAGTATGATGTAGGAGTATGTTGTGGGAGACTAGTGATGTTTGGTGAAGGTTTGGCGATCTATATTATAGGACAATAACTGAGACCATGATTTTTTTTTTGCGTGTTAGGCTCTATAGGGTTTTGGATACCTTGTTCTTGAGAACAACATCCTTGTCCACTATAGTCAAGTTGTTTCATAAGCTCATAACCTTTTCCATAAAGCTTCTTTATTTCTTTTGGATCAGGTGGTTGATCATAAGCACCGTCAAAGGTGATTGTGTAGTGTTTTTCTTTGTATGAAGTAGTGGAGGCGGATGCTTACTAAGGGGTATTTGCTATTTATTTTCCCCTATTTGAATTTTTGTGTATGATCTTATACTCACACATGAAGTCATGCTCAAAATCCAAGGAACCCTAATCATCTTCTAATAGCATCATGAGTTGGTCAGTATGTTTTTGTTCATTGTTTTGTTGTACGGGTTCTACTTGTGTGGTTGGTGTTAATGTGTTTAAGGGGTTCTCTTTGGTTTGCTCAAGTTGTGAGACACTATAAGGCTCATCATCATCTTTGAGTTTGTACACTTTATTGTTGTGGATATATTTCATTTTATGATGAAGAGTGGAAGGAACACCATTCATTGCATGAATCCAAAACCTGCCTAGAAGAAGGTTATATGAAAGATCATTAGGCATAACATGGATTGGTGTTTCCAATGTGGCCACTCCAACTGTAAGAGGTAAATTGATCACACCAAGTAGTTGTTTGCTAACATTTTCAAATCCCCTAATGGATAAATAATTATATTGGATGTTTGATCTATCGATACCAAGTCTCTCGAGAAGTTTACTCCACATACATTAAGAGCGAAACCAGTATCTATAAGAGTTCTCTTAAACCTTGTTCATTTGTATTGAGCAATAATCATAAAAGCTTCATTTTTTTTTTTGCACTTCCAAAGGAGGAAGCTCACTTTGGGAGAAAATAATTTCAGCATTTATTCCTTGGATTATGGCTGCAATGTTAGTTGGTGTGCATTAGAAGGGATAGGAACTTGTTGCAAGGAAGATCAGAACATGTTGTGATAGTGACGGGAGGCTTGAATAAACTCCCATAATGAGATCTTAGTAGGAGTTTTCTTAAGCTGTTCAACAAGATCATACTCCTTTGTGTGTGGGATGAAGTGAGGGGCACTAGGTGGATTAGGTAAAGGTAAAGAGATTGGGGTTGGTTAAGACGATTGTGGATTATTTCGAGTGTTATATGTATGAGCAATGATATTATAACTCAGCTATTGTGATACATTATTCTGAGGTTGATAGAGAATGAATTCAGGTTTATTTTGAGTTTTTTGTTTGTGGGAAGGTGGATGGAGAGTAAACTCGAGTTTAGATGGAGGTTTATGTGAAAGGGGATAAAGGATAAGTTGAGGTTGAATACTGTTAACATCTTGTAATAATTGAGATTCTTCATTGTCTTTGAAGGGCATGTTATCTTTGTCTTGGGTCATAATATCCTCCCTAGAAGGAGAGCTATTAGGAGAACAACAATCCACATGCTTGTGACAATTATGGTTTGGTTCATCCAAAATAACTTCATTGCAACTAAGGGAGTTATTAATGGTTGGATGTGTTTGAGTATTGATAATGGGTAGATTAGGGGAAGACTTTATGCAAGTGTTCAATGTTTGTAATTTCTCATTCTCTTGTGCCATATTATCTACCATACTAGGAGAGCTTGTAATATGTTCATCTGAGTGTGAAATTTTCAAAGTAGCTTCATCACAAGTGGGAAAGGCATCAAGAGAAGGAAAATAATTGCATTCTTATTTTTCAATGATTGGATCCTTTTGATTAATTATGTGTTCATGGATGGAGGAAACATTAAGAAAGGGAGAAAGAAGATTCTCATGAATTTCAATGTATATTTCTTCTAGTGCCAAAATATCTTCTTCACAAGTAGGAGAAGAAAGAGTATGATTATCATGATTATCTGTGATTACCTCCTTTTTTCCAATAATGTCTTCCAAAATAGGGGAATAAATATAAAGAGGATTGTCATAGGTCTTAAAGAGTTGATCATCTAATTCCAACATATCCTCCTCACAAATAATGTGATTTCCATGATTATTCACAAATGGGGGAGGAGTTGGGAGATGAATGTAGACTAGGTAGAGTGATATTAAGAAATGTGTCTATGATTGCATCATCATGTTGTGTTGTTTGGTCGTCATGATGACTTATTGTGATGTCCTCTTCTTTAGTAATGTTATGTCTAATAGGAGAGGTAAGAGGAGAAAAACAACTCAGATTGTCACAACTCTCATCAATTGGTTCTTCTAGCACTAAAATATCTACTTCACAAGTGTGAGAGATAATAGGAGAAGAACAAATGTAAGTGTTTTATTATCCAAGGTTTCATTCACTAAACTAACCTCATCCACAAGAGGGGAACTAGGAGAGGGATCTATGACAAACAAAAAGATAGGGGAAAGGACCTCATATTCATATGCATTTAACAAAATTTTCTTACAACATGCAATAAGATCTAAAAAGAGAACATGAAAGATGATAATTATAGAACTTTGTAATGAAAAAATGATGGAGTGATTAATCTACAACTTGAAATGTAACAATGCTAAAGCAAAGATGCAAAAGAGGAGTAATGTTTCAGATTTCAAAGATGACAATTGACTGATGATTATATGTAACAAGATGAGAATGCAAACTTGAAATTGAAACCATGCATGAAATGAGCTAATTTAGACTAGATTTTATGAAATGAATGTTATAGAAATGCAACTAACTAATATAGGTAGGTTAAGGCACCAAAAAGAAGCTAAAAAATAGAGTTTTGAGTATTGTAAGATGCAGTTTCAGGGGTCAAAAAGGACTGATTCGCCCAGGGTGGCGAATGAGTCCTAGTATGGACTTTTTTCAGAAATTTCAGAAATTTTTGATGGATCTAGATGTTTTCTAAGTGTTATGATGCAAACCTAAAGTAAAAATGTAGAATTTCAAAAAAGTGACATGAATTTAGATGGTAAAAATGCAACTTTAATGCACTTTTTATGAATGCAAAATTTAACACCTAGCATGCAAATGAATCATTGAAACCCTAATGAAAGCTAGATTTGTGATGATGAAGGACTCCAAATCAGTCAACAAAGCATTCAAAAAGCAGGTTCACCAAAATGAACCATATATTTTTGGCACCCTAAGACTCCCTAACTCTTCTAGGGTTTTTCACCTAAAAGGAGAGAGCAGGGCCAAAAATGCTAAAGGATTCATTCAAATTAGGATGTGTATGATATTTATATCACTAAATGAGATGATCTAAGTGCAACTAATTAACAAGATTGATTGATTAACTATGCAAAAACCTAAGAAACAAGTGATGTTTGAAAACACATTATGTAATGCAACAATGAACTAGAAATGAATGAAAAGCTTTAATAGAAATGAAGGGTATGTGCTGGATCATCATGGAAAAAATAGGCCCTTAAGTGGCAAAAAATTCAAAAAAATCAGAGTTAGGCAACTTGACGTAAAAATTTGAATAATTTATCTATATTATTTCAAAAATATGTAAGAATAGAATCTGTAGAAAATTGAATTTAGTTTCTAAACTACTAGGTTTTTTTTTTTAAAATCTATTTGGTGAAAAATTAAAATTTCAATGGAGTAGTACTTAAATTTTAGGGAAAAAATAAGTAGGTGTATATCTAACCACCCTAACCACGATAAAATGATAATATTTTTTTATAAGATTTTAGAAATAAGTAGATGACTCATGTCTAGATGTGATACATATTTTTTTGTAATTTTTTTCCAAGTAAATAATTAATTATAATTTTTTATTACAACTTTTAAAAAATATAAAAAATTGTATGTCTGACCACCTTAACTTGGTCAAAAATTCATGAAATTCAAAGCCTTTTTTTAAATCCTATAGTATGCGAAGCATAGAATTTGACACATGTTTCGGATTCAAAAAATGTGATACCATTTGAAAACTATAGATGTTTTTCAATCAGCCTATCAATCTGGACTTTAGTCATGATTCAAATAGAAAATGAATAATAATTATTTATTAAATTCAAAGTAAAGCATAATTTATATTGGTGGAAATTTGAGAATCTCCTTTAAAAACCCTTTTCATTTCATCAATTTTGGGTTAAAAAAAAGTCATCAGCCACATACCCACCATATCGCCACTTTTTGGCCCATCATGATCCTGCACATACCCTGAACCAAACTAAAAGTGTTCACCTAGAACCTTGATGAAGACTAAAAATTACATTTGAAATGTTTTTGATGCTAATTTTAAGGCCTAGTGGGACTCAATCACCATTATAGGCAAATTAGTCCCAGTTCTACCAAATTGAGTCGGAACCTATTTCTAACAAAAGGGTATCAAAAAATGTAGAAAACATAAAAGTAGCCTTGGAGTGGGACTCATTCACCACCCATGGGAAATGAGTCCACTTTTGAATTTTTGGATTTTCAAAAGTGGATTTTGGAGCTTCCAATCTGCACTTTGACTTCCTACAGGTGTTTACTTCCGAAACTCTGATTTATGGGTCTAAAAATGAGTTTTTGTTGATATTTTGAATTTTGAATGAGGAGAGGACTTGAGAAACCTTACAACTTGATCTTCAATGGTTTCCAAGCTTCCAAGAGTCCTAAATCTGCAAACACACAAGAAGAGAAGAAGAAATGTTGAATGTTAGGGCATGGGGGTTTGCCTTGGTCAAACCCCTTTTAGGTAATTAAACCAAAATGATGAAAGAATGGAATGAAACATGAAATAATGTAATTTATTACCTGGTCATGATGTTTGATCTTGAATTTATGTAGCAATGGAGGAAGATTTAGCCCTTGAATGTCTTTAGGAGCTCTCTTGATGTCTTGCAGTGATAAAACCCTAAGTTGCTTGAATTGAGATGAAAGATTGGTGGATGAATATGTGAATTAGGTTGACAGATTTTAAAAATGAGTTTAGAGAGGTTCTTTTATAGAAAATTCACCTATTTTACCCATTAATACCTCATCATAGGCTGACATGAAGCAAAATTAAACTTAAATTTCACTTTTTTCCCACTCAAAGGTCAAAATTGAGCCAAATGGGACTCATTCACCACACATGGTGAATGGGTCCTGTTAATAAATATTTAACCAGCTCCCTTCAGGTTTATTTTTCCATGTGCTGGTTCATGCATTGCAAATTCTTCTTGGCATTTTTTCTAGGTTTTTTTTTGCCGCTCCACATGTCTACTCCTTGCAACTTCGAGTCTCTACATTCCTTTCACATCCCAAGAAACTTTGCTATGTTTCCATGTGTTGCAGTCACGGGATGCTTTTGATCATGTTTCCTTGATGCCACATTAGGCTTCGAAAGGCTACCACAAATCCCTCATTTCTCAAATGTTTTGGAGGTCCCCACGATTGCTAACTACCATGTACACTTGCTACATGTCTACCATTCACAAATATTTCAGCGTGGAAATGAAGTAGCAACTACGGGCAGTGAAATGTTGCCACGCATCTCTTTTGTGCCCGACTAGTAATCATGCCCTTTATTATTGATGAAGTGTTTAGCCATTTTGACACATGTGGCATGTACACAAGTCCTTAGCAGCAAAGGAGAAGTGGTTCATACGAGCAGCGAAAGGCTTCCACATGCCTATCTAGCGGATCTCATATGCGGGCAATGGATTATATGAACCGAATGAGGCTATTGGCCACTGCATGTCATTATCATTCACTTAGGAGGGTGACACTTGTCTGATTAGGCCTAGCTAGGACCACCGCCATCATTGCAGAGGATGCACCTATGCTTGGGATGACCTCATGCTTGGTTCCTAATCGATTATGTTGCAATGGCTTTGGGAATATTCTGATTCTTGCATCATTTTCGGGGATTGTGATATATTTTTTGTTGCTGCCCTCTGAAGCGGTGGGAGGTCTTCCTGATATATATGCTTTCTTTGTTATGTGAAAAAGGTGCAGAATTGGAGAAAAACATTGGTTTTAATAAAAGATGACAGGGCTTTATTGTTGTTTTATTTTATTGCAAAAACTCTCAGACTATGCCAATTGTTCAGGCTTTATTTTTTTCATGCTATTTGATCAAACTGTAAACTATTCTTTTTATTGTCTAGACACTTCATTTGAGAACTTCTATATATGTTGGATGCGATTTTGCTTACCTAGATCATGTCTAATGACTCTTCTTAGTAGTAGGAATGTATGTAATGTTATTTTATGTTAATGAATGAATTGTCTATGCTATAATCTTAAGTCTCTAATGTTCTGGAACACTACAACACCATTTAGGCCCTTAAATCTATGATTTATTGTGCCCATCTTTAAGTCTCGATGCATCGCCTTAGGTTAGACTTCACTTTATTATATCTGCTTCCTTTTCCCTTTCCAAACCCCATTATAGAGGAAGTTGGCTTCTCTAAAAATATGAAGGTTACTCATTTTAGCGCAAAAGGTCCCCCTTAAACTGAGTTTCCCATAAGGCTTTATTACCTCATCAAATTTTGGCGTCAACAGGTCCCACTTGGATGGGACTAATTTTCCATGCATAGTGAATGGGTCCCACAGGGGCCAATTTGACAACTCAGATGCTAGGAGATAAGGAAATAAGGTGTAAAATGCAACTTTGTCAAGTATTTGATCAATTTAGGCCTTGAGATGTGCACTATATGGGTTAATAGCGGCCTATTAATGATGATGTGAATTTCAAATAGGGCTTGGGACATAGAAATCAATGTGAAATTATGATTACATACACCTTACAATACTAAAATGAGGTCCACGTAGCCTAGGAAGGCACAAGAACCAATGTGAATGTGTAAATCACACTACAACACTAGTTTAGAGTTAAGTTTATCTCACAAGCCTTCTAGATTGATGTAATAATGTTATTAAACATATTTTATAATGTTGAATTAGGGAGAAATGGGTTCATTAAGTCTAGAAAAGCATGAAAGCATCTTACAACACTTTACAACACCTTTACAAGACGTCGATAAAAGCATGTTATTTGATTTTCAAGGGTCAGAGGCCTAGTGTGGACACATAAAAGGCCTCAAAATACTAGATTAAGACCTCATTAATTCTATTTTATCATGAATTAATCCCATGTCAAGAAAAGGGTCCTTTTTTCTATGGTGCATGGGGTTGCACACCTTCCTTTAGGGGAGGGTGTGCAATATTACAACCTAAACCAAAAAAAAATTGTGTTTCATTCACTCAACTTAGTTCTACCAAATTACCCCATGGTGGTGATGGGGGAAATATAACTCCCATCCTTCATAAAGGAATGACACATAAAATTAAAAAGGATTTATGTTCTTGTAAAGAAACCAATCCTTCTCAAAAGAAAAAAGCCCCTTCATTTGAATTGGAAGATTGTTATGGTATCAAATAAACCCTCCCTGCTTCACATGGATAAAATGTACACATGAAGCACACCGACATATCATAATCTTTCAAGTAATATTTAGGGTTATCTCCCTTATCTCCTATTTTATCTAAGACTTTAAACACCAAAATTCAACCCCTCAAGGAGAGTGGTGCTCTTCCTTGCACCTAATTCCTCTAACTGCTATGTACTTTCATCCTATTCAGCTCACCTTTGTTCTGCACTAAGTGGGGGAAAGGGGTTGGTTAGCCTTGTCCTCGTATGTCACTTGTTGTTGTCTCTTTTGGCTAGTTTTTAATCTTTCATGAACATATAATAGCAAGCTTGGGATGTGGATGCCATGCCTTAAGTTGGATCACATGTGGTGTACTTATTCATGATGAAGCTCAACTTGGAAACATATGACTTGGCATAGAGTTTTTCCAAGTTGTCTCTCATGTATTCTTTCTTCTTTTTGCATTTTTCATTTGCTACTTTAAAGTAATTTCTCACAAGTGTAGTGTGTAGCAATTCCTTTAAAATGGGGGCATACGTTGGCATTATTCATTTTGCAATTTTCTTTTTTCTTGGTTCTTAGTGTAGCCTTGTTACTTCATATGATTCATTTGTCACTTTGTGGATGACATTGCATATGATTTCCTTCATAAACATAATCTATCTTAGCATATTACATTCCTCTTAGTGGCTTAATGTGACACATTACATCCCCTAAGTTGTGAATATTCTATTCTTTGATTGGTCCTCTCTTAGAGACATTAGACACAATGTTCCCTAAGTTATAGACCTCACATGAACTAATCAAGACTCCTTTGAACATCTTTTGCATGTTGCATTTTTCATTTACATGGCCACCTTGCATAACACAGCTTGCATTCATGTGGTTCCATTGCATATGTTCATGATTTCTAAGAATATGAAGCTTTTCTTGTCTCATGAAGCATGAAACAACATTTTGTGGCACCTTATTAAAGTTATCAGGAGGTATAACTTTAGTATGGTTGAGCAGGAAAGCCAATTTTGAGGCATGACTTTTCCCCATAGCCACCTTGTGGATTCCTCACCCCATGGACAACTAGGAGTTCCATGGTCCCAGAGTGAGTATGTTGTGGATTTCTCAATCCATGGACAACTAGAAGTCTTGTGGCCCTAGATTGAGTATACTTGGGCCTTCTCACCTAGTGGACATCCATGAGTTCCATTTCCCCAGAGTGAGTATGCATTTTTGGACAAACAACCTAGATCTTATTCACAACATGTTGGAAAAATGGTCAAAGCTTGATCCACCTTTTCATTTTCATCTTTCTTTTCTTCCTAGTTCTTGCCATTACATGATCACATATCTTGTTTTTCTACATATTATACACCTTATGCGCGTCCATTTTCTCTTATTTTGGTTTGACTTAGGATCTTGGATCTTGGGGACTTGACTACCTCCTTCATCCTTGTTATCCTAGACCATCCATATTGGTATGATTGGACCCTTCTTGAATGTCTACTTTAGTGTGAGTTTGAAGCAAGTTCATCCTCTCATTAAAGTGGGGGCTAACTGTGGACATGGAAAAAGTATCCCCTTTTTCTTGCTTGATTTGGGAATAATTAATGGAAAATTGGACTTAATGAGGCCTTGATTTAGTGTTGTGAGGTGTTTTACACATCCACATTAGGTCTTGGACCCTTGCAAATGCATTAAACGATGTCTTGTAAAGGTGTTGTAAAGTGTTGTAAATCACTTTCATACTTTTCTAGACTTTTATTAAGCATTTAAGTCTAATATTATTTTAATTCAAAATTTATCTTTCCCCTCTTCTTCTATAATTAAATAATTATTTCAATTATTTAATTATTCATTAGCCTTTTCTCTCTCTACAATTAAATAAATGTTATATTTATTTAATTGTTTATCCTTTCTTTATCTCCCTAATTAAATAATTATTTTTAATTATTTAATTGTATAATTTGTTCCCACCTTTCTTTTGAAATAAATAAAATTAATATTTTATTTATTTCTCCTATGTTGGCCACCTAAATTAAATAATATTTATTATTTAATTTTCTCCAACAACCTCTTTTTTGTGCCAATCTTGTCTTCTACCTCAAGTCTTCATTTATCCATGTCTTTCTTCTCTCAATTAACCTCCACCCTTGATTAAGTTATTTTCTAATTTAATCTTGGCCCTTAGTCATGATCCTTATTCTTAACTCTTTTCTATAAAAGGAGACCTTTGAACCCTAATTCACCCTCACTCATTCAAAAATTCATTTATTATTCATTTGTCATTCATTATCTCTATCAAGTCAAGAAAGATAGGATTTTAACATCTTAATTCATCAAGATAGCATTCGAGCTCAATTCTAAGGGATTCAAGGGAAAATTATTCATCCATTGTTGCAGCAATTCAAGATTCATCATCATGGCAAGTTTCTAATTGCATTACTTTATATTCATGCTTCATTTTCTTATTTCATCATTTTTTTTAATTACCTAAAAGGGGTTTGACCAAGACAAACCCCTATCCTCTAACAATCAACAAGTTTTCCCCTCTTTAATGTGTGATTGTGGGTTTGCAGATTGAAGAAAATTTCCAAACATGATAAAGTTGCAAATGTTGTCAAAGTTGTCATGAAAAGTTGTCAAGACTCACGAAAACTTAGATCTAGGGAAAAATATCCATCCAATCTGCATGAAATCAGTGGGAAAGTTCTTATTTCATCCATCTTTAGAGGGGTTCAAAGTTTCATTTCGAGATTTTGCTCCTAGGACACTTTTCAACAAAATGGGACTCGTCTTCCAGTAGTGGTGAATGATTCCTGCCAAGCCTAAAAAGCAGCAATTTCAAAGTTTTAAAGATATTTTCAGTCTTCAACACATTTCCAAGTGCATACCATTTACATCTTTTACTTTTTTCTTGACTTTATTTCATTTATAGGTCATTGTCTAGGTATTTTTGCATTTCCTAGTTTGTTTTCAAAAATCTTACATTTATTTAGTTTTCATTCAATAATTGATCTATTTTATTAGTTTTCTACATTTAGGACATTACATTTATACACATTTTATTCATATTTACATTAATCTTGAGTGTAGACATTTCCCATTTTGGCCCATCTCTCTTCTTTTTGGTGAAAAACCCTAGAAGTACAAGAGAGTATTAGGGTACCAAAATCTTTGTTTACAATTTTTAATCCAAATAACACAAGGATCACACTATAACCTTAATAAGATTATGAGGTGGTGGCTTAATAAGACAAATCACATATTGAATCTTTCTCAACAATTCAACCATCATACACTTGGTTAGCTAACACAAGGGGTATAACCCTTAGGTTCGAAAGATGACTCTACCTCAAACACAATCATAACCCAATAACACTAATATACGCTAAACTCAATTCTCTACTCAAATTCACCCTATGCCTCTATTCTATTAGTTATAAACTATATGAGTGGGTATGCAACCCTTTCTAGGGTCCATTCCCTAGATAGTTTCACAGTTGGTTGCCACCCAATTAGATGAAGCTGGGGATCAAAAAACTTGTTAAGGATATGTTAACAACATATGGGGTAGAGAATTGATTCCTAATAATTTGACAAAACTTGATCATGCAATAATACAATTTGAATTTAGATAATACTTAATACTAAACGTAGTGAAAATGGAAACATTTAATGAGGATTGTATCATATAAGTTATTTAAATGCACTTGAAAGTATCATACAATAAAGTTACTTTGTGTTGAACAAGACAACCAAGAGGGGGGGTCAATCAGTTGTAGCAATTTTAACCTTTAAAACATTCACCGAAACTTAGATCAATCAAAAATCCTTAACTTTGCTAAAATGATTAAACATCAAGTATAAGTAAAAAAACTGAAAACCATCATACAAACATAGTAACACCAGATTTATGTGGAAAACCCAATGAGGGAAAAACCACAATGAGAATTAGCTCATAATATAATGAATATCAAAATCGATTACAAAGGCTCACTACCAGAAAAAGGCTCACTGCCAAAATAGGACTAACTATCTGGATCAAGACTCACTATCCAACAAGGTTTAACCACCCAAAGGGCTCACTACCATAGAGATACAAAGAATATAGAAGAGATATATTACAAAGAGAATACAATCTCAATGTAACAACAATTTCCACCACAATTCACTCAACCACTTGCAGACATTCATGAATAATAGAGTACACCTTCAGCTCGCTGCATCTGAAAACTCAACATTTAGAATTTTCACTAATTTTCCACACTCGCATCACTTACACACTGATTTGAATCTATTTCACATCTATCTGCTCTATTTCTTTTCACTTATCTCTTTGTACATCATTCACCACTAACTCATCCTATATTTATACCATCTTCAACTTTGAAACATGTCCAAAGTCATCCATCCATTATTAAATTCAAATTAGGCCAACACCAAAACATCTTAGGCTGGAATTAGAATTAGGGTGACCCAAACACATGCTTGATGAGGAGCCAAATAGGTCCCAACATGCTTCATCAACTTTGAAAGTAGTTTTCAACACAATACTAGTGTAAAACACATAGAAAAATTAAGCACACACAACTCTTAACATGATCCAATCCTTCCAGACACCAAAATTATCTTCAATACGATCATAACAAATTAAATTTAGAACTGAAAGTCATAATACTTAACCAAAAAAAAATCTAGACCAACAACATTTCTTCCAGACCTTACCTAGATACACAGAAAACCATAGTTCACAACTGGTGAACAAAATTTGCACTGTACGATGAATCAAAAGCCAAAAATATGGATAAAGCAGCTTCCAACAACCATGATCAACATATCTAAACCACACAAACATAGGAGAAAATCTCAGAGAAAAACCCAGAACAACCACTAAACACCTATAACCTTTCTTCATGACAATTTTCTTAATATCCTTGACATATGCAACCAATAACTAGCATCCATGACATCAATGACAATAGAAACTAGTTGATAAGAAATTAAATAGTTGACATCAATGGAAACACCTTCATTCTTTCAATAATCCACCCCTTTGTCATTGATGGCAACATATGATGTGAAAAACCATCAAAGACAACACGCTAGCTCTGAACACACTTTTCATGATTTTTCTTTGGTTTCTCCCCCTTAGTAGATACTCTTTTTTTCACATATTTTTCATTGCTCATCTCTCCCTTTGACATCAATAGAAAAGGAAAATGATATTTTACACTGATTTCCCCTTTGACATTAAAAAAATAACACTACTACAATGACAACACATGATAATACCTACTGCCCCTAAGAGGTAGCCACCAAAATATCAATCCAAAAGAAAGATAGATCCATAGACCCCCCAGACTGATGCATCTCCATATGCATCTAATTCAAGAAAGAAGGGGCAATGACCCCTAACTTCTCCTAGAGATACTCAAAAGTATCTTTAGGAAGATACTTCATAAATATATCAGCAATTTGATCCTTTGTAGGTACATTCTCAGGCTTTACTTGATTCTCCACAACCTTCTCTCTCAAGAATTGATACCTGATATATATATTCTTTGTCCTCGAGTACATCACTAGATTCTTTGAAATGTTAATTACAATTGTATTATCATAGAAGATAGAAATAGGATCATCATACACTACTTTGATATCTTTCAATGTTTGTTTCATCCATAAAACTTTTGTACAACAATATACTTAGCTTCAACAGTAGATAAGGAAACTAAATCTTGTTTTTTACTCAACCATGCCACCAATCTACAACCAAGAAAGAATGCACCAACACTTGTACTTTTTTTGTCATCTACACATCTAGCCCAATCTACATCTGTATAAGCACTTAGTGTGAAGTCAGTATCCCTAGGATACCATAAGCCATAATCTAGAGTGTCATTCAAATATCTTAATATTCTTTTAACAACAACATGTGTTTCCTTAGGATCATCTTGAAATCTAGCCACAAGACAAACATCATGCATAATATCTGGTCTAGTAGCAGTCAAATACAACAACCCACCAACCATAGATCTATATTTTCTCTAATCAACCTCAGGTGAAACATCATCGTTACCTAATTTGCAACTAGTTACCATAGGAGTGCATACCATTTTGGAACCATCCATCCCAAAATTCTTCAACATCTCTTTCACATACTTTGACTGTGAAATGAAAATACCTTTCTTTGTCTGATTAATTTGTAGCCCAAGAAAGAAATTCATCTCACCAAACATGGACATATCAAAATTTTTTTTCATTTCTTCCGCAAAATTTTTACACATGATTTCATTGACTCCAAAGATAATGTCATCAACGTATACAACCAAAATCAAGATTTTGTCATTTTCAATGTTAATTTATACAAATTACTATTTGTCATACCTTTGTTGAAACCTTGTTGAATCAAGTACCTATCTAACCTTGCATACCAAGCTCTAGGAGCTTTCTTCAATCCATATAAAGCTTTCTTCAATTTGTAGACCATATCCGCTTGATCTGACAACTGAAATCCTTTCGGTTGTTCCATGTAGACCTCTTGTTCCAGCTCACCATCCAAAAATATAGAATTAACATCCATCTGATAGACCTTGAAATCTTTATGAGAAGCAAACACTAAGATCATCCTGATAGCTTCCATTCTTGCTACTAGAGAAAAAGTATCCTAAAAATCTATGCATTCTACTTGTGAGTATCCCTTAAACACAAGCCTTGCTTTGTCTATGAGTACTTCTCCATTCTCATTCAACTTATTTCTAATACCCACTTTGATCCAATAATGTTTTTATCTGCCAGTCTAGGGACCAATTCTGAAGTTTGATTCTTCTTGATCTACATAAGTTCTTATTTCATAAGTTTCATCCAATGCTCATCTTTACATGCTTCACTTATAGTCTTCGGTTCAATCTTAGAAAGTAAACACGGATTTATCTCACCAGCAACAACTCTACTTCTTGTCATTACTCATTTTTTCTTGTCTGCAATGATTCAACTTTCTGAATTATTTTTCTACACATATCTAGGTTTCTTAGGGGACACCATCGGAGCTTCTTGTTCTTCATTCTGCTTCTCTTTCTCATCCTTCTCCTATTCTTCCACAACTTCTTCAATCCTTATGTAATCAAGTTCATTAGATACATATCCATCAACATCATTAAATTCTTCATTGCTTCATCAACCTTGACATTTGTGCTTTCTACAATCTTTCTCGGTCTTTTATTGAAACATTTGTAAGCTTTTCTTTTAGTAGAATATCCAAGAAAAATACCTTCATCACTTCTAACATCAAATTTTCCTAGTTTTTCTTCATCTCGTTTAGAATAAAATTTGCTTCCAAATACCTTGAAATATTTAATAGTAGGAATTCTTCCATACCATAGCTCATAGGGGGTCTTTGTATTGTTTTCTCTTGCTTGAAGATTGAATACATAAACAATAGTGTAAATAGCTTCTCTCTAGTAAACTTTTGATAGACCAGCCTCTGTAATCATTGATCTAGTAGCTTGTATTTTTATGTTCTTCCTTTCAACAACTCCATTCTGTTGAGGAGTTCTCAGAGAAGATAACTGTCTTTTTATTCTATGAACTTCACAAAATATATTAAACTCATGGAGGTGAATTCACCACCTCTGTGAGACCTTGAGAATTTTATCCTCAAATTTACTTCATTCCCAACCATAGCTTTGAATGTCTTAAATATATCTAATGCATCAAATTTCTCTCTAAGAAATGTAACCCATGTATACCTAGAATAATCATCAATCAAAAGCATAAACTACATTTCACCTTGTATACTTCTCAATCTTATAGGACCATAGATATCTATATGAATTAAATCTATCAGTCTAGTAGTAGATTGTTCCTTTGATCTGAAATAGTTTCTTGCTTGCTTCCCAAACTGACAATTCCTACAAATAACATTAATAGGCTTTGTAATCCTTGGTATATCTCTCACGCCCCATACTACACTAATCCTTTCTAGATTATAAAAATTCATATGAAACATTATTTGATGCAATAACCAACTATCATTAATCTGAGTCATAAAGCATTTCCCATCAACACCCTTAAGTTGATATATATTTCCTTCAAATTTATTTCCTACAATAATCACTATTCTAAAGTCTTTCCTAATTTCACATCTTTTATCCTTAAATACAAGATCATATCCTTTACTACACATCTATCCAACACTCAAAATATTATTCCTTAAACCCTTAACATAGTAGACATCATCAATATTATGCTTTCCATCAAAACTTACTAAACCTATCCTGTAAATATTAGCACTGGTATCATCTCCAAACATAACTAAGCCTCCATCATATTTTTCAAGTTTAAAAAACTTACTCTTATCACCAATCATGTGGTGTGAACAACCACTATCAACAACTCAATATTTATTTTCTTGTTTAGCATGTAGGATAGAGATTATAGTACCTTCACTTTTCTCCTTCTCCGGAGGGCATTCCTTCACCTATGTTTTAGAATTAGCAAAAGTAGGTTCATCTTTTACAGCCAAGAACAAGCATTCATTGTCATCAAGATCTCCATAATCAAATTCCTCATCAAAAATACTAGCATCCTCATTCACATAGTATGCTTCATTGATCTTCTTACCTTTTTTTTCTTTGTTAAATATTTGTTTATTCCTCTTAGCTCTTTTTGGACATCTCAAAGCTTAATGAACTATTCTTCCCCAATTAAATAATTTAAAGGGTAGCTTACCTTTGTGCTTACTAGAGCCTTTATTCATTCTTCTCACAAAGTTAGCTTCTACTTCATCAAGGTTTTCTTCATTGGGATTTCATCTCTTGTAGCCTTAAAAGTACTTTCTGATTTGGATCCATTTCTCAAATTTGGTTTTCTCATCTCATAAGATGTCATAGTTCCCAATAACTGATCTTTAGTGTAAGTCTTGTAATATTCTATATGTTCTTCAATAGAACATACCTTTTTGTTGTAAGCATCAGGAAGAGTTCTAATAATTTTCTTTATAATCCTGGATTCATCTATTGTTGCACCAAGTCCTTGCATTCTAGCTACTACCTCATCCAATATATGTACATAGGATTTAACATTCTCATCTTCAGACATGTGTAGGAGCTCAAACTGTGTCTCCAAATTCTACAACTTTTCCTCTTTGACCCTTTCATCTCCTTCATGCACCTTTTCTAAAGCATCCCAAACTTCTTTAGCAGTCTTCAAATTTTGAACTTTAATCAACTTGGGAAGTACAAGGCTATTCTTCAAAATGAACTTCACCATATTATTCACTTCATGTTTCTTGATCTTATCAGTCATACTCAGACCATTAGAAGGAGGAGTGTAAATAGTCTTGTAAGATTTCTCCACATCATCTCCACAATATCCTAGATATTCTTCCATCAGTATTTTCTAGTTAGCATAATTAGTTCCATCGAAGTTTAGATACTCATAAGTCAATTTTCTAGCCATACCCAGACCTTCCTTAAGTGATTAATCTCTTCTCCAAGGAACCAAGATCTAATACCAAGTGTTGAACAAAACAATTGAGAGGGGAGTGAATCAGTTGAAGCAATTTTAACCTTTAAAAAATTCACTAGAACTTAGATCAATCACAAATCCTTAACTCTACTAAAATGATTAAACATTAAGTACAAGTGCAAAAACTAAAAACCATCACACAAACATAGTAACACCAATGTACATGGAAAACCCAATGAGTGGAAAACAATGGTGACGATTAACTCACAATATAATGAATATCAAAAGTGATTACAAAGGCTCACTGCCAAAAAAAATGGCTCACTGCCAAAATAGGACTAATTGTTTGGATCAGGACTCACTATCCAACAAGTGTTAACCACCCAGAGGGCTCAATACCACATAGATACAAAAAAGATCTAAGGGGTGTGTGCAAGATCATGATGGGCCAAAAAGTGGTGATATGATGGGTATGTATAGGGTATGTGGCTAAAGACTTTTTTTTTACCCAAAATTGATGAAATGAAAAGGGTTTTTAAAGGAGATTCTCAGCTTTCCACCAATATAAATTATGTTTTAGTTTGAATTTAATAAATTATTATTATTCATTTTCTATTTGAATTATGACTAAAGTCTCAATTGATAGGTTGATTGAAAAACATCTATAGCTTTCAAAGGGTATCGTATTTTTTTAATCCAAAACACGCGTCACATTCTATGCTTCACATACTATGGGATTTAAAAAAAAATGAATTTCATGAAGTTTTGACCAAGTTAAGGTGGCCAAACATACGAGTTTTTATATTTTTTAAAAGTTGTAATAAAAAATTCATAATCAATTATTTACTTGGAAAAAAGTTATAAAAAAACATGTATCACATCAGGACACAAGTCCTCTACTTATATCTAAAATCTTATAAAAATATATTATCATTTTATTGTGGTTAGGGTGGTTAGACGGACACCTACTTATTTTTTCCCTAAAATTTAAGTGCTTTGCATTGAAATTTCAAATTTTCACCAAATAGATTTTTTAAAAAATAAACCTAGTAGTTTAGAAAATACATTCAATTTGATATAGATTCTATTCTTATATATTTTTGAAATAATATAGATAACTTATTCAAATTTTTATGTCAAGTTGCCTAACTCTAATTTTTTTGAATTTTTTGCCACTTAAGGGCCTATTTTTTCCATGATGATCCTGCACATACCCATAGAAGAGATATGTTACAGAGAGAAGACAATCTCAATGCAGCAATGATTTCCACCATAATCCACTCAACCACTTGTAGAAATGCATGAATGATAGAGTACACCTTCAACTCACTACATCCAGAAACTTAGCATTTAGAATTCACATTGATTTTCCACACTCACATCACTTACACACTGATTCACATCTATTTTGCATCTATCTACTCTATTTCTTTGCAATTATCTCTATGTATATCATTCACCACTAATTCATCTTGTGTTTATACCATCTTCAAATTTGAAACATATCCAAAGTCAGCCATCCATTATTAAATTCAAATTAGGTCAGCACCAAAACATCCTATAGTGGAATTAGAATGAGGGCAACCCAAACACATGCTTCATCAACTTTCAAAATAGTGTTTAACAAAAGGTCATCAAAACCAGTTTAAAACAAATAGAATGTAATTAAGCACACAAAAATCTTAACACGATCTAATCCTTCTAGACACCAAAATTATCTTTAATACGATCATAACAGCTCAACTCTAGAACTGCAAGTGATAAGACAACCAAAAAAAAATTTGGACCAACAAAATTTCTCCTAGACCTCAGCTAGATACATAGAAAACCATAGTTCATAACTGGTGAATACAACTTTCCTTGTACAATGAATTAGAAGCCAAAAATTTAGATAAAGCAGCTTCCAACAACCATGATCAAAATATCTAAACCACACAAACATAGGAGAAAATCTCATAGCAAAACCCAAAGCAACCACTAAACACCTGCAAACTTTCTTCATTACAATTTTCACAATATCCTCGATAGCCAATAACCTACATCCATGACATCAATGACAATAGCAACTAATTGATAACCAATTGTCGAGTTGAAATCATTGACAACACCTTCATTATTGCAACACTTTGCACATAGTGTTGTGTAGAAAAATGTTTCCTTCTACATTTCAAACTTGTTTGAGCCCTCCTTCCTAAAATTGGGCTTCATTATGCCTTATTTTGTCCTATTTTGCATCCACAAGCCTTATTAAATACATTTTTTTGAGGATAACGTTGAAATTTAACTAAGGACCAATCATAATTTAATGATTTTGGATTGTGTGTTCCAGATCTAGTGATTTGGGACTCATATGCCACCTTGGGCATATGCCTCCCACCTAAGTTTTGGGGTTTGGTCCTGAATTTAACATAAAACTAAACATTTCTTGAAAAATGTGTCCCAAGCTTACCCTATTGGGACTCATATGCCCCAAGTGGCATATGATTCTCGCTTAGCTTAAACCTATTTTGAATTCAAATTCTTCACAATATTTTATTCTCCTACATCTAATGTTGGCTTGTAGTGTTGTAATTTCAAGAAATTTGGCATAAACAAATATAAATACAAGGTTATTTCATATATTTTCTCCTATCAATTTAAGTGATCTTATGAGAATTCAAGTGAAAGAATTATAGATCATTCAAGAGCATTCAAGAGTGATTATCAAGAATTTTGGAGCACTATTCAAGAATCAAATATCATGTCAAAGTCATCATGCATCATGTTTTTTTTGAGCTAGCATTTGTGATGTAGGTATCTTATGATTCAAGTAAGCATTCAATTCAAGATCCATGATGTACAAGAAAGAGTCAAGATCCACATTCATACTATCCATTACTTACAAGATTGTAGCCTTTTGTTCAAGGGTTTGGTGACTTGCAACATTGCATACTTGTTCATTCATCATTGCTTAATTCTATTTCTATTCATTTCAAGGTTTGATTACCAAAATGGGGTTTGACTGAGGAAAAGCCCTATCCACTAACAAAAAAATAGTTTTCCCTCTTTTTGATGTGTGATTTGAAAATTTAGGTTTAAGATCCATTGAAGAGCGAGAATGGAGAAAAGTTTTCATGTTTTCAAAGTTGTCATCTACATTGCAAGAGCACAGAAAGTCACCTACAAGGTGCAATTTAGTGTTTCAAACTCAAAGATTTGGCAAGAGAGAAGCTACAGAAGATCACCAAGGAATACCAAAATTTCATCCAAACCCTAATACTAGGACTAAATCGACCCCTTGGGCGTATGAGTACCAGTACTACCTTTTTCCATATTTTAGGATATTCAGATCAATTACTGATAGATTCCAGTTTTTGCACAAAAACCCTAGTCTTAGACCAAATCACCTAGATGGGAATATGAGTCCTAGTGAGCTTCAAACAAACAAATTTTAGGATTTCAGAGCTTGTTTTGATGACATCTTTCTTTTAGGTACCTTTATGTTCATTCTCAATTTATTACTCTATTTTTTAGTTTCATTTCCTAGGTCATTTAGTGAACCCCTTTTAGTCTTTAATCACACCTCTAGGACACCTTATTGCAGATCTCTTTCCCTCATTTCCATCTCTGGATTGAGATCTCTAAGTTTTCCTTGAGTGATATTTGTAGGAAATTGGTTGCTCTATTTCCCTAAACATAAGACTCCAATTTTCTTCATTTCATTTTGGTGAACCTGACATGAATCAAACATGCAATTTTCTTCATTTATTTAATTACACCTAAGGAGAACTTGTATAAATCTCTTTTCCTAATTAGATCATTAGCTTAATATCTCTAGGGTTTCCTTGAATGAACTAAGAGTGAAATAGGCCCCCTAATTGTTCCATCTTCAAAAAGGTGGAACCCTATTTCCTTGTGTTCATTTTGGTGAACCCAATGTGAATCGAACATGTAACCTTGACAAAGATAAGAAAAATCCCTTAAAAACATTGAAACCAACTACACAAGTGGAACTTGTACAATAAAAATACAAAGAAAAACATATTGAGGAAGTCACAAAGCTATTAGAAGATGACTGGGGTTCCTTATATTTCACAACATTCATGGGCGAATACAAGACATAAATACAGAGTCTGAAGAGGGAAAAGAAAAAGTGGTAATGTCAACACAAAATTTAGTAGAATCGTCGAAAGCATCCACCTCAAACACTTTAGAAGAAAAATAAAATTATACAACAAAATTTTATGAAGCTAATTATGAGTAACCACCAAATCCAAAATAAATGAAAATGCTTTATGGGAAAGGTTATGAACTTATGAAACAACTTGGGTATAGTGGAAAAGGATTTGGTGCTAGAGAACAAGGTATATGTGTCCCTATTGAGCCTAACTCACAAGGAACGACTAATGGTCTTGGTTATTGTCCCTTGAAAGAAACAAGTAAGCCTTCACTTAATGTCAACACCATTACAAAAGATTCTTCTAAGCCAACCTTAACATTAGTGTATCCTAAATTGATAGACACTAGTGGTCTTGATTATTATCCTTTGAATGAAATGAAGGAAACAAAGAAATCTCCACTTAATATCAATGTCATCACGCAAAATATTAACAATTGGAGTTCATTAGATTTTACACCTTCCTTTAAAGAAGAATATAAAATCTTGCAATCTAAAGAGTCTTGTGTAAGTTTGGCATCTTGTACACTAAGCAAGAGAGATCTTTGTTGCAAAATAAAGGAATGTTTTAGACTACTATTGATCAAGAGAGTATCTTGTTAAGAATCCTCCAAGACCATCTGATATCTCTCCCTCCAAGAACATGAAATAAATTTTTATTACAAGAGTTCATTTTATGCATATCATAGAGTTCATGGTCATTCTACTAATGAATGTAAGGCTTTAAGTGATAAAATTCAACATATTAAGGATTGTGGTGCTCTTCCTTGTGTTGCAGCACCCGATTCCTCTAATTGATACTAATTTTCATGTTTCTCATCAATCTCAGCTCATCCTTGTCCTATACTAAGTGGGGGAAAGGGGTTAGGTTAGCCTTGTCCTCGTATGGCACTTGTTGTTGTCTCTTTAGTCTAGTTAACCAACTTCCATGTATATATAAGAGGAAGCTTGGGATGTGGATGACATGCCTTGGTTGGCTCGTGGGTGACATAGTAAGTTTTTGGGGCAACCCCTTAGTCATGATGTAGTTTCATTCGGGAACATATGACTTGGCATATGGATTTCTGAAAAAGATCTCATGTCTTCTTCTACTTTAAAGAAATTTCTCACAACAATGGTGTTAGCAACTACTTTAAAGTGGGGGCATACATCAACACTCATTTTTCATTATGTGATTTTCTTTCTTTTTGTGATGCGTGCTTTTCTTGGTGGTGTCATTGGGTTTGATTTCCTCTGAGAGCATGATATTTCTTTGATTTATACTCTCTTGGAGACATTAGGCACAATGTTTCCTAAGAAGAGACCTTACATGAACTAATAAAAATCCATTCGAATGTACCTTACACCATTTTGCATTTACAATAACTATTATATAGCCACCTTTCATAATACACTTTTCTTTCCTATGGAGCCATCTTGTTTGTTCATGGGTGTTATGTTAAACAGGCGCAGGACAACTGAAAGGGGGGCAAATCAGTTGTCACACAAATTCAAACTTAAAACTTTTATCACTTATCAATTCTTCAACCACACTATTCTATTATCAAATATGAGCATGAAAAACAAATAACAAAAAGTAAATTAACACAACGAACACCAAATTTTTACATGGAAAACCCAATAAGGGAAAAACCATGGTGAGGGTTAACTCACACTATATAGTATTTTCAAATAGGCTCACTGCCAAAAAGGACTCATTTTCCAAGTACAAAGGCTCACTACCTATTGAAAGGACTCACTATCCAACAAGGAGGCTCATTTCCTACACAATATTATACAAAATAGAATAAGGCTTTACAGCCAAAAAAGAACTGGAAAGATGCACCTATCATGTGTTGATACAGTTCTAAAGATGCTTAGTATTCAGAATTTACACCCTTCATTCTTTGCTCACTTTCACATCAACTATTGTCTTACTGATCACACCTTCACATTCATTACTTGCTCACTATTTCTTCTATCTCTTCTTTACTACTCACCACATATCTTCAAAAACTATTCAATATATATACTCGATCTTCATCACAAGCATCAATTAGGTCGGCCAAATTAGATGCTTGATTCATTTATTAAATATATCAACTTGTCAAACCAATAGATCAAAAATATTTTTAAAAAGCAATTTAACCATTTCACATTACATTATGTCGACTCGGACCAAGAAATAGATCACACATAAGTTTTCATATCATATCAAAATTATCATAACAAGTCAGATAGAAATAGATTTCAATGCAACCAACAGAATAATGTCACTTCATCATATGAGCACCAAAGCACGAAATAACCTGATCATGCATGCCTTTAAAATTCATAAGCAATTTCCCAAAACCACAATCAGAAACTGTCAACTATGGAGAAATGCAGACTATAATACTAGAAAGGCACCAAAAATACTAGATTCACCACCAAAGAAGATAAGTTAGATATACATACCGGTTTAGAGTATTGGAACAAGCTACCAACATGGTGACATCAATGAAAACATATCGATAACCTTCCAAAAATCTCCCCCTTTGTCATTGATGGCAACATGTAAACAAAATTCTCTCCTTCAACTATCATTTCAACTTTCTGCAACTCTCTCCCCCTTTGACATCAATGGAAAAGGGCACCAAAAATGAGTGTAAACATGGTGACATCAAAATTTCAAAAGATTTCCATAAAATTCAAAAGCTTCCAACAATCCAAAACTTTTAAGTATACAAAAATTAAGTGAAGATGATATTCTTCACCTGGAATACCTTCTTATACCTTTCCTTGAGAACTAGAAACAACTTCTTCCAATTGAATACAATAGACGACAATCTTGTGTATGTACATTCTAATAAACCCAATAAAGTAAAATAAGGTGACCAATATGTAATGGAACAATGTTTCTCAACATCTTCTACATCAATAAGAATTCTAGAAAGATGCTCTAACCAGAATTTAGCAATTTCTTTAGGAAGCTAGAAGGTCTTCATCACATCATCTCTTTATCTTTGTGTAATGATTAGTTCAGCCTATAGTTCACCAACTCTTATTCTTTGCTTCCCTTATTTATCTTCAAATATATCAAAATTATTTCCAATTTTGTTCACTTTAGCTTCAATCTCTTCAATTCTTCTTTTGAAATTATCTACAGCTGCAGGCCACTAAAGACAATACTTGTAAACATCTAAAATTTCTTTAATACACTTCTTTGTTTCCATAATAAATCCAAACAGTCTCTGCTTAGCTTTTTCACATCTCCTTTCAACTAGGATTCCCATCTTATGTCCTTTTGAACCTTCAAGCAACATCTTTTCTTCAACAATCTCAATCAGATTTTTTGGCAAGAAATCAGAAACAACAGATACTTCAACACCTTTCCGGAGTAGATAATCTACCAGAGCATCATCAATTTTTAGTTTGACAATAGTTGACGGAGCATTCCATAGTTCACCAATCTTCTTCATTTTTCCTTCAACTATCATAGACTAGATGTCATTAGGATTGGATTCAGTTCCAGTCAGAGATTATTTCTCCTTCTCATCTAAAATTTCAATGATATCTTCAGTTATATCTTTTCTCTTTTTCGATTCCAGAGGGGAATCATTGATAACAAACTCCAATTCTCTTTTTCCAAATGAAGAGCCCACTTCAAGTTGACTTGATGCAGATATACCAGAGCAAGGGTTTGCTTTCAAATATGAGAAATATGATCTGCACATGTTTACATTATCTTCCAAAGACTCTAGATATCTATAAATTCTCTTTCCAATAGGGATACCAAATTCCCACATCACATTGTCTTTTCCCGGTAGAGAATTCATAAAGTAAAACACCAAACACACCAACAAGGATCTGAAACAAAAGGGATAATTCTCAACTAATGACATTCAAACATTTTCAAGCAACTTCTCAAGTAACAAGCTACATAAATCAAACTATCTATTCTCCTTAACCATCATGTGGGCAATATGTATGACAATAGCTAAAGTTGAACTTGCATGGTTTCTAAAATAAATTTTGTATGAAATACCATATGCAGTTCATATATAAGGGATGAATCAATAAGTGTATCAATCAACAGTGCTCTAAGATCTCTACTGATGCCAGTCAGCTCCTCCACATCTTTATGCTGCATAGTTTTCTTTCCAGGGAATTCTCCAATGCTGCATAATCCAGTGATCACTTTGATTGCTCCCCTCAAGATCAAATAGGGTTTGTCCAAAACAATGCTTCCATCCTTGAAATGATTCAATAAGAAAAATATAACCTCTTTATCTGTAATCCATATAAATTCACTCCATAAATCCATCCCTAGGGTTTTTATATTCTGTAATTCGACTTCGCTCAACCCTAGTTCAATTCCTTTCATTTTCCTATGATTGTATTCTTCTAATTCGGTGCTTTTCAACTTTAGAGGGGTAACACCACATGATCCACTGTCCATACCTATGTTTTCTTGAAATTCAACGAAACTTCTTTGATTTTCTTCTTTCCTTTTGCAATTAGAGAAAATATTTATAGATTACCTGATATAATTTTTTTGAATTATTTTAGAAATGCTTCAAGCCCGCTCCAAGATCACTCCAAGATTCTATTCAAGCTCTTCAAAAGCATTGTTTAACCAAAAATACTTGCAAACTTTGTCTTATACACCATCAAACATACCATAAAACACATTAAATGTGGTAGACACCAAAAAGTTGCTAAAAGTAGTCTTCTTATCACATAAAGCCCTTATTCATTCTGCAAATCCTCATGCCAACATATTTTCCTCTGGTTCTTTTCCTAAAACCTTTGAATAACCATTCTTCACATTCCAACCATGTGCCAAACTTTGGCATGCCATTCTTTTAGGGGTTTTTTATAATCTTTTGATAATGCTCCCCCAAAGACCATGCTAGGTCTAAATTATGAATAAGTCATCTGTACCAAATGAGGGAGTAGACACATCAAGAGTCTCAATATTTTCTTCTTCTTTCTTCTTCCATATCTTATCAATCTCTTGCTTCATCTCTTCTTTTTCAATCTTCTTTACCAGTTCATTCTTCTCTTTCAGAGTAGACTTCTTTCCTTTCTTACTCTTGCAAACTTTTGATACATGTCTAGTTTTTTTGCAGTTATAACAGACCACACATTTTTGATTAATTCATCCTCCATTATTCCTCGATCTACACTAATTTGATTTGTGTCCAAATCTATTATAGTTGTAGCAGTAGCCATTAAATAATTGATTCATTCTTCCTTCATTAAACCTATTCCTCATTACCAAACTAATCATTCTCACTTGAAATTTTCATGTTTTAGCCTTATGTCCAATCTTCACACATTCAAAACATTTTCTAGAATGAGAACCAAAAAACTAGTTCATCTTGCTCTTGCATTCAGTTGATCTATGACCATATTTGTTACAAGAAAAAAAAACACCATCGAAAGAGGGGTACCTCTATGCATTAGGTTGTCTCATAGCCAGTCTTCTTTCAAAATTCCTTCTCTACTTCCTCTTGCCTTGATTCTTCTTCACATATTTAGAACTTTCATCGATAGCAACTTCCAAGCCACCTTTGTCTTTACATGGTTTATGTCCTACAAGAAGTTCTTCAAGTTTACCAAAGCTAGATTTAAAATTATTTTCATAGAGTTTAGCCTTCTCTAGTTCCACTCTTAAGTTTACTATCTCCTACTTGATTCTAGAACATTCATCAAACTTGTTATGCAACATTGTATTAAGAAATTCTTCAATCCTCTTCTTCTCTTCTACTGTCACTTTTAGTCCAATTATCTCTTGTTTCAACTATTCACTTACTTTTCTATTTATTTCCTTAAATTTCTTCAACCTTTCCTTTAGTTTCTAAACACATTCATTTGTTTCATCAAGATTCTCTTTCAGGTCTTTATTTTCTCTTTCCACTTTATCAAGATTTTCAAGATTAGTTAAGAGCTCTCCTTTATCATCCATTCAACCATCCTTCAAGATCCTCCTCAAGTGGTTAATATCAACACCAAGGAACCAAAAGCTATGATACCAATTGTTAAATAGGCAAAGACAACTAAGAGGGGGGTGGATAAGTTGTCACACAAAATCAAACTTAAAACCTTATCACTTATCAATTCTTCAACCACACTATTATGTTATCAAATATGAGCATGAAACACAAATAATAGAAAGTAAATCAACACAATGAACACCATATTTTTTCATGGAAAACCCAATAAGGGAAAAAAAATGGTGAGGGTTAACTCACACTATATAGTATTTTCAAATAGGCTCACTACAAAAAGAATGACTCACTATCCAAGTACAAAGGCTCACTGTCCAACAAGGAGGCTCATTTCCTACACAAGATTATACAAAATAGAATAAGGCTTTACAACCAAAAATGAATTGGAAGGATGCACCTATCATGTGCTGATACAGTTCCAGAGATGCTCAGTATTCAAACTTTACACCCTTCATTTTTTGCTTACTTTCACATCAATTTCTACCTTACTGATCACACCTTCACATTCATTACTCACTCACTATTTCTTCTATCGCTTCTCTATTGGATGTTACGGTTGTGTTGCTGATATATGGTTGTCATTGATATCAACACTATTAGTAGTTGGTGTATCAAAACCTGTATATGTCGAGAATACTGAGAAAATTGTTAAAAAGAGTGTTCCAAGTTATCTATGGAACTATGAAGGTCGTGAAGCTTTCTTGTTCTATACATTGAAGATCAGTTGGTGTGGATTAAAGGGTTTTCTTCTAAATATATCTAGTTCATCCACCAGAAGTTTCAGAGGTCCACGTGAAGATCTAATTGTGTATTGAACAATTATGTTTTGACAGTATTTTTGTGTGCTCTATCAATATTCCTGAATGGAGTTTGTATGTTTCTGGTTCTATGGATGTTTCTCTATTATTTCTTGTTTTTGGATGCTTCTAGATCATTCTCTATCTTTGTGGTACATCCACATTGATTCATGTGTTTGTGGTTGAAGATTTTTCTCTATATGTTAGGCTTTTCATGTTCTTGGCTGACATGATGGTAGTAGCATGTTGTGGATATTTGAGGTGGAATTAATTGAAATCTTTCTGTGTTGGAGTTGTTAATTTGGGTCTCCACTATGTTGTGGTTGACCTTGGTGGATTTGCATTGCAAATCTATTTGTGATTTGGTCGACTTTGAAAATATATTTTATATTTTCTAGCCAACTAAGTTGTTGGTGAAATCTCATGTTGTGGATATATAAGACTGATTGTTTGAGCAAAGTTAGTATGTGCATTGGAGTGAATGTATGCCATAGAAAGTGTAGATGTGTGAATAGTGTTCCTATCATTCAATTGCAGAGTAGAGTGAGAAGAAGTGAAGAAGGTTTTTCTATGCTTAATTGGAACTATAATCAAGCTTGTGTAGAAGCTATTCTTTCAATTAATATCTTGTGGATCTAATCCATATTATTGTATTGTTGGACAGTGATCCCTCTTGTATTTGAGCAGTGAGGTCTAGGAAGTGTTCATGAATGCATGTGTATTCCATTTATTTTTCTATTATAATTTTAATAGGGTATAATATTGTGGACTAACATCCATTGTGTTTTTCCCCTAACATGGTTTCCACATAAAAAATCTTTGTGTTCTTTGTGCCTCTTATGTGTTGATTGTTCATGGTTTATTATTCATTCATCAAATATGAGATTAAGTAAAGTAAGGTTTGAAAAGATTTAATATTTTGTGACAACTGATTCAACCCCCCCTCTCAGTTGTCTATCCTTGTTTTTCCAACAATTGGTATCAGAGCAAGTTCCTCTGAAGAAGTTGAAAAGCTTGAGGTGATCCGAGATGGCATCATACAAGAAGGACAACCCTAGATTTTATGGGACAAGGTACTCATTGTGGAAAGCTAGGATGGAGTGTCATTGGAAGTGAGTTGGTGAACCTTTTTGGAAAATTACAAAGAATGCATGTATTTTATTCGTCAAAATGGTCCTTCCACTACTGATGAAGTTAAAGAGGCTGAGAATAATGTCTGGGTTATGGAAGCTTTGTTGAGTTCTCTAACAGATTCAAAAATGAAAAATGTGTTAGGTATGAAGAAAACTCATGAGATGTGGAGGAAGCTAGAAACTTTGTATGAAGGAGATGTGCATGTGAAGATGGCTAAGCTATAGAGTTTGAAAGTGAGGTATGAAAATTTGAAGATGGGTGAAGATGAAAATATTTCTTCTTTTATGCAGAAAGTAAATGAAATAGTGATGGGTATTAGATGTGCTTGTGGAACACTAGAAGAAGAAGAAATTGTGGCTAAGGTGCTCAGATCATTTCCTACCTTCTACAAAGCAAAGGCTTATGCTATTGAAGATTTCAGTACACCAATTGGTAAACTTGTTGCCTTTGAGTTAAGCGAATTTGGTGATTCTACTCCTAAGACTAAAACTACATTCAAGGCTACTGTATCTTGAAGAGACAAGCAAAAATTTGATTTGGGAGAGAGTTCTAGAAAGACATTCAAGTATGAGGAATAAATGAAGTTGCTTGAAGAAGAAAAAGAACTAGAAGAATTGGAAGCACTGATTGTAAAGACAAAAGGTATAGGACAAGGAAAGTATAAAGGAAAGTTTCCTATCAAATGTTTTTCTTGTAGTAAAATTGGTCATTTTTCATCAAAATGTCCTAAAAGAGTCCCTAGATCTAAGCCTTACAAATCTACATTCCAAAAGAAATGTTACTTGCTAAAGAAGGAGTGATTGATGATGAGTCTAACAAAGATAATGGAAATGAAGATGGTTGGGTCTTCATTGCTATCAAGGAGAATAGTCCCGAGGCTATTGAATCTACTAAAATTGAGAAAGCTCTTGCAGCTTGATATGAAGAAAAGGATGAGTGGGTCATTGAAAGTGGATGCTCACATCATATGACTAGTGACAAAGAATATTTTTAAGTCTAGAGAAGTATGATAGTGGAGTTGTGAGATTCGGTGATAACAATGCTTGTGTGATTCGTCGTAGAGGATCTATTTGTCTTGGTGGTAAGCATAACACTGATGATGTTCTTTATGTTGAAGGCGTGAAGCATAATCTATTAAGTGTTGGATAGATGGTGGAAAAGGGTTATGATCTATAGTTCAAAGATAGAAGATGCAAGATATTTGGAAACTCTGGAAATGTAATTGCTTCTGATAAACTCACAAAAGGTAATATTTTTCATTTGAATGCTGCTAGTGAAAGTTGTTTGATTGCTCGAGTATATGAAAGCTAGTTATGGCATAGAAGGTTGTGTCATGTGAACTTTGATAACATTGTCAAAATTAGCTCCTCTTAAGCGGTAAGAGATCTGCCTAAGATGGTAAAGTCTGCTAGCACAATTTGCAAGGAGTGTCAGATGGGAAAACATACTAGAGTTTCTTTTTAGAGCAAACAACACAATTCAAATGGATTACTGGAGCTTGTGCATACTGATCTATGTGGTCCCTCTAGAGTCAGAAGTCTTCATGGTGAAAGGTACTTTATGTTGATTATTGATGATTACTCTAGAATGATATGGGTTGCTTTCTTAAGAGAAAAATGTGAAGCATTAGAAAATTTCAATAGTTTCAAGGCTATGGAAGAGAATACAAAAGGCCTAAAAATCAAATGCTTAAGGTTAGATAGAGGTGGTGAGTTCACCTCCAGGGAGTTTAATTATTTTTGTGATGAGCATGAAATTAGAAGATAGTTATCTGCTCCCTGAACCCCTCAACAGAATGATGTTGCAGAAAGGAAGAACAAAACAATTTTGGATGCTACTAGAACAATGATGATTGAAGGAAATGTGTCTGAAATGTATTGGAGTGAAGTTGTAAGTACTATTGTGTACACTTTGAACTAAGTAAATGTGAATGGTAATACAGGTAAGACTCCTTTTGAGCTATGGTTTGGTTATAAGCCTACTACTAAATACTTCAAGGTCTTTGGAAGCAAATGCTACATCAAGAGAGATGATGATATAGGCAAGTTTGAAGCAAGAAGCAATGAAGGAATCTTTCTAGGTTACTCCACTAGAAGCAAGGCCTACTGGTGATATAACAAAAGATTGAGAAAAATGGTTGAGAGTGAAAATGTCAAAGTTGATGAAGATTTTGCTGAATCATCTAGATATTGTTGATATGACTCAAATGAAAATAATACAAACCAAGGGAAGAATGTTTAGACACAAAATAAAATTCAAATTGTGCCATATGTTACATATGTTCCAATGGTTCCGGTAAATCAAGTTAGTCAAGAAGCAAAGACAAGTGCAAGTGTAGAAGAAAGAGCAAAAGAATCAAAAGTTTGAGAGATTCCTAAAACTCCAAGGTATGTAAAGCTAAATCATTTTGAAAATAAAATTATAGGAGACAAAATTAAAGGTGTGCAAACTAGAAGAAATATTGTAGAAGAGTACTGTTTGATTTCCAAGATTGAGCCAAAAGATGTACATGAAGCCTGCAATGATGAACATTGGATGGAAGCTATGAAGGAAGAATTAATGCAGATTGAAAAGAACAATACATGGATACTTGTTCCCAGACCAAAAGACAAAAATGTGATTGGTAGCAAGACTGGTATGTAAAGGGTATTCTTAGATGGAAGGTATTGATTTTGAAGAAACCTTTTCCCCTAATGCCAGAATTGAAGTTGTAAGATTATTTCTTTCTTATGCTGCATATAAGAACTACAAAGTCAATCAAATGGTTGTGAAGTGTGCTTTTCTAAATGGTGAATTACAAGAAGTTTACAATGAACAGTCAGATGGATTTCAATTGACTGATGAGGAAAACATGGTTTTCCAATTGAAGAAAGCTCTATATGGACTTAAGCAAGCCCCCAGAGCCCGATATGCTAGATTGGACAAATACTTATTGAAGCTTGGATTCAATAAAGGTATTGTTGACAACAACTTATATTTCGAATTGGATCTTGATAAAGAATTGATTATTGAAGTCTTTATTGATGACATTATTTTTTGTGGAGATGATAATCTATGTATGAAGTTTTCTGATGAAATGAAGAATGAATTTGAGATGAGTATGATTGGTGAGATGAAGTTCTTTCTGGGATTACAAGTTACTCAGTTAGACAAGGGGATCTTCATATCTCATTCCAAATATGTGAGATTTGTTGAAGAAGTTTGGTATGGAAGACTCAAAACCTATTGGTACTCCCATGGTAACCAAATGTAAGTTGACATAGAATGATGATTCTCCCAAGGAAAATCAAACAAGGTACACATCAATGATTGGTGGATTACTCTACTTAACCAAGACTAGACCAGACATTATGAATGTTGTGTGCATGGTTGCTAGATTTTAGGCTAATCCAAAAGAATCTCATGTGACTGATGTAAAGAGAATTTTTAGATATCTAAAAGGAACGGTTGATTTTTGGCTTTGGTACCCTAAGGATGGTGATCTTACATTAAATGCATATACTGATGTGGATTGGTCATAGGTTGTTTAGAAGGTCTGTCTAGGACAACTAAGCAATCTAATTTAGTTCATTTGAATGTGAGCCTTAGTGGCATTTTTGTTGGGTTTTGATCAAATGAAGGTCATGTTGACCATAGAATAGGTGTCATAAGGTTCTAGCTCAAAATGAGGTTTTGGATTTTAGGATTCTTGCAAAATGTTTGAAAATGTTGCTCAATTGAAGCTACAAGCTGCCAAGAAGAGCCCAAGGGAGAGGATAACCAATTTTTTGACCTATTTATGGGATGCCTAGGCATTGGAGTCAGGTTGGAAGCATTTATATTATTTGAAGTTTTTTAGAATTCAAGGAAAGCAATTGTGATTGAGTGTGAATTTTCTGGTTTTTGCATTGAAGTGTTATTTTAATGGATTGATCTCAGCACTGTAATTTGTGTAGGATGTAGAGTAGTTGTTCTTCTAGCATTTTGTGGCATTAGATAGTTTCCTTATTCAATTTCAAGCATTGTTTGTAATTAGTTTTGGTTTCATACTGTTGCTAGTCTGAACCAGGCAGTTTGTGTGTATGGAGTGTTAGTTCACTTTCCCACCGTACAAATTGTACAGCCCTTTGGGAATAGTGTCTAGACTCCATGGATGTACATATAGTAGTGTTTAGGGCCTTTGAAAGCACAGGAGTTATTGTGGAAGTCTTGCCCTAGGCAAGCCAGGGAAGTGCCCAGCTAGGGAAGACCTTAGTGCAGAGCACTTGATTTGTAGGGTTGTCAATTTCTTCACAAATTACCTTTTGGAGAAGGAAGGTATGAGTCTTTCCAAGACATGGTAAGGAGAAAGAAAATCCAACAATCCATCTAGTGAGGGAAGGACTTAACAGTTTGTAGAGAAGCTAGGAAAGGGCTTAAAATGCCTAGTTTTGCTCATTTTCAGGTTAGGGTTTTGTACGGACAGCTGAGACCCAAGACCCCAAAAATCCTTGAGAGGTGGGAATATGAACTAGGAATCCCAAGAAAATATTGGGGTGTTCTTTGGAAAGAATTGGAAACAAACCTGATTTCTCGAAGGAGACCTAATAGGGCTAATAGGGCTAGTAGCCTCCTAGGCCTAATAGTGGGGTTTGGTGAAAGCGACCTGCAGATGGAGCTAGGTGGACCCCTAATACACTTATTAGGATGGATTAAAGACTTTAGAAACACCTCCACACCCCTATAAAACTATATTCAAGAATTTGAAGGATTAGTAGCCTTTAGGGTGGATTAAGGGCTAAGGCAAGTGTTACAAGATTGCACCAAGTCTTGACTTGGTAGAAGGACCTATTTTGATAGTTGGGTTGGAAAGAAGTAATCATGGGACCCTAAGAAGGAAGAGGTCCTATAGGTTGCAAGTGGTGGAGTGAGACACCCTAGAGGTCTTCCTAGCAAGACCCAGAGCATGAATCAGTGATTGTTTCATCCAACCTCCCTATCAGATTGGTATCAGAGTTGCAAAATATTTGGGATAGAATATTGTATGTCAGAGATTGAGTCTAGTGGTTCTACAACCATGGTGACAAATATAGAATTGGACAAGAAGGTCGAAGAACAGGAGGAAGACAATAGGCTATTGAGGGAAAGAATAGCCCAGCTTGAGCAAGCAATGAGTAATGCGCAGACTAAGACCGATGAGGTTAATGATAAGTTGGAAGGAAGGGTACCCAAGAGTGAAGAGGTTCCAGAGGAAGACAAGATCCCTAAACCTAACCCTGTTTTGCAAGAAGAGGCTTTCTTGAAGGCATTGAAGGCTTTGAGTGGAAAAGCACTTGAAGGCATACCACTGTTTAGTGGGAAATTGGAAGTTGATCTAGTCATGGATTGGATAGAGGAAATGGAAAACCATTTTGAGTGTGATGGAGTCACTGAAGGAAAAAAGGTAAAGGTGGCCAAATCAAGATTGAGAGGTTTTTCCTTGACATGGTGGAAGTTCATTCAGACAGAGAGAGAAAAGGAAGGAAAGAAACCCATTTCCACTTGGAAGGGAATGGTTGCCAAAGTGAGAGAAGCATACATGCCAGATGATTATGAAATTTAGTTGCATAAGAAAAGACAGAGCTTGAGACAGAGAGACCAAGATGTAAATTCCTATACATAGGAGTTTCAAAAACTTTGCATGAGGTCTAATGTATCTAAGGATGAACGTCTTAAGGTGGCTAGATACCTTAACGGTTTGAAGTAGAACATTCAAGAGGAGATGACTCTTCTAAGTCCCAAAACAGTGCACCAATGTTATCAATTGGCTATGAAAATTGAGGAGAGAAGTAAAAGGAAACAAGATCAGGCTTCCAAGAGCAGAGGAAAAGGTAGAGATCAAAGATGACATAGAGGTGGATACCAAAGTAGAGGGATTGAACAAAGAAATCAGGGAGAGTCTAAAATCATAGAGCATGGAAGTGAAACAACTTCTAGAGGATGTTATGGAAGAGGTAGAGGATCTCAAGGAGGTTCTAACAAGGGAAGAGGTACAGGCAGAAGTAACTCTTACTTTGCTAGCATGAAGTGTTACAACTGTGGTCAAGTAGGACATCCAGCTTATAGGTGCCCAGAGAAAGCATCTTCTTCAAATACAGAAAAGAGAGTAGCATATGCTCAAGAAGACACTATGAGTGTCAAGTCACCTAAGGTTAGTCACATTGAATCAGAAATGGGGGAGAACTTGATGTTTAGTAGGGTTCTAATCAGACAACCAATCAAAGAAGAGCCAAAGCAAAGGAAAGCCTTATTCAGGGTGAGATGCAAAATACTTGGGAAGGTGTGCAAAGTCATAGTGGATTCAGGGTCTACTAATAACATTATCTCAGAGGAAGTAGTGAGAAAGTTAAAGTTTGAGAGGGTACCCCACACTAATCCTTACAAGGTGACATGGCTGAATAAAGGGTAGAGTGTTCTTGTGAATGAGCAGACAATAGTGGAATTCTTCATTGGAGGGTACAAAGACAAACCGATTTGTGATGTGTTGCCTATGGATGCATGCCATCTTCTATTGGGAAGGCCATGGCAATATGACAAAGGAGCTATCTATGATGGAAAGGAGAACACCATATCATTTAAGAAGGATGGTAAAAAATTCAAGTTACAGTCACGGTTGGATGAAGAAGAAGGACAGTCAAAGACCCCTAGTGTCTTGTTAAGCAGTGGCAAGGAGTTTATCAACACTCTTCAGCAAGGAGGTGAAGGATATGTTGTTATGGTGCAACCCAAGGAAGAAGACAAGGCCAGGAAGACAGTTATCCCAGAGGAAGTCTAGAAGTTACTTGAGAAGTTCAAGGACATAGTCAGTGATGGAACACCAGCAACATTACCTCCAAAGAGAGCTATCAGTCATCAGATTGACTTCATACTAGGGGCTCCATTGCCAAACAAAGCAGCTTATAAGCTCACACCAGATCAGAACCTGGAAGTGGCTAGCAAAGTGCAAGAGTTATTGGACCAAGGACTAATTAGGAAGAGCATCAGTTCATGTGCAGTACCAGTGGTCTTAGCAACCAAGAAAGGTGGTAAGTGGAGACTTTGCACTGACTCTAGGGCTATCAATAGGATTACAATCAGATATAGGTTTCCTATTCCTAGGATAGAGGATTTGATGGACTATCTTGGAAGGGCACAATACTTCACTAAGTTGGATCTCAAGAGTGGATACCACCAGATTAGAATCAAAGATGGGGATGAATGGAAGACAGATTTTAAGACAACTGATGGGTTGTATGAGTGGAGAGTGATGCCATTTGGCCTCTCAAATGCCCCTAACACATTCATGAGGCTCATGCATGAAGTGCTTAAGGATTTCATAGGTATATTTGTGGTGGTGTATCTAGATGATATACTCATCTTTAGTAAGACAGCAGAGGAACATTTGAAGCATGTGGAGATGGTTCTTAAATGGTTGCATGAGGAGAGGTTAGCCATCAACCTAGAAAAGTGTGAGTTCTTCAAACAAGAGCTTGTGTATTTGGGGTTTGTAGTATCCCAAGGATCATTGAAGATGGACCCAAGCAAGGTGGAAGCTATCCTAAATTGGCCTACACCAACCACCAGGATAGAGGTAAGGATTTTTCATGGGTTAGCTCAGTTTTATAGGAAGTTTATAAGGAACTTTAGTGGCATTTGTGCACTAGTGCTTGATACTATCAAGGGTGGCCTAAAGACTAAGTTTAAATGGACTCTTGAAGTAGAGAAGGGTTTTAAGAAGTTGAAACAAGAAGTGGCAACTCAACCCATCCTTTTGTTACCTAGTTTTTATAAGCTATTCACAGTGGAATGTGATGCCAGTGGAATTGCAGTAGGAGGAGTACTAAGCCAAGAAGGAAGACCTATAGCTTTCTTTAGTGAAAATCTCAATGAAGCTAAAAATAAGTATTCTACTTATGACTTAGAACTATATGCTCTAGTGCAGTCTCTTAGAAAGTGGAGACATTATCTCCTACCTAAGGATTTTGTAGTGTTTATTGATAACCAGGCACTTAGCTACATCAACACACAAGAAAAGTTGAGTAATAGACACTTGAAATGGACGGAGTACCTCCAAGCCTTTACTTTTACTATCAAACACAAGAAGGGACAGTTGAACAAGGTGGCAGATGCACTAAGTAGGAGGTTGTTGACAATGCAAGAGATTCAATTCAAAAGCATTGGGATAGAGAGTTTCAAGGATCTCTATGGAGAAGATGAAGACTTCTTTGAAGCATATAAGGTATGTTCTGATTTTGAGAATCACTTTCACAGTCAATTCTCAGAGTATACATTACAAAGTGGAATTTTGTTTAAGGGGAATCAGTTGTGTGTTCCCAAAGGTTCAATGAGAGAGAATCTCATCCAGGAGAAGCACCATGGTAGTCTCAGTGGTCATTTTGGTATCAACAAGACACTGGAATTAGTGCAGAGGTTCTATTATTGGCCCAAGTTGCCAAGGGATGTCAGAAGTTATGTGGAGCAGTGTGTAGTTTGTATGAAATCCAAGGGGGGAGATAGCAATGCAAGTTTGTATCAACCTCTACCTATTCCCAATAGTCCATGGGAATGCATTAGCATGGAATTTGTGCTAGGACTCCCTAAAACTAAGACAGGGTTTGATAGTGTCTATGTGGTGGTAGATAGGTTCACTAAAATGAGTCACTTTGTTCCCTGCAAGACCACCCATGATTCTAGCTGTATTGCTCATATTTTCTTCAAAGAGATTGTGAGGATCCATGGATTTCCATTAAGCATTGTATCAGACAGAGATGTGAAGTTTATGAGTCATTTTTGGAAAACTCTATGGAGCAGATTGGGTACTAACTTGTCTTTTGGATCAGCTTACCATCCTCAGACAGATGGACAAAGTGAGGTGATAAATAGAGTGTTAGGTAACCTTCTAAGATGCCTCACCAAGGAGTATGGATAGACATGGGACTTGGTCATAGCACAAGCTGAATATGCCTACAATGACAGTGTGAACAGGACCACAGGTAGGAGTCCTTTTGAGATAGTATATGGTATGCACCCAAGAGGTGTGTGTGAGATCAGAGATCTAGGAGCTATGGAGCATAGGAGTGACCATGCAGAGGATTTCACTCAGACCGTGAAGGAGATTCAGGAGCAAGTGAAGAAGACAATCATAGAGGCTACTCACAAGTTGAAAGCTAAGGTGGATATGTCTAGAAAAGATCTCCAATTTGCAGTAGGTGACTATGTCATGGTCCATCTCAACAAATCTAGATTGTAGAAAGGAGTACCAACTAAGTTGCAAATGAAGAGAGTGGGACCATGTAAGGTGTTAGCCAAGTATGGAAAGAATGCTTACAAGGTGGAACTTCCTGTAGACTTAAATATTTCACCAGTGTTTAATGTAGCTGACTTGATCAAGTATAAAGGATCAGTAACTGATATGACTCTGGCCAGTAAAAATGTCTTGGAGGATTTGAGTATTTTAGTCTTACCACCTAAAGACAAGCTGCAAGTAGAAAGGATCTTGGAATCCAGAGTGAAGAAGTCTACTCGGCACAAGGTGTACATGGAACATCTCATACAGTGGAAAGAAAAACCAGAGTATGAGGCTACATGGGTGGAAGAAGCTCATTTCAAGAAGTGTGGCATTGATCTGTCTCTAATCTCTCCCCACATTCATTAGTGTTTGGGCAGAGGGGGAGAATGGTGCAGGAGCACCCATAGGTTGCCATAGATTTTTTAGAAGGTCTGTCTAGGACAACTTTATCTAGGACAACTAAGCAATCTAATTTAGTTCATTTGTATGTGATCCTTAGTGGCATTTTTGTTGGGTTTTGATCAGATGAAGGTCATGTTGACCATAGAATAGGTGTCATAAGGTTCTAGCTCAAAATGAGGTTTTGGATTTTAGGATTCTTGCAAAATGTTTGAAAATGTTGCTCAATTGAAGCTACAAGTGGCCAAGAAGATCCCAAGGGAGAGGATAACTGATTTGGTGACCTATTTATGGGATGCCTCAGAATTGGAGTCAGGTTGGAAGCATTTTATATTGTTTGAAGTTTTTTAGAATTCAAGGAAAGCAATTGTCATTGAGTGTGAATTTTCTAGTTTTTGCATTGAAGTGTTGTTTTAATGGATTGATCTTGGCACTGTAATTTGTGTAGGATGTAGAGTAGTTGTTCTTCGAGCATTGTGTGGCATTAGATAGTTTCCTTATTCAATTTCAAGCATTGTTTGTAATTAGTTTTGGTTTCATACTGTTGTTGGTCTGAACTAGGCAGTTTGTGTGTATGGAGTGTTAGTTCACTTTCCCACCATACAAATTGTATGGCCCTTTGGGAATAGTGACTAGACTCCATGGATGTACATATAGTAGGGTTTAGCTCCTTTGAAAGCACAAGAGTTACTGTGGAATTCTTGCCCTAGGCTAGCCAGGGAAGTGCCCAGCTAGGGAAGACCTTAGTGCAAAGCACTTGATTTGTAGGGGTGTCAATTTCCTGACAAATTACCTTTTGGAGAAGGTAGGTATGAGTCTTTCCAAGACATGGTAAGGAGAAATAAACTCCAACAATCCATCTGGTGAGGGAAGGACTTAACATTTTGCAGAGAAGCCAGGAAAGGGCTTAAAAGGCCTAGTTTTGCTCATTTTTAGGTTAGGGCTTTGTACGGACAGTTGAGACCCAAGACCCCAAAAATCCTTGAGAGGTGGGCATATGAACCAAGAATCCCAAGAAAATATTGGGGTGCTCTTTGGAAATAATTGGAAAAAAACCTAATTTCTCGGAGAAGGAGACCTAATAGGGCTAATAGGGCTAGTAGCCTCCTCGGCCTAATAGTGGGGTTTGGTGAAAGCAACCTGTAGATGGAGCTAGGTGGACCCCTAATACACTTAGTAGGATGGATTGAAGACTTTAGAAGCACCTCCACACCAATGTAAAACTATATTCAAGAATTTGGAGGATTAGTAGCCTTTAGGGTGGATTAAGGGCTAAGGCAAGTGTTACAAGATTGCACCAAGTCTTGACTTGGTAGAAGGACCTATGTTGATAGTTGGGTTGGCAAGAAGTAATTAGGGGATCCTAAGAAGGAAGAGGTCCTATAGGTTGCAAGTGGTGGATTGAGACACCCTAGAGGTCTTCCTAGCAAGACCCAGAGCATGAATCAATGATTGTTTCATCCAACCTCCCTATCATTACCCCTCCTTATATGAACTAGGATTCATTAATTTGCATCAATCTATGCATTTCATGGTCATATTCTAATATAGATTGATGTTTTTGTGGCTGCTACTCAGGGGGAGTAGTCAGATGTGCAAATATGTGGTTCAGAGCTGGCATGTGGGAAGATAATGTTTATCTTTTCCATTGATTTCAAAGGGGGAGAAGTGTAATGTGAAAAAATGTTGCTTATCTTGAAAAGTTCATGAAGAAGAGGCCAAGGAAGAAGAGTCAAAAGAGTACTGATTATGAGTTGGGTTGATGGTGTTGTTCACATCATGTGTTGCCATCAATGCCAAAGGGGGAGATTGTTGGATGTTGTGGTTGTGTTGCTGATATGTGGTTGTCATTGATGTCAACACTATTAGCATTTGGTGTATCAAAAGCTGTATATGTCAAGGATATTGAGAAAATTGTTAAAAAGAGTGTTCTAATTTATCTATGGAACTATGAAGGTCGTTAAGGTGTCTTGTTCTATATGTTGAAGATCAGTTGGTGTGGATTAAATGGTTTTCTATTGAGAATATCTAGTTCATCCATTGGAAGTTTCAGAGGTCCACGTGAAGATCTAATCATGTAGTGAATAGTTGTGTTCTAACAATATTTATGTGTGTTCTATTAGTATTCTTGAATAGTGTTTGTATGTTTCTGGTGCTACAGATGTTTCTCTATTAGTTCTTGTTGTTTTTGGATGCTTCTAGATCATTCTCTATCTTTGTGGTATGTCCACATTGATTCGTGTGTTTGTGGTCAAATATTTTTCTCTGTATGTTCATCTTTTCATGTTCTTGGCCGACATGATGGTACTAGCGTGTTGTGGATCTTCAAGGTGGAATTAATTGAAATATTTATGTGTTGGAGTTTTTAATTTGGGTCTCCACTATGTTGTGGCCAACCTTGGTGGATTCGCATTGCAAATCTATTTGTGATTTGGCCGACTTTGAAAATATATTTTATATTTTCTAGCCGACTAAGTTGGTGAAATCTCATGTTGTGGATATATAAGAGCGATTGTTTGAGCGAAGTTAGTGTGTTCATTGGAGTGAATGTATGCTAGAGAAAGTGAAAATGTGTGAATAGTGTTCCTATCATTCGATTGTAGAGCAGAGTGAGAAGAAGTGAAGAAGGTTTTTTGTGCTTAATTGGAACTGTAATCAGGCTTGTGTAGAAGCTATTCTTTCAGTTCATATCTTGTGGATCTAATTAATATTGTTGTATTGTTGGGTAGTGAGCTCTCTTGTATTTGAGCAGTGAGCTCTAGGTAGTGTGTCTGAATGCATGTGCATTCCCATTATTTTCTCATTATACTTTTAATAGGGTATAATATTGTGGTCTAACATCCATCGTGATTTTTCCCCTAATAGGGTTTCCAAGTGAAAAATCTTGGTGTTCTCTATGTCTCTGATGTGTTGATTGTTCATGGTTTATTATTCATTCATCCGATCTAAGATTAACTAAAGTAAGGTTTGAAAATCTATAATGTTCTGTGAAAACTGATTTACCTCACCCCCTCTCAGTTGTCTGTCCTTATTTTGCCAACATTCTCTACTACTCACCACATCTCTTCAAAAACTGTCCAAAATATATACCCGATCTTCATCACAAGCATCAATTAGGTTGACCTAATTAGATGCAATTCATTTATAAAAGATATCAACTTGTTGACCCAATAGATCAAAAATATTTTCAAAAATAAATTTAACCATTAGCACGTTACATTATGTCATCTCAGACCAAGAAATAGATCACACATAAGTTTTCATATCATATCAAAATTATCTTAACAAGTCGGCCAAAACTAGATTTCAATGCAACCAATAGAATAATGTCACTTCGTAGTACAAGCACCAGAGCATGAAATAACCTGATCATGCATTCCTTTAACATTCATAATCAATTTTCCAAAACCGCAATAAAAAATGTCAACTATGGAGAAATGCAGACTAGAATACTAGAGAGGCACCAAAAATATCGGATTCACCACCAAAGAAGATAAGTCAGATATACACACTGGTTTAGAGTACCGGACCAAGATACCAACATGGTGACATCAATGACAACATATAGATAACCTTTCAACATGTTAAGCATATGAAGCTTTGCTTGTCTCATGTATCCTTTTGTTCATGTTGTGTGGCACCTTATCGAAGTTATCAGGAGGTGTAGCTTTTGTACGGTTGTACATATGGAAGCAAAACTTAGGTGTGACTTTCCCATAGCCACTTGCTTATTTGTTTAGCGCATACCAGCTACGTGTGTATGTGTCTCGTTGGGAGCTCACCTAGTCAATGTCTTGAGGTTTCACTAGACCTTGTAAGCATGTGTTTTGTTTGCACAGAAGACATCATGCTCCACTTGTAGGCATTCTTGGACAAGAAACGTAGATCTAATCCATGTCATGTTGGACAAATGGTTGAGGCTTGATCCACCCCATTTTTTTAATTTTTCTTTCTTCTTTTTTTCTTTGGCAGTGTATGTGTGTGCCTTGTTGTTGTGTCTTACATTATTCACATGTGTATTCTTTTGTGCCTATGTTGGTTTTCCATAGTATCTTGATCTTGGGGGCTTACACAACCCTCTTGATTTTTGTCATCCTATCTCACTAGCATTGGTACACTTGGACCCCTCTTAATGCAAGTTTGTCTAATTTTGTGTGAGAACCAAGTTCCTCCTCTCACTAAAGTGAGCACTAAATGTAGTGTAGAAAAATGTATCCCTCTACATTTCACACTTGTTTGGGACTTCCCTGCTAAAATTGGGCTTCTTTATGGCTTATTTTTCCTATTTTGCATCTACAAGCCTCAATAAATACATTTTTTCTGAGGATAATCCCAACACTTAACTAAGGACCAATCATAATTTAATGATTTTGGATTGTGTGTTCCATATTTAGTGATCTTGGACTCATACGCCACCTTGGGTTTATGGGTCCCACCTAAGTTTGAGGCCTGGTTTTAAATTTAACATAAAACTAAATATTTCTTAAAAAATGTGTCACAAGCTTAGCCTACTGGGACTCATATGCCCCAACTAGTCTATAAGTCTTGCTCAGCTTAGACTTATTTTGAATTCAAATTCTTTGTAGGATTTTATTCTCCTAGATCTAATGTTGGATTGTAGTGTTGTAGTTTCAAGAAATTTGGCATAAACAAGTACAAATATAAGGTTATTTTGCATATTTTCTCCTAACAATTTAGGTGAGCTTATGAGAATTCAAGTGAAATCATTATATAGAATTCAAGAGAATTCAAGAGTGATTATCAAGTATTTTGGATCACGATTCAAGAATCAAATATCATGTCAAAGTCATCATGCATCATGTTTATTTTTGAGCTAACATTTGTGATGTAGTTATCTTAGGATTCAAGCAAGAATTCAAGTCAAGATCCATGACATACAAGAAAGAATCAAGATCCACATTCATGCTAGCCATTACTAACAAAATTGCAACCTTTTGTTTAAGGTTTGGTGAGTTGCAACATTGCATACTTGTTCATTCATCATTCCTTTGTTATATTTCTATTCATTTCAAGGTTTGATTACCAAAATGGGGCTTGACCAAGGAAAACCATTATCCCCTAAAAAAACAACATTTTTCCCTCCCTTTCATGTGTGATTTGCAGATTTAGGTTGAAGATCCATTGAAGAGAAATATTGGAGAAAAGTTGTTGAGTTTTCAAACTTGTCATCTACATTGCAAGATCATGGAAAGTCACCTATAGGTTGCAATTCATTGTTTTAGACTCAGAGATTTGGCAGGAGAGAAGCTATAGGAGATCACTAGAGAATTACAAAATTTCATCCAAACCATAATACTAGGGCTAAATCACCACCTTGGGTGTATGAGTCCCAATACCTCCTTTTTCTAGATTTCAGGAGATCCAAATTAGTTACTAAGAGATTCCAATTTTTGCACAGAAACCCTAGTCTAAGACTAAATCACCCAAACTAGTGTATGAGTCCTAGTGAGCTTCAAACAGTAGAATTTCAAGATTTTAGAGTTTATTTTGACCACATCTTTCTTCCTGGTACCTTTCTGTTCATTCTCATTTTATTACTCTAATTTTCAGTTTTATTTCCTAGGTCATTTAGTTAGGCTTCCATGTTACATTCCATATCATTTCATTTCTTTCTTTCCAAGTCTTTGCTTGGTGGTGTACCCCCTTTTAGTCTTTAATCACACCCCTAGGACACCTTATTATAGATCTCTTTCTCTCATTTCCATCTCTAAAGTTTCCTTGAGTGAAACTTGTAGAAAATTGGTTGTTTTATCTCCCTAAACATAGGACTCCAATTTTCTTCCTTTCATTTTGGTGAACTTGACATGAATCAAACACAAAAATTTCTTCGATTCTTTAATCAAACCTAAGGAGACCTTTTAGTAATCTATTTTTCCCACTAGATCATTAGGTTGAGATCTCTAGGGTTTCCATTAATGAACTAAAAGTGAACTAGGTCCCCTAATTGTTCGATCTCCAGAAAGGTGGAACCCTATATCCTTGTGTTCACATAGATTACTCAACCATAGGAGAATAGGTGTTCAGTTTTGTATTCTCACAATGCACTATTTCTTTATAGGTATAACTTTAAACAATTTCACATATATAATATAAAATGTGTATATATATATTCTAATCTTTCAACATAGATAATTACAAAACAGAAATCCTTAATCTCATAACATGTAGTATATGCTACATGTACATATCTTACACTAAAATAAATTTGGGTTTCGTTACTAATATGAAAATAAATATGGACAATGTGGTTTTGATGGAGAATAGTCTTTGAAAAATAACATCACTATTATGTTGATAGGTAATAATTTTCAATTCTACCAGACCCAATTTATTTAAAAATTTCAAAAAGAAAGAGCACAAAACTAATAGTTTATAAAAGATTTCAATAAGTCATACTACGGATTGAAATAACTTGCACATCATGGGTAAGTGTACCAATCTGTGACACAATTTAGGTGCCAAATTGGAAAAATTCTCAAAAAAGGGCCAAAATTGGCCATTTGGCACACACCAAATGGAAAATTTGAATAAAATAAAAAAAGTGCATTTGAAACCCTCATTTCACTTCAACCTATGGCTTGGCTTGGAGGATTTGAGGTCTACAACTCATGCTCACCAAATATCATCCATTATTTGCATCCTTAGCTTGCTATTTTTCATGAGGATGTCGCCAACACATTAGAGACATCAAAGATTGTGAAGAGGTATGTATTTTTATTCTATTCATTTCAAATTTGATTTAGAATGCAAATTGAAATAGGTTTTTATAATAAAATTGTGTTCTAATTCTCAGGGAATGAATCTCCACCTCCAAACATTGAGAATTCATAGTCACCCCCTTAGGAAGAGCCTCCTATTTAAGAACAACCTAAAACCCCTCCATAAATTCATAGGCATCCTCAAGGAACACAAGAAAATATTCTAAATCAAATTGAAAATAGTAAAAGAGACATTGAAAAATTAATTGGAAGATTAACTGAGCATGTTGAAACCCACCCTTATAGGAGAGGGATTGCCGAATCATTGAATTCAATTATATCTCATGTAGGAGAAATGAGCGAGAAAACAAATTTTTAGTCAAATATGAGGTACGAGATGAGACAATATTATGCTAGTGGTTTGTCATATGAAGATGTTAAAAACCAAAAAATTAGCAAAGCTGACTTGTGTGCCCTATTTACAAACCCAAAAACCAATGTACCTTTGTCTCATATATGCAGGAGGTTCCCCATCCATTGGTGATAGCATGAGTTAATTAAAAATAAATTTTGGGAGCAATGGTGGATGGTATTTGACCAACCTCCATGCAATAACCATGAGGTACCACAATACTTTTTGAGGAAACTCTATTGTGATTTTATCCTCAATAAGATGCCAAATTATTTTGACATCTTATACTTTCAGGGTAGAGGTGGGGACTCCACACATGATAGACCTGTTGCATGATTTAATCCACAGTTGGCATTGAGACCCTTGGCTAGACCCATGATGGAGCATGTCGTCATTCCTTCCATTGTTAAGGATAGTGTAGAGGTGGACATGCTGGATTCAATTGGCTCACTCACCCAGACCATTTTACAGTGCATAAGGGCTCTAGTAGAGCCTAGTGTGGAGGAGACATGTAGGCCCTAAGGTCCACCCCACCATTGTGGTGCTTGTGGTGCAGTTTGCATCTATGATTATTAGAGTGCTTGGGATGCAGCTACATAGCCTACATCAGTTGTAGAGGCGATGGCTTTCACAAATGATTTGCTAAATGATACATTTGACATTAACACTCAAGTAAAATTCATTAAGTTCATTTAATGTTGTTTATTAAATTATATTTTTAAATTTAAGAATAAGTAAATTAGTATAATTTTGATATGATGAAATTTCAGGGTCGGAGTGTTCATGAGACATGCCCCATTCCTATAGACCCTTATTTGTTCTCAATATTGAGTCCACGGGTATGCAACTAGTATTAAAGATATTATTATTGCATTTGAACAGTTGAATGTTATATTTGAATGTTTGTCTCATAACATGCTTTGGATTTCAAACAGTTTCAGTGGTGGACCTTCGACCTCCACACCTCACAATTCATTTCCTCAAACAACTTACACTTAGGTAGCCTTTATTTAATAATGGTGTTGTAAAACAATGTTAGCTAGTTTTCATAAATTTTCATATACAAATCTAAAAAATTGATGAGAAACACAAACATTGCATTTGTATTCCTTGATTGTGTCACATTATCTTCTCCTAATTCATTTTTTGTTCCTTTATTCCTTCCTAATCCCATCCCATTAACATTTAATAGTTCACCCTACCATTTACTCTTTCATTTACCATTTGTAGATGTTGACATTAGACAACCTTGGTGATGTTGGTGGCATGATGGACCACGGAGTTGCTGCAGCAATAGCTAGTTCTAATCCATTGAGAGAGGTATGCAATAGATTAGTCGATTTGATATTATATTTGCTCTTTTATGGTCTATTATAGAAAAATTTCATGATACTTTTTTGTAGCTTAATTTCTATCTTGATGGTTGCTACAGGTGGTCGTCACTCCAGATTGTGGACGTGGTAATGATGTAAATGTGAATGATGACTATCTGTATGCGATAAGTGATTATATTTTTTTATATGTCATTCCATAATTCAATTTCTATGTATTAACATCTTTACATTTTATTGTATCAGCTGAAGTTCCAGAGTGAAGAGAGGAGGACTAGCTAGCATGTTTGAAAGACTAGAGAACCAATAGTCACTCCATCCAACCAAATTTTGAAGGCAACATGGGATCTATTTCCTTCCCCTAAAGGGAAATGACTATATTAGGTTCGTTTGTTGTATTCCTATGTGGCATTTTGGAACATATGTTTTGTACTATCGATATATATGTGACATTTTATGTCCATAATATGGCTCCTTTGTACTAAGCCTATACAGGATTTTTTGGATATATTTTATATACTTTTATCAATATATATCGTGATGTATAGCCTTATAGCTTTTTGATTAAAAAAATCTTATTTTGCTACTGCCATTCTTGAATGATGTTATCATGCGTATTGTGTAAATCATATACTTGAATGTTGTAGGCATGGATTTTGTTTACATCTAATGCTTAATTAATTACTATCGATTTCTCAATAAGCTCCATCTAAAGCGTATTATGTAAATAAACTTCATTCCTAGTGGTTTGTATCCTTTGGAATGCTTCAATTACTTGTGCCTCACTTATTTGCATGTATGCTTCACTTATTCACATGTATACTTCACGTATATTGTGTGTATTCACGTGTATGCTTCATGCTTCAAATGCATAGCAGCAAAAATATTTTGGGGAAAATTTTGACAAACCAAAAGTATAAGAATTTTCTTAAAAGTCGGGAAAAAATAACATTTAAGAAAAACATAAAAAATTGTAGAACAAGAGATCAAATCTATTTATTTTGAAATTGAAAGGTATTTCCATAGCATATACATATATAGAGAGCAAATAAAATAAATATTTTAACTAATGAATTGTAAAAAATATTTTTTTGTATTTTATATTCATATCGTTGATTACATTTTATTGCACATCTTTCAAAGTCAAAGAATTACTTCTCACTGCATAACTAATAACTAGATGTTGATAGATGACAAAATTTCAATTACAATATAGGTTTTACAAAGTCAACCTAAGCAATTATGCAATTACTTCACATTGCATAACTAATAAGTAGGAGCAGCTACCAATTGCATTTTCTTATCATGGAATTCTATGAGGCCAGATTTGTTTGATGTATTTTTATCAAATAGTTCACTACCTTGTCTATGTTCCCACATTTTTCATACATGTCTACCAAATTATTTTGTTAAATAGTTCACTTCCTTGTTGCTATGGCTAAAATCATAAGACAAGTGCTTTTGAACAAGCTATGGATGCTTGGAAAAAATCTATCAAAAGCATAATAGCAAGCAATACTATAGACAAGGCAATGAATTGCTTGAAAAAAATGCCTAAAAGAAATGTGGTCCCATGGTGATGGAATGCCATGACGTGCAAATTGCTATGGATTTTCATGCCATTCCATCACCATGAGACCACATTTCTTTGAGGCATTTTTTCAAAAAATTCATTTCCTTGTCTATGTTACCACATTTTTCGTACATGTTTACCAAAGCATTTTATCAAACAGTTCACTACCTTGTTGCTATGGCTAAAAGCCTAAAATAGGTGCTTCCAAACAAGCTATGGATACTTGAAAAAAATCTATCAAAGCATAATAAGAAGAAATAGCATAGACAAGGCAATGAACTGTTCAAAAAAATGCCTCAAAGAAATGAGGTCTCAATGTGCTTGTCATGGCATTCCACCACCAAGAGAACACATTTCTTTGAGGATTTTTTTTCAAACTGTTCACTGCCTTGTCTATGCTACCACATTTTTCATACATGTCTACCAAATCATTTTATCAATCAATTCACTACCTTGCTGCTATGGCTAATATTCTAAAATAGGTTCTTTCGAACAAGCTATATGGATGCTTGGAAAAAATCCATCAAAGCGTAATAGTAAGCAATAGTATAGACAAGGTAACGAACTATTTGAAAAATGCCTCAAAGAAATGTGGTCTCATGGTGATGGAGTCCCATGAAAAGAAAATTCCATGGATTGTCATGGCATGCCATCACCATGAGACCACATTTCTTTAAGGCATTTTTTCAAATAGTTTACTACCTTGTCTATGCTACCACATTTTTCATACATGTCTATCAAAGCATTTTATCAAATAGCTCACTGTCTTGGTACTATGGCTAAGAGCCTACAACAAGTGCTTTTGGACAAGTGATGGATGCTTGGAAAAAATCTATCAAAACATAATAGTAAGCGAAAGCATAGACAAGGTAGTGAACTGGTAGTATGTGATGAATGCTCCCATGTTTTACAAATGAGGGGTGAGCTCAATTTATAGGCTCCTCAAATGCAATTCAATGGCCAAGATTGATTTCGAATCAATGATCGAGATTACAAAATAAAACCCTAATTAGGGTTTGTCATAACTAACTACCTCTCGACCAATGAGAAAATTACATTTGGGGACACTTGTCCTTCTGCTAAATATAAACCAACAATAAAAAGTTGTTGCATTATGGCGTGTTAGGTTCATTGAACCTAGACATGTTGGATTGGAACAATTTGATTGGTTGGAATATGACGAGGCACCATCTCAGCGTGTTGGATGTCCCCCTTGATCACTTTGTTCTTTTCCATGTTCTTTCCTTAGAATATCTTTCTTTGCCAATTATTGTGTCCTTGGTTCTTGCATTTGAGGTCTAGAAGTCTCCCCTTGGAGCAGATGTCTAGACTTAAAGTTATTAAACTTTTCTTTCTTGATTGCTTTGAAATTCCTTCAAGTGCCTTGAATTTGGAGAACTCCCCTATTCTTTTTCCACAATGGAGGAAATTGGAACTTTCTCTATGAAGTATTTCCCGTACTTAGCCAAATTCTGGCTATTCAATTTCATTTTGTAACACCTTCATGTGGACCATTCAACACTTAGCCAAGGTTTTGGCCATCTCTATGCTCAAATGAACTTTGCCCATGGATGTTCCTTCAATTCTAATTTTGGCTTGTGCTAAGTAGGGTAGAAACCATCCTTGGACAAGGGTTTTTTTCATTTCATTTTTACTTTTCCTCTTTATTCCTCTTCATTGTTTCTGTTTTCTTTCCAACACCTAGTCAAAATTTGATTCTTTTGTTGTAGGAAAATTCCACACTTAGCCATTTTTTTGTTTCCTCTTGGAAAATTTTACCATTTTTTTTTCTAACCTTGGAAGACTTTGGGACATGTCATGCCATTTTTCTATTATGCTTGAGTGGACTTCCTCATTGGCTAGCCACTTTGCTTGCTAACTGGGAAAACTTCATGATCAACAGGCCATTCTTGGGCGCACTTTGGACTTGGCAAGACTCTACATTTTAGCCTTGGAAAACTTCATGATTGGTTGGCCATGTTGGGTAGAGTTGTGCATTGCTTAGGGAATTTCCTTGACACTTATTCAAATTTTGAAATTTTATTCTCCAAGGTATCAACACTTAGCCAATTTTGTGAGTTTTTCTCAAAAAGGTATCAATACTTAGCCAATTTTTGAGTTTTCTTTCCTCCTCTTGGCTAGGTGGACTCTACTTTTTCTTTTCCAAGGTTGGGCATACTTTACTTGTGTCTTGCCACTTCTTGGTGGACTTGGCTTGATTCTTGACATCCTCACTACAACCTTGGGAAAACTTCTTCATGTGCATGCCATTGTACAAGGCAGACTTCATCAAGTGCTTGACATTTTCTTTCTTGTCCTAAGGCGGACTTCAAGATATGTTTGACATCACATATTTTCAGCTTGGGGTGGACTTGAAGTTGTCTTTTCAATGTATATTTTGAGTTGGGTGGAATTTACCTTTGTCTTGGACAAGCATTATTATAGCCAAGGGCGGACTTGACAATATTTTGGACATAGTTTTTCTTTCCTAAGAAGACTTTGCATCATCTTGGACATTTTCCTTGACCATGGGCATGATGAACTTTCCTTGTGCCTTGCCAAGATTGGGAAGACTTGCTCTTGACTTAGACATGCTTATTTTCCTTCCAAGAGAAAACTAAGAGAGGTTATTGTAGAGGGGCACAAAAAAATTCCATAGGATCAGACAAGAAGTTTCTAAGCATCACGGTGTCTGAGTAATGACATCCTGAAGTTTGTAGCCATTTTGCACTTCAGACTCTTAAGGGATTCAATCGGTTGAATGTAGCTCAGAGTGATTCAATGCATTTGGGTGCGAAATAAGACCATGCCTAGTGTAAACGTATCCAATCAGATGCATTGGAATAATTTTTTTGGTCACATGAGTTGTGGAAAGAAAATTGCACCACTTTGCAACTTTACACTACTTGCATTTGACAACTTTTTCCCCAAGAAAAATCTCACCACCATAAGAAAAAACCTTTGAGATAGCAAAAATCAAGAGATTTTATTGTAGAGGGGCACAAAAAAATCCCATAGGCTCAAACAAGAAGTTTCTAAGCATCATAGTGTCTAAGTAACGACATGCTGAAGTTTGTAGCCATTTTGCACTTTAGACTCTTAAGGGATTCAGCCGGTTGAACATAGCTCAGAGCAATTCGGCATGTTTGGGTGCAAAAGAGGACCATTCCTAGCATAAACTTACCACCACTTATGTTGGAATAGTTAGTTTGGTCACACAATTTGCAGAATGAAAGTTGCACCACTTTGCAACTTTGCACTACTTGCATTTGACAACTTTTTCCCCAAGTGAAATCTCGTCACCACAGGAAAAAATATTTGAGATAGAAAAAATTGAGAGAGGTTATTGTATAGGGGCACAACACAATCCCATAGGCTTAAATGGGAAGTTTTTAAGCATCATGATGTCTGAGTAAGGTCATGTTAAAGTTTGTAGCCATTTTGCACTTTGAACTCTTAAGGGATTCAACTGATTGAACATAGCTCGAAGCGATTCGACACATTTGGGTGCAAAAGAGGACCATTCATAGCGTAAATGTATCCACTCAAGCACATTGGAATAGTTATTTTGGTCACACAACTTGCAGAACGAAAGTTGCACCACTTTGCAACTTTTCACTACTTGCATTTGACAACTTTTTCCCCAAGCCAAATCTCGCCACCATAGGAAAATGCCTCCAAGATAGTAAAAAATGAGAGAGGTTATTGTAGAGGGGCATAAAATGATTCCAAAGGCTTAGACAATAAGTTTCTAAGAATCATGGTTTCCGAGTAACATCATATTGAAGTTTACAATGATTTTGCATTTTAGACTCCTAAGAGATTTAGCCGGTTGAACGTAGCTCGAAGCGATTCAAAAAATTTGGATGCAAAAGAGGACTATTCCTAGCATAAAAATACCCACTTGGATGCATTGGAACAATTAGTTTGGTAACACAAGTTGAAAAACGAAAGTTGCACCACTTTGCAACTTTGAACTACTTGCATTTGAGACCTTTTTCCCCAAGTGAAATATCACCACCACAAGAAAACACCTCTAGGATAGAGAAAAATGAGAGAGGTTATTAGAGAGGGGCACAAAGCAATCCCATAAGCTCAAATGAGAAGTTTCCAAGAGTCACATTTTTTGAGTAACGTCATGTTGAAGTTTGCAGTCTTTTTGCACTTTAGACTCTTAAGGGATTTAGCCAGTTGAACGTAGCTTCAAGCGATTCGATCTGTTTGGGTGTGAAAGAGGACCATGCCTAGTGTAAATTTACCCACTCGGATGTGTTGGAAGAGTTAGTTTGGTCACACAATTTGTAGAACAAAATTTGTACCACTTCGCAATTTTGCACTACTTGCATTTGACAACTTTTTCCCCAAGTGAATTCTCGCCACCACAGGAAAACACCTTTGAGATAGAGAAAAATGAGAGAGGTTATTGTATAGAGGCACAAAAAAATCCCATGGGCTCAGATGAGAAGTTTCTAAGCATCACAGTGCCTGAGTAACGTCATGCTGAAGTTTGCAGCCATTTTGCACTTTAGACTCTTAAGGAATTCAATCGGTTGAACGTAGCTTGGAGTGATTTGGCTCATTTGGGTGTGAAAGATGACCATGCCTAAACATTACTAAACAACTTCCAACTTATTTCCCCATGAACTACAACAAGATGACTCTTGAACTTCCACCATTTGACAATAAGTTGCAATTTTGACAACTTTTACACAATTTTGCAATTTTTGCAATATTTTGCAACTTAGACCCTCCAACCACCTAAAGACCTATAAAAGGACTCCTTACATCATAAAATGGTATAAATGACCTTATTTTTTGAATAAAAATACTCAAATACCCCTAAACAACCAAAAGACCTCAATTGTCAACATTTGCATAAAATGCTCTTGGTGCCCCTACACCAGTTAGTGCTTAGGGTGTCTTAATGTTTTTGGTCATGAATAAGGTCCTTTGTGGTGCAATGAAAGGGAGGTACATAATTTTTCAAACTCAAATTCACTTGAAGAAATCAATCTTCCAACCTTCAAACCCTAACAAGGGTGACTCTTCTCAACTTCACTGTTAAGTCTTGTAGGTGTGCAACCTAGGTTTTCCTCTCACAACATTGAAGAGGCCACTCAAAGCCACAGATAAACTACCATTTTAGGAACCAATTAGGACACCTTTAAACATATCACAAAATCACATGTACTTTGGAATGATACCATCAAACTAACCTTGAACGCTCGAAAAGGGGCTCCAATTAGCCCACTTTAACAAAGGAACTCTCCTTCAATCTGGTTGCCCACTCAAAATACCATTGGGTGGTCCTCAAACTACCTCGAAAACCAAAAATTCTTGAACCACTGATTCAAAACTCGCTTGCTAAGACCCTCTTTCATGAAACCCTCATTTTTCACCAAATAAGTAGGTGTTTATTGAAAAACCCATCTCTAGACCTCATTCAACCTCAAAATATTTTCAAACACTCTTATTTCACCTTGCAAAAACTTAATTCACCTTCAAATTATGCTTCCCCCAAAGTTCTCACAAATTTCCTTCTTAAAAACTCTCAATTTCACCCATTTTCACTCTTTGTTCAACTAGGACTTCAAGCCCAAAAATCCAAATGACCTAAAATTCCTTTTTATACCTTCTATCACATCAAACTCCACCTATTAACACTAAAAAAACTAGGTTCTAACCTTCTTCCAAACTATTGCGTTAATCTACTACTTCAAGTTATGCCTCCTAGGCCTAAATTCATTTTTTTCCACAGGGGCAACGTGGAAACTTCCACCAAATATATTTTCCACCCATTGTATTCTACTGTAACTTGGTGGAATGGAATAATTAGGTGTAGGGGGCATGTGTGCATGATTTTAGGAGCAGGGGTGGCCATTTGGGGATTTGAGTATGATGCCTAGTTGTCAAGAATGTGTATTTTGAGTGAAATTTGGAGGTTAAGAGTAGGTAGTGATGGAAAACACTTGGGGCAGCACTTTGTAAGAGTTAATTAAGCAAGGGAAGACATATTTGAAGGTGTTGGAGGAATTGAAACGATGAGGAGAGGTTTTCAATAAACCCCCCTTGAAACTTGTCAAAAGTGAGGGTTTTGAGTTTTGGAGTGTTGGTGAGTGTTTCATTGGAAGATGATTGTTGATTTAGTGCTTATGTACCCTGGTCATGACGATCCAATGGTGTTTTTTGTCTGGAAGGAAAATTAAAGTGTAGTTCATTTTTTGAGATTTTACCACCCTGCTCTACATCACTTTGGCATGTTTATCAACATAAAACTATGATATTTTTTGAATTTCAATATGTAATGATAATGCAATATGAAATATGTAGTGTGACACAATGGTATTTGTGTATTAAAACTTCAAAGTTAAAATGTTAAACTTTACCATTGTTCTTGTCTTCAAAGTTGTTTAAACTATATAATTTAACCATAATATAACTAAGCAATATATGAGATAATTTAACCATTATTCATTATTTTTTATTGTCAACTATATAATATAACCATTATTTTTTATGCTATTGTACATTTATATTTAACCATTACTCAAGATTAAATTTTTGAATAGTTTAAACATGCACATGACGAACAAATTATTTTGATTTTCAAATTCTATATATCAAATTATCCAATAATCAAGTGTACGTCCATTTACAAAAATGGCATCAACGCCAACTCAAACAAAGTTTTACAAAATGTGGCACATGCCATCTCAATATCTATTCAAAATATGCATGCCAAAATTTCTATCTCATCCTAAACTACTGGTGGATCATCAAAATGAAGCCTCTTTGAAGCACTCATTGGCTCTGAAGGTAACTGCACAAGAAAAATTCAAACCACAATTGAGATTAGTTATATCATATAATTTAAAATCAAATAATTAACATCAAAATCAATATACATTGAATTATAATTGAATTATAATACAATATGAAATATGTAGTGTGAGACAATGGCATTTGTGTATTTAAACTTTACCATTGTTCTTGTCTTCAAAGTTGTTTAAACTATATAATTTAACCATAATATAACTAAGCAATATATGATATAATCTAACCATTATTCATTATTTTTGATTGTCAATTATATAATATAACCATTATTTTTTATGCTATTGTACATTGATATTTAACCATTACTCAAGATTAAATTTTTGAACAGTTTAAACATGCACATGATGAAAAAATTATTTCGATTCTCAACTTCTATATATCAAATTATCCAATAATCAAATGTATGCCCATATACAAAAATGGCATCAACGTCAACTCAAATAATTTTTTACAAAATGTGGCATATGCCATCTCGATATCTATTCAAAATATACATTCCAAAATGTCTATCTCATCCTAAACTACTGGTGGATCATCAAAATGGAGCCTCTTTGAAGCACTCTTTGGCTCTGAAGGTAACTACACAAGAAAAATTCAAACCACAATTGAGATTAGTTATATCATATAGTTTAAAATAGAATAATTAACATCAAAATCAATATAAATTGAATTATAATTTAACTCTAAAATTAAAATCTTGATTACCTCATATATACGTCTCTTCAAACCATCATGAGTCCTAGAATATGCCCCTCTCAAAGAACCAATCATACCAACTTTTGAAATGTCAATCTATATATGTGAACAAAAACATCAAATTGATACAATTTAGCATACAATTGTTAGTAATAGGAACATATTTACCAAACACAAAATAAAATAAACACATACCTCTTTAGGCATCTCTTTTTCTTTATCTCCTTCAGGTGTTTCGACACCTCCTCCCTGAGGTGTTTCAACAACTACTCCTTCAAGTGTTCCAACACCTACTCCTAAAAGAGTAAAATAAGATAAACACATAAGTTAATATATAATTTCATTAATAACAATTCAAATGTCAAGCAAGTATATAATGCATCAATTCAGGCCTAAAAGGCATGGGTTGAAGTAGAAAATTGAAGAATTTGTTTTGAAGAAGGCTAGAACCAATTGGTTTAAATGAGATATGGTGGGGTTTGATGTGTTTTAAAGTTTTCAAGGACTCAAGAGGTCATGTGTTTGTTTGGTCATGAAGCCCTAGTTGAGAGAAGTGTAGTTTTTAATGGAAAATTGAGGTTTTAGAGACTAAAAGTGGGTGAAGTTTGGAGGCAGCATAATATTAAGTATTATTAAGGATGTGCAGGCTTAAACAAGGGATTTTGAAGTGGTCATAAGGTCACATGAGGCTTGGAGATGAGTTTTTCAATGTATTCTCCAAAATCCCACTGTACTATAGGGGCAACTAGGCCAATTAGGCCCCTTTTCCAAAGAGACACCTTCTCAAACACCTGTAATCAAGTCAAACACCATGGAAAGTAATTAAATAGGTTACCAACCTTAATATGTCATAATTTTCAAAGCTCCAACCGCTCACCAAGCTACCAATACACTAAACCCTCACTCTCAAGCCACCAAACCTATGTTTTCCAAGGAGCCTTATTGAAAATCACTCTTCCCAAAATTAAATCTCACATACAACACCCCAAACATACCATATTATGTCTGTACATGCTCAAAATACTCTCACAAATGACTTCCCCAAAGGATTTCATCCATTCACACTCTAAAACCACTCAAAATCACACATTTTCACACCCAAGGCTACATGCCATCACTCCAAACCAATCTCCCTTGCTCCAAGAATCTTCTAACCTATTCCCCACATAATGGACTCATTCCACTGAGCTATAGTATATATATTATGTGGAATGAGCCATTAAATCACTTGATGACCTCAAAACTTGAAATTTAGACTTCCAAACCCGCCTATAGTAAAATCCACCCTACAAGCTCAAAACAAGATAGATTTCAATGCCACAAAAACCAAAACATGGATAACACATCTCTCTACCCAAATCAAAACACTTTTACTCAATTTCCTTCAATACAGGCTCATGAAATTGGCTGCTACAACACTGAAAAAGAGAAAAACAAACTCAGATTTACAAAGAAAACAAAGCTTTATTGATCAATGCTTGTACAAAATCTTCCACTCTTCTCCACACAATCCTTCATTCAAGATTCACATACATATATTCAACTCCCTTAATCAATAATTGATTGAAAAGAAACATCACAAGTGACCTTTTTCCTTCCCTAACTGTTCAGCTTCCCCACTATGCATTTCTTGCACTTCAAAAATTTGAAAAATGACACTTTGCACTAATTTAGCAATTTTGCAACTAAAACCTTCTAACTCACTAATAACCACTAAAATAGACTTATTACATCAAAAAATGGTCTATGTGACCTTATACAATCCAAAACAAGACTTCATCACCCTAATGAAAACCACCAAAGTTTGGTGCCCTTGCACCAAATAGAGAGCAACATATAACCATCATTTTGCATATCTACATTAATGCAATTTTGAAAACCCTTATACAATCAAACTTAAACGGTTGAAATAAAGCAATGATCAATAAAATGAATTTACAAATTCAATGTGCATACTTACCAATCAATCCATGGAATCATCTAGGTCTTCTCTACTCTTTATTGTGTCAAGTATTGCCTCGTGGTTAGACTCATTCACTTTCCACAAGTTCTTTTTCGCAGGTCTTCCCTTATATTTGATCAAATGAACATTGGTGTCAATGACAAGGTTCATGTAGTGAAGAATATTATGATGCATTTCAAAGTCCACAAACAACCAAACTGCAACATTCTTAATTGGGTATCTTCTAAGCCATGTTCTAGTAACAACCACCGAACTTGTAGGATATTCTATGTTTTCTCCATTTATAACGAGGGCCTCCAATTTCTTTTTGGCCTCAATACAATGACACAAGTAATAATATGTACCCTCTTCATTGTCTTCATCTGCAATCACCACATATATGTTCCCTGCATTGATATGTTCATCTTGTTAGATTTATTTAATGAACATCAAAATAAAACCTATAAGTAAGATATATTACCTAGTTCTACAATGTCTGATACATGATCAAAGTTAACGGATGATTGCATCTCTATGATTTGTAGAGCCATCAAGAGCTGATAAGTGTCAAGTGGGGTTAGAATTCTTACAAACCATTCATCAACCCACTATGTTGACTTGCAATCATTCCATGCTTGAAGTGTACATGCAAAATAAAAGCATGCCATCTTCCCCATATGGATAGTCCATGTACCTGCATTGGATCTTTTAAAAGAGTGTAGCTCGCTCGATCCTATTAGTGTACAACAATCCTCATATTTTGCAATGTTAGTATCATCTACTAAATGAAAAAATCTATGAACTAAAGAATTACCTTGACTACCTGGACCCATTGCATGATTGCACCACTCAATAATTGATCTTGCGTTTGTCAACTTTACACTTTCTTTGTACTTTAACTCTTCTCATGCTAGGGCTCTTTTGATACATGCACCTGCTCCATCATGCTCTCCCTTTCCATGCCCAATCTCTGAGAAGTTCCACATATGTTGAACACCATTGATCCTATGCATCCTACTCAACCAATAAAACATTCCGGAATTCTTGAATTGTGATGTATAGTTATCTGACCATATGATATGTTGACTGAATGATATGCCCCTGCTATCCAGATCAACATAGAACATCTGAAAGCAACCTTGCACAAACTTGAAAAAATGTGTGTGATTATCATTGATGTAAAATTGATACTCCCTCAATACTTTCTGGTTATCCTCTATACTATCATTCACGTGAATGAATGCTATATGCACAAATATAGGAACCTGCATGGAGTTGTAGTATTGTGATTGCACCTCATTTTGTGGTCGTAGTGTGTAGTTCTCTGCAAAGTCGACAACTGAAATGATGTTGTGAAGTGGAAACGTGTCCATGCATAACTTGAACTATGAGTCCAACCATTGAGCTCTATGTGTATGCCTTGCATACTCATACACCACCTGATCACAGAAAATTCCCATAAACTGATATACTAGAATCTTATCACCGACCAATTCACACTTCTTTGCTTCTTTCCCATCTTTTAGACTATAGGGCATTGTCTTGTATTTTCCAAATTCAATAATTTTGTCTTCAATTGTGTGTGTACTAGCCATGTGTTGGAAAATTGGAAAATGTTGCATGCTACCACAATGATCACATGTACCATCAAAACATGACTTGTAAAAAATTTGACCAATATCCTCAATTTCACATAAAATGGAAGATAAGAATTCCCTTGAGCATTTAGGTGGATGCCTTATGTTACATTCCTACAAAACATTGTCAGTATGCATATCTACACATATACGTCAATAAACATAATAATGGTTAGAAAACTCACTATGTACTCTACAACAACAAGTAGTGCATGTGTGATTTATTTTGACATAAAAAGGCTTTAACATTTCAAAATACCTTTGACATATTTTAATTTCAAGAAACTTTTGTACAAAATCAACAAAAAATTGGGTTTGAGTGGTATCCAAATAATGATTTGGATGTGGCTCATGTATTTTACTACCAATTCTCCTTCTTACAACATCTCTTTGATTAGGAGAGGTCCTTGTGTTATCCTTCCAATAATCTACTATTAAATATCTCAAGCCTTGAGCAATTCTTTTATCTTTATGTGGCACTCTACCCGAGAATGCCCATAACTCATTGCTATTTGGATCTTGCAATCTTTAACACCTTCATTTGTCTCTCATTAGATATGATCTACTTATTTTCAAAGACTTACTTTTCTTTGTAAGGTTCACCTTTTTCCTTGTTTGACTACTTAATAGTGTTGTTGTCATCACACGTCTTGTGGCACAAGTATCCTTCATGCGTGAGGTAGAAACCATCCTCTCGTTTGCACTCATCAAGTTCTTTACAATGGAATTTTCACTTGATTCATTTGAAACTCTTAGCCCAAGAGCCTTCATGGTGGGCCTAAATTTGACTTGCCTCGTCATTTTAACAAATAGTTGGCATCTTCCACCCTCACTTAGCTTCTCAAAAAAAAAACTCCATATCCTCTGTGCAACTCTTTGACATGCACATTTTGACACCTTATTAGGCATCCATTTCAAAACATTGGAATCAATATCAATCAAAAATCTAGCTTTTTTATGCAAAACTCTAGGAGGAGTTCTCAAATGTAAATTTCTGTCAACATTAGAAATGTCAACATTGTGGATAGATCGTGTACCTTAAGTCAGAGGTGCAATTGATGACATACCTTGAGATTGACATGTAAACGATGTTGTACCTCCAACTTGAGATGTCGTTTGTGGGGTGAATTCAAATAGAGGCATGTTTGTTGATGTAATTTTGAAACGTATTATTGTTGATGGTGTGTCTTCAACTATAGATGCAATTTCTGATGTACTTGGAAGACCACATGTTGCTATTGTGTCTTCAACTGGAGATATGCATTGAACTTCACCTATGGTTGATGATGTTCCTCCAAATTGGGGATCCATTTGTTTCCTTCCATGAACTTTTTCCATTTGTTCCCTTTTTTTTCCAATTGTACATCTCTCTTAGATTACACAAGAATTTTTGGTTGTATGGGCTACAATTCTTTTGCTTCACGAGCTGTAATTTTTTATTCTCTTCTCCTTTCATTTTTTACTGCATGTTCCTCCAATGTTAGAGGCTTTGGTTGTTTGCTCAGCATGACATTGAATGTTGCATATTCACAATCACACATAGAACAAAATTAAGTAATGCATTTTATGAAACATATTGATAACGTTGATTACATTGCATTTTATTGAACACACCAAAGAATTTTATGAAAGAAGGAAATGAGTTGTTTGGAAGTATCAAACATGTCTATATGCTACAAAAAATTTCATACATAAATCTACCTCCATACCACAAGAAAAGAACTTGTAATTCATTTTTTCAAACATATCCATACCGTTGATTACATTGCATTTTGTGGTTATTTGAGTCACTTTGGGCAACAAATGTAAAAGTTGCAAATCATGTCAAAAAGTTGTCAATTTAGAAAAAAAAAATTGAGGGTAAAATGATATTTAGAAAAAAGTTGTCAAGGAGAGGTCGACATGTAATTTTGAGAAGAGAAGTAATTAAAACACCCCCTCTTTTTGTGTATTTTCCAGAAAATTTGAAGTTTCTTTGATTGTACGATTGCATACCAGAAATTTTTGATCTTTCATGGAGTGAATATTTTGGGCATCAGTCCCAACACCATTTTGGACTTGGTTTCGATTGATTTCAATTTTTTTTGTACATTTTAGAGACAAATTACAGATGACCGGTCTGTATACCATGTTTTAAGGGTTTTGAGTGTATGAAAATGACATTTTAAGCCAATCCACCCATTGTTTTGTTCTATAACTTGGTGGAATAGCTTAGTAGGTAATGATTTAGGTGTGTGCATGGTTTGTTGGAGCAGAGAAGATGTTTGAAGGCATTTTGTGTTGCTGTCCTGAAGGTTTTTGTGCAAATTTTGCTTGAAAATGGATGTTTTGAACTAAGGTTTAGTGAAATATTGATGATAGAGGCTGGTGAATGAACTTATAAGCATATTAAGACATAATTAATGGTGTTTGAAGTGGTGGATGGGCTATACAAGGTTTGGGATATAGTTTTTCAATAAACCCTGATGTAAATTGCCTAAAATGAGGGTTTCATGTTTAGATGTCTTTGAAAGTGTTTCACTAAAAATAAATGGTGAAATTGGAGGTTTTGTTGACTGGTTGTTGCTGACCCATTGATTTTTTGTATTAAGGAGGAATTTCCAATAGGGCCCCTTTGTAAAAGTGAACTAATTTGTGGTCTATGACAATGTAGGTGCTTTGTTTTGGAAAAGTTGTTCCAAAGAATCCTAATGGTGTTTTGAGGTCAAAAAACCTCTATTGAAATCCTACAAGGAAGAAAAGGTGAGTTTTTGGAAGATAGGAAAGGAAAGGTTCTAAAAATGACATTAATGAAATTACAGAGGGTCGATCTATATACCCTATTTTAAGGGTTTCAAGTGTATGAAAATGACATTTTAAGCCATTCCACCCACTATTTTGTTTTGTAACTTGGTGGAATGGCTCATTAAGCCATGATTTAGGTGTGTACATGGTTCTTTGGAGTAGGGAAGATGTTTGAACACTTTTTTTTTTTGTCCCGAAGGTTTTTGTGCAAATTTTGCTCGAAAATGGAGGTTTTGAACTAGGGTTTGGTGAAATATTGATGGTAGAGGTTGGTGAATGAACTTATAAGCATATGAAAACATAATTAATGGTTTTTGAAGTAGTGGATAAGATAGACAAGGTTTGGGATATAGTTTTTCAATAAATTCCCATGTAAATTGCCTTAAATGAGGGTTTCTTGTTTAGATGTCTTTGAAAGTGTGTCACTGCAAATAAATGGTGAAATTGGAGGTTTTTTTGACTAGTTGTTGTTTCCCCATTGATTTTTTGTATTGAGGATGAGTTTCCAATAGGGCCCCTTTGTAAAGCTCTTAGGTTTTCCAAATTAAACTTGCACATTAACATTGATGAAAGCTCTTAGGTTTTCCAAATTAGTTGAAAATAAAATTTTTCCCACAACCATCATTAATAATGAATTTAATGCTCAATTCTATGTGTAACAATGAGGATTAATAAAATCATCAAATGAATGGTCTATAAATTGTCAAAAAAAAACAACAAAACTTGTGTTAAGTTGAATTCATTTATCTAAGCATGCTAGAAATGGACTACTATAAGCAATGCAAATAGAATTCATAAGAAAATTTGTGTTAATTTGATGTCGTTTATATAATTTTAAACATGAATTCATCTAAATTATGTCATGGTTTTCATTTTTTTCTTCAAATTCATAAAAATTAAACTTTTTTATGCAAATCCCATCTAGTTCAATGTTGATTTCTATGTCCAATTGTTATGATTAATAAAATCATTAAAGGAATTTAGATTATTGTAAAAAATAAACACAAACATACTAAATATAAACATTTCAATATTACATGAGATAATGCAAAATGATGTAGAAACTTCAAAATGTCTTCATCTACATTGTCTAGCATGCAAATTGGTGGCAAAAAGGTGATGGATCAAGCATAGATTGGTACAAGGAGTCAACTACATGAAAAGGTGTTTCTCTATCAGATAAAGTGTTGAACTAGACAAAAGTAGAATCATGTGGGCCTGAATCATGGGGTCAACCCCTATTTTACCATTTCAAGGTAAAAAACACATTCGGTGCTCACCAAATTTGGTGCTTTGAAATGCTTTCACAATATCAATAGGAAGGAAGTGAGACTTGAGATAGAGGGAGAGGGGATATGAGTGAGAGAGATTAGTCCTAGTAGTGTGGTAGGGACTGATACCTGAGAGTGATAGAGACTTGAGAGGGATAGAGAGTTATCCAGTTAGGGTGGGGGGAAAGACCTCACAATGGGAGAGGGGTTGGAGTGAAATAGATTTGTCTACCCTCTACCCTTAAACTGTAAATTATAAACCATTAAAACCTCAAACCTCTCTCTCTCTCTCAACCCTCAACCCTCAACCCTCAACCCTTAAACTATAAACTGTAAACCCTAAAACCCTAAAACCATCAACCCCCCTCTCTCTC
>VDFB02281492.1:44921125-44968175 GCA_007258455.2 Sequoia sempervirens | reverse complement strand
TTTTGTCAAAAAACATAACATAGCAACTCTTGTACGACCTGAGCACGGTGAACTATTTTGTAGTATTTTAAAAATTGCTATGGTCAAAAGTTAGCTAACAGTATCTAGTTGATGCATGATTTTTTTGATAATTTTTTAATGAATATTTGATTTTTTACTAATTTTCTAAGTGGGCACTTCCTGAAAAGCAGAATTTTGGCCGTGCTCCCCCTACAAATTTTTGAAAATAATTGATTTTTTTTTCTTTTTTTTATAAAATTTGTAGAATGGAGTCTAGTTTCTAAAAATGTAATTTATTTGAAATTTTGATGAACGGTTAATTTATAACAAAAAAAACACTAAACATTGCTTTTTGGCAAAAAACAAACATACAAACAAAATAAATTATGGATGAAAGGCTTAACATTGTCGAAAAGTGGAAAAAATTACATCATTGGATAGATAAGAGAGAACCTAACATTACCCATGTTTTCAATTTTGTCAATATTGAACTAGATGCAATCTTGATGGTGAGCATAGATCCGATTATGTGAAAATTTGTAGAATTTGCAAAAACATGTCTCTGGCCTTAGATATTTATACTAATTTATACTAATAGTTAATTAGGTGTGTACATAGAACACTAAAAATATATAACAAAGGCCACCAATAGTTGATGGATACACATAGAGTTGTCATAAATATACACATGGGCTTGTGGTATGAGCACAACCCAATGACCTTGAACATATTTATATGGATGAATATACATTAATTCAATCCCAAAATTGTATTATATCACACTAGTATATATCATTACAAGATATATAGAGATTCCAGTTGATGTCAGATGCATATCTTGGCGAGGTATATTGGTTCATGATTTGTAATTGGTAAGATATTCCCACCCTCAATGGATAATTTCTACATATTTCCCTTGATGAGACAAACCTCACCCTTTTTGAGAACAACGACAAAACTACTCAATAAATTTCCCACCAAATTTCCCTACCAAGTTTTTTGAAAAAATATTTAGTGCTTTGTGTAATTATATCCCTCAATCACATGGTCTCTTAAGCCCTTGGTCATAACCAAGAAAGAGGGGCTTAAAATTCCCCCCCCCCCCCCCCCCCCTATTTTTCAAAATTTTAGGCATTGGAATGCTAACTTGAAGCTCTATGTAGTGGACAAGTTAAATTCCTTATAATTTTCTTTGAAAATACTCATTTGAAGTCATCCTTTCAGTTTGTGATGTTTATTGTCTCTTGGACTAAATTATTTTGTATTTTTGGGCTAACATTTGAATGTAACACTTCTCACCTGTTGAATATTTCCATGGTTGTAACTACTAACTTTATGGTTTTATAAGATATGTGTTAAAGACTTGATTATAGACCATTTTTGGGTGGTTTATATGCATTTTTTATTTATCACATTAAAAATTGGGTTAAAATTCACTCTCATGTTTAGATTTTGGGTTTAAAATTAACTAGTGTCTTTTATCCCCAAGGTACACTTGCATATATCTTCTCTCAAGCCCTAAGGTGATATTACTTGGATAAAAAATAAGTGTTCTCTTATTTTTACTTTTGGGGGGCTTGTCTAGGGATTTCATCACCCTAGAGGATGACCTCAACTCCAAAATTTTGGAGAAGTATAAAAAGTAGGTGATGGATCAAAATACATGCCTCTTGGAAGGGAATTTTTCATTCGAGCTAAGTCCTCAAAAACTTTATATCTTGGGGAAATGAAGGAGAGGAGTGGGTTACCATATCCTTTAGGTTACTTGATAGTTTTCACTTTTAAATACATGGATTAAGCCTCACGTACCCTTGAGTTATATCAAGGATGCCTTAGATAGCCTCGTGCAACCTAGTTTAAGACCATCATCAATTGTTCCTTGTGGTGCATTAGATATTGGTTAGGCCCAAAAAGTTTCAAAAAATATACTTTCAAAGTAGGGAGATACTTATGAGTAAGAATTCTAGCCTAGAAGGCTACATCGAGGCACATTAGAGGAGTTTCCCCCTAAAGATACTTGTGAGTAAGAATTCTAGCCTAATCCTGATCCTTGCAAGTACACCAATGCCAATATAATTTGGAAGCTAAGACTTGACTATTCAAATTGACAAGATTGAGCCCACGACCTCCCTCCTGATTTGGCATGCAAATAGATTCCCACTTGACCAAGCTCCACTTTGAAGAGGACAAATTGCCTACCCAAAGAAACTAATGGGAAAAGGCATCAAAATCCTTAATAAATATCAAAGGGACAGCTTGCACAAAGCAATTATAAATAGGAAGGGATTGAACCACCAACTTCAAAAGAATCACTCACCCAACAGTTGATAGCCATCTACAAGTCCAATGACTTACCTTCCTATGAAAATTGTCTAGAACATGCTACTAAAACTCTATATGTTGAGATCCCACAAAGATGGGAATCCCAAGATAAGCTAGAAGAAGAGAGCCAATTTGAAAACAAAGAATCTGAGAAATCTTACTCTGGATAAGTCGAGGAGTATTGAAGAAAAATAGAAGACTTTTCCTCATTTATATTTTGATAAGAGGAATCCAAATAAATGTCTAAAGTTTTCCTTAAATTCATTGCTTACTTAAGTTTTGGCCATCCCATCAAAGTAGTACCATCCAAAAACTAAAGGTGGGAATGAGGAGGCAACAAATTGCCCAGACTCCAACCTTGAATCAATCCTTGTCTAACACGAGACTTGATAAATCTTCCTAGCCCCTCTGCCATAATAATGAACAAGGAGATAAAGGATCCCCTTTTCGAAGACCCTTGGAAGCTCTGAATAACTTAGATGGCCCACCATTAATAAGAACATAAAAGGATGTAGAAGTTACAAAACTCATGATCCAACTAACCCACTCTTTGTTGAATCCAAAAGCTAGGAGAATTTTTATGAGAAGGACCATTTGACCCTATCATAAGCCTTTTCCATGTCAAGTTTAATGAACATGAAATTCTCCTTGGATGTCGCCATAGAATGGATGGCCTCAGTAGAAATCACGATCCCATCAAAAATTTTCCTCCCAATAACAAATCTGCCTTATTCATCAGAAATCAAAGAGTTGAGCCAAGGCTTTAGTCTTTCTAGTTTCTACAATCAATTTAGTAATAATTTTATAAATCATGTAGAGAGCAATGGGTCTAAAATGATCCAAATAATTAGCTCCTTCCCTTTTAGGAATAAGAGAAAAAAAAGTAGAGTTCATGGCTCTTGACATTTGTTTGTTTATTTGTGACTCCTAAACCACCTCTAAGAGATCCAATTTGATAGTTTTCAAAAACACTTGGAAGAATTCTATAGGAAAACCATTAGGGCCTAGGGCTTTTCCTTTTTTCTCATTTGAAACACAACCTCCTCCAATTTCAACAATGAGATGGGATAAATGAGGTTAGATTCATCTCATTAGCAACTAAAAAGGGAATGCAATCCAAGATAGAGTTCTCCTCTTCACTCGTAGGGGGAGAGTCATCAGTTAAAAAAGTAGAGAAGAAATGAGAAGCCTCTCTAGAAATCTCTCCCATAGAAGAAAGCTGAATCCCCTCCAAAGACACAAGAGAGGTGATAAGATTTCCATTCCTTCTACAGAGTTATAAAAAAGGTAGTATTTCTATCCCCTTCCTAAATCCAATCAATCTAAGACTTTTGCTTCCCATAAATGTCCTCACGTAAATCCCATTCCTCCAGCTTCATAACAACTATTGACTCCTCTCCATTCAAATCATCAGTTAGACCATGATCCCATGTTTGGAAAGTGATAGTGTCCAATCTAGCTTGAGCTATCATTTTATTGAAATGAAGGTTGTTGAAGCACTTCCTATTCCACTTCTTAAGCCTATATTTTACATACTATAATCTTTTAGAAAAGGAATACATAGCCCTACCATGAACATGCTTCCCTTGGTGCCACCATTCAATCATTAGGTCTTGGAGTGAAAGATCACACAACCAAATGAGTTAAAACTTAAAAGATGGGTTCTTAGGAGATTTGAAAGAAATAACCGATAATTTAATTGGCCAGTGATCATAACCTTTCCAATCGAAAATATTTGAGCTGGTAGTCCGCCTATCTCCAACATAATAACAAGAGACGAGCAATCAATCAAGTCTCTTTGATATAGTGTTTTCACCACTTCTTCTGTTGTTCCAAGTGAAAATTCCATTATTCAACTTCACGTAAACTAAATTTAGAAGATCTATGTTGTCCCTTAGGAGGTTAGCTAAAGATTCAAGCTTGAAAATGCCATCTCTTTTTTCCTCCAAACAAGAAACACCATTAAAGCTCCCAGCCACTACTCAAGGACGAAAGGGAGATAGAGACCAATGTATCTAACATGAGACCAAAGTTGAGATTCACCAAGAAGATTGGTAAGAGCATAAAATTTAGTGAAAAGACAAATTTAACTAGAATCCAAACTAGAAATAACCATAGAAATAGAAGGGCAACTCGAGATCCACCAAAGAGGAACAAACTTCCTTGGATCCCAAAAATAAGCCACACCACAAAAATTACCATGAGCCCCAACACACTGACAAAAGCCACGAGTTCAGATGCTCGGAGTAAACATACCATCCACTAAAAATTTAGTTTCCTAAAGAAAGACAATATTAAGATAATGAGTACCAATCATCTCTTGAATAAACCTTTGTGTAGGGATTCTATTCATACCCATCACATTCCATGAAATACAAATCATTTATGATATTGGGAGAAGTGGGAGTCAATGGTTTTCACTAACCTAAAATCTACCAGAATCTCACCAATTAATTTAACCTTTTCCAGGTCTTTCTTGCATCCCACCTTAAACGATTTCTCCAGAGGCCTCTTTTTAAGGGGATTTTCCCTTAAACCCAAGGTATGCAAAGCCCCACTACTTTTCCTAGAATCTAAAGCCTCCTTCACCTGAGAGCCCTGGAACTGGATCAATTGAGGCTTCAATCTCCTTCAAGACCAAAGGCCCACTTAGTTCTAAACCAATCGGTATCTAGGAGGGTAAATATGAATCCATCTAACCAACCTACAAGCATACCAAAGGAAAAAACTAATTATCATTCCCTTTGTCTATTAACAATGCCAATCCCAAGGACCCAACACCAGAGAGCAACTCAATTGGAAACCCCTCCTCTTGAACTAAGTCCTCCAAAACATCAAACCAATTAAAGACCCCATCATTTTGTTTGTCCTTAAGATTTCTCTTTTGACCTCTCTTCTTATTGTGAGGCTTAATTGGAATAAATCCCTCCTTATTTGCCATCCTGTCAAACATAGGGGTCTTCCCTTTATCATTCTTAGGAGTAGAGTTGGAGGTATCATTAGCTACACCAGCTGCCTAATTGAATCAAGGTTATTTCCTTTGCATATGCCCATACTAATGATATAATCAACATCTAAAAGGAAGGGTCTCATAGTCTAGTTGTTGAATCCAAGAAGATTATCCAAGGCATATTTCCATAGAATTTGGCAAAGCGTTATTTAAATCAATTTCAACATAGATACATGCATATGAAATTACCTTTTTATCTAGAGTTTTTTGAGTTGAACCAATCAATTTTCCAAGCAGAAGAGCAATCATATGGAGAATGCCACTCCTCCAAAATCAAGCGGGAGCTGTGGAAGACAAACCCAGATAGGGACTCTCGTGCGAAGCTCCTTAGTTGAATTGAACCCCACATGCCAGGGTTTGATGAAAAGTTCAACCTGATTAAAGAAATAAGGGCCACCTTTAAAATCCTTATTCATGTTCACCATGCACATAAACACAACCATAAAGAATTATTGGAAGCCATCATTAACTCCATATCACCTGTAGGGTTCCAAACCCGCCAAATCCAAGATTCAAGAAATGGAAAAAAAAGTCAAAGCCTCATAAATTTGTAGATTAGAGCATGATTTCTCAAGTAACATCCTATAAGACAAACTTCGGTTGAATCACCGAGACTTGATGCTCTTGACATGCCTCCAAACAACCATTCACTTTCTTGATTCTGGGGAGACCTTTCTCAGATGAAGAACCTTCACCAGTCAATATTTTATTTAGATTCTCCATGGTCTTTGCATAAAAAGGAGGATCTGCTAGATCCATATCTCCGGAGATCATCGAACTCGGGGATACACCACACTTCTCCATCCCCAACACCAAACCAAAATGAACAAGGACACAAAAACTAGCTTTGGGAACCCAATCTCCCTCAAACTCCAAAGTACAACCATGACTAGAATAATAAAAAGCCTTAGGTAGTAGAAAGAAAGGCTAAAACTAAGCACAACACAATCATGAACAAAGCTAAAATCCCAAGGAAATACCAGCTAAAAGGCACACAAAAAATTCAACAACACACCACATAGAATCACCCCTAATCCAGGCACCCGCACCACAAATCACCCACATGCAAAAAACCCCATGTGTGCACAATAGGAAAAGAAATGGCTAGGGTTTCCACAAGTCTGCACAGCTACACAGAGGCACAATTGTCGACATTTTCCCCTTCATGATCTCTCATTAACCTAATCCCATTTCCATGTTTGTAGTTATAGACTGGATATATTTTATTTATTTTATGACACTTCCATCAATTTTGGGTTGTCTTCTTCTATTGTTTTCACCTAGTGTAAATCTCGTTTTAACATGGTCAACTCTTGCTACCCCCTTTCTATGATGTTTTGCAAGTTTATTACTTTAAGTATTTTATTCTCTCACATGTTTTCAATTGGATTTCTCATATTGCCCATTTGCTTCTAAGGTTTCAAGTCTTCTTCTCATGCTCATGAGATCATTAACATATATCTTAGAAGACCATATTAAAATTGTAGATGTGGGGCTATATATATTTTTGAAAAGAAACAACTAGGGTTTCCCATAGCCCACATGGCTACACAAAGCCACCGTCACCAACATTCTCCCCTTTGTGATCTCTCGTCAACCTAATCTCATTTTCATGTTTGTAGTTATAGATTAGATATATTTTATTTATTTCATGTCATTTCCTTCCGTCAATTTTAGGTTATTTTCTTCTATTGTTTTCACCTAGTTTAAATCTTGTTTTAACATGGTCAATTCTTGCTACCCCCTTTCTATGATGTTTTGCAAGTTTATTACTTTGAATATTTTATACTCTCACATGTTTTCAATTGGATTCCTCATATTTCCCATTTGCTTCTAAGGTTTCAAGTATTCTTCTCATGCTCATGAGCTCATTAATATATTTCTTAGAAGACCATATTAACATTGTAGATGTGAGGCTATATATATTTTTGAGAAGAAACGACTAGGGTTTCCCCTAGCCTGCACGGTTACACAGATCCACTATCACCAACATTCTCCCCTTCATGATCTCTCATCAACCTAATCCCATTTTTATGTTTATAGCTATAGATTGGATATATTTTATTTATTTCATGTCACTTCCATCAATTTTGGGTTATTTTCTTCTACTGTTTTCACCTAGTGTAAATCTTGTAATAAAATGGTCAACTCTTGCGTAGCCCTTTCTATGATGTTTTGCAAGTTTATTACTTTGAGTATTTTATTCTCTCACATGTTTTCAATTAGATTCCTCATATTTCCCATTTGCTTCTAAGGTTTAAAGTCTTATTATGCTCATGAGCTCATTAACATATATCTTAGAAGACTGTATTAACATTGTAGTTGTGGGGCTATATATATATTTGTTATCTCAGAACTCTTCTTCCTTTTCACCTTTTCTTTCCACGAATGTTTGTCTTGTTTTGGTTTGCTTCTAACCCTTTCTAAAGTGACAAGCCCATTTTATCCTTTCATCTCCAACTTGTGTCATTTGCTTTCTTATCATTTTTTGTGGTTTAATATTGATAGTTGAGGTATTGGGAGTTGTTCTCAATAAAACCATGGGGAATTATGTATTCTTTGTTTCCTTCAATTTTTGGGTCTACCAATACCTTAGGATTGAAATTAGAATTTAAGTAGATAACTGGAGGCTCCTTTAAAAGTCAGAGAGTGTGGCTCTAAAAGATTACAAAACCCTCCTAATACAAAATTCCTAATGCTAAACCATATAATTGCATTTGAGATTCTTTCATAATTTCACTATCATTCATTGTGTATTTAACCCTAGATCAACTTTGACCTTAAACCCCTGTTACTAATTAACCATTGATTGAAATTATATATATAGGTTTAGCCGCTCCTTGCCAAACTATACTGTAGGGCCCACTTGGTCATTGTTGACTATGCATTTGTCATTGAAACTCGCCTTCACTATTTTAGTCTTGTTTAATTTGAAAGACCCACCTTGGACTTTCCACTTTCCCAAAACAATGATTTCACCCTATCTTAATCTTGTAAATCGAGCGAAGAATACATATGCATTGAGTTGTAAAGGGGATAAACTCTAGCTCATGGTTTCACACACAAATAGATAAAGTGCATGGGCATAGATTTGATAGATATTATCAATTTTAAGTTATATTATGTATATTTTGTTATATTTAATATTATTTAAAAATTTATTTATGTTTTTTAATATTTTTAGTTTATTAATTATATAATTATTTAAAATTCATATCTTTATTTAATTTGTATTTATCAAATTAAAAAATATTTCAAATTAATAAATTAAAATATTTTCTTTGTTGATTCATAAACTTAAAAAGTGATTAATCTTTATATTTAAACTTAAAAAATTAATAAGATTTTTCTTATATATATCTTTGTTTTACATGTTATGTATTTTGAAAATATGTTTATAATTAATTATTAAAATTTGGTCATATAAATGACTATCAAATTTATCGTAAAAGATAGAAGCTTTTATTAGCATGTTCATGTCATAGCTTTCCATCTCCCATTGCTATCGTAAAATGCTTCTCAACATTAATAAAATGCATGCATGTGTATTTAAATAATGTAAGGCATGGCATGGATAATGCAAAGAGTTATGGTTGATGAGCATGGTTGCTATGAATGAGTATGGACCATCAACTAGGGGAAAGAAGCATGACATTCAAACATCCAAGATTTAAAATGACACATGTACTTGGTCTAAGGAAACAAAAATTACATCATATTTAAGACATGAATACACATGTAAGGTTAGGGCACATAACCATATTTATAAAGTAGAACACACCCAAGATAACATAACGTATGGTTCTTGTTGGCACTTTGTTCTTCATCTGCATTGAACCAAGCATAAGATTAGTAAACAACATACACATACACAGAGAAAATTATTCAAAGTAAAGGAAAGGATCTGATGGTGGTGAGTGCTACGTTGTGCGAGGGTTCCATTTCAGCAGATCAGAATGCAAAAAAGTAGAATTACATACAGTTGATCATATCCCCAATTCTAACTCTTACAACCCTTAGGTGATCATGTTAACTGATTATATATGTATGTATGTACATACAAATTTATATAATGTATAGATACATATATGTATACATACATACATATATATGTACATATATACATATGTACATACATACACATACATAATCAACTCACAATGTATATGTAAATTTAAGTAGCATTATGATATTTCTATATAATTTCAAACAACATTATGATACCAATTGAAACAACATTATTATACATGTACCTGTCCTGTCAAATTAATACAATTATTTGAAAAAAAATTGGGTCTTATATTGTTATTAAATGGGCCCCTGGTTGTCTGGTCCTATCCCTAGTTATACATAATGAGCAATGCATGTTCTACTATCATATCCTCAATTCTAACTCTTACAACCCTTAGGTGATCATGTTAACTAATTACTATACATATATAATCAATTTAGGGGTTATATATAACATGAAACAACAAAATGATACTAATATTTATAACCCTTTTTTGATACAACATTATGATATTTATATATAACTTCAACCAACATTATGATATAAATTGAAACAACATTTTCATACTTGTAAAAGTAACAGTAATGGAAGAACAACTAAAGCATACATCCAATTCATTTGAATGTAAATGGATAAGGCTAAATGAAACATCAATTTGTATTCTTTGCCATATATATGTGTAAGTTTGCAATTTCCATATTTATATTGACAGTATTAGAGAATATCATACACTCCATTGTTGAGTGTTTCATGCACCTATCTTTTGGCCGACTATGTGTATGTGTCTGTGAAAGTGGCATAGCTAATTACACATTCTTAAAGCCGTTGTAAAGTAATAATGATAGGTGGAATGATATGTATGTATGCAAATGTTACTTTAAAGGAAATCAAGATATGGGTGATCCCACAATAGTGGTTTACAATTTTTGGCCAAACTGGACACTGATATTTTTTTTTAACACAATCTCCACATTCGGGCACCTATACCGATTAAACCGTAAGGAATTTGAAGATGATGCAAACTAGAGTCTTGTCATATTTTGTCTGTAGATTCTAAAAATATTTTTTTCAATTTTTTTGGAATCAAATTGCATTTCTTTTTCCATCTCCCACAAAAATTGGTTTTTTTCAAAAATAGCATTTTTAAAAAGTGACACATCGTATAACGATAACTTTTTTTCCATGAAGGATAAAATTCCAATTCTTTCAAATTTAGATTTCTAACCCGATATCTAGTGCTTCCACTTGGTTAGATAGTTTTTTATTGAATATTTTTCTTTAATCAAGTTTCAAAGTCAATCAAATGACAATTCGACATAGCGGACTCAGATAACGATAAATTTGCATGTATGTATTGAAATTTCTTTTTTGGTTGGATCAAGGACTTCAATATTTGGTGCACTCATATTTTTAAATTTTTTTATTTTATAATCTTCTATTTTTCCACTTGTAAAAGAGAGTTTTGTTTTCGATGAAAAACCTATATTTAATAAAACTTAAAAAACAGATAGATAATAAAACCAAAACATACTAAAATTATATTCATTGATAGCTCGCTCAAGGCTACCGATTCCAAGTTTGGTTTCTAAATATTCCCCATTTTCATCCTCAACCGGAAAGCGTAAAATTTTAGGTTTTTTGTGTGAACAAATTAAAAATTGGGGTTCGCGAAGGGGGTTCTAGAACCCCAGGGGTTCTAGCGAACCAGGGTTCATTCGAACCCCCACTAATATGCATTTTTCCTTTTTTTTTGGGCGGGAAATGTGGGCCCAATAGTTAATGGGTTCGCTCGAACCCTAGTTCGGTCGAACCCCTTTATGGTTCGGTCGAACATGTAGGTTCATGTGAACCCCTAAAACCAATTTTTTTGCCATGGGGTCATTTTTTCTCAATTTTCCTTCCTCCATCAAATTGTAAACCACTATTATGGCTTCACCCATATGTATGAAAAATAAGCATACATTGAACACTATATATAATTGAACACTTCATACTTTCTATCCTACATGGTATACATACATATGAATTTCCATACATACATACATACATTAAAATGCTATGCATACATACATATGTATGACATTTCATATGTATGTATGTATGTATGTATGCCATGCAGGTATGTCTATATGTATATGCATGTATGCATGACATACATACACACATGTGTATGGATGCATACATACATACATATGTATGCCATGCATACGTACACACCTATACATTTATAATATTAATATGTTATTAAATTAAGATAACTAAAATTCTTACAAAATTAGAATGGAAATCCTATATTTATGCATGTAAATTGACAACAAAAAATTGACCATACCAGCATAGGTGAAAGTAGTATTGAAAGGGTAGATAGGACATTGGGGGAGTGGGTAATGTTGTGCGAGGGGTTCACGATAGCAGAGGACACAGTCGGCCAAACCATAGGTGTATGAAACCCATAAATGGTATGTATATATATATATACACACACAATTGGCCAAACGATAGGTGCATAATACACTTAATAGGGTGAGCTGCATACATTGTTTACATATATTGCAATATGCATTATATATTATTTGATCGATTGTGTACACACATACACACACAATCGGCTATAATATAGTTGCAAGAAACCCTTAATAGTGAACCTTATCATAACCTCAAATATTGTCAATTTACTTATCTAAATTGCAGAGGTACAAAAACGAAATGCCAAAATATATTATGGTCGATTGTGTGTACACACACACACACACATATATAGCCAACCATAATATAGCTGCAAAAAAATTTGAAGAGTCAAGCATATCATAACTTCAAACACTGTCAATATATCTATGCATATTTTTTCTGGTCAGTTGGTCACAAGTTAGTTACAAAAAAAACATGCAACAAAATTCAAAAAAAAAAATGCAATGGATAGATATCGCCCTTGTGAGGTTGGAAAACAACCTCACATGTGATGACAAAAGTTAATTATTTTTTCTTTTGGCAATGGAGGTGTTGAAAAACACAAAAACTACGAAATATGCATCACCACTTCGTCCATAGCCTCACCACCGTCGGCCGTGAAGTGAACTACCACTGGTCCTGCAATGGACAGCTTAAAGTGCAGACACCAAGCATGATTAGTGTAGTTGTGAAGCAAAAATAAAACCTACCAAATGAAATGCATGTCAAAGTGAATGGGAAAAGGCTGACGACAGAGGAATGTTGGGCAGTTAATGCACAGTTAATGGGAGTTAAGTTCGCTAAAACTGGTGTGGTGGGAAACCACCTTACAAGGACCAAGTGTCCACCATCGGACGATGCCACTTTTGAGCTCAAAAATGTGGATTTTGAAAAATAATTGGAAAAATCTTGAAAAACGTGCACAATATTTATCCGGTTAGATTTTTTGGGTTGCCAAATGAACTATCAGAAATTGCAAAAAAAAATTGACCAACATGAACCCTACTGACATAGGCCTCTCGAACAACATATCCCTCACCACCATCGGTCCCTCTCCCTTAACTGTGTCTATTGATGAGTCCAAATTTCATGTTCGTCCTTTATTAGCTGGACCTTTGGCTCTTCTGTCGCAGAAACATATCATAACGATACTTTCTGACTTGAAAATGCAAGGCGAAATTATTTGTACGCTTTGGGTTTGTGATGAATGCATCTTGCACATGTGAACACATGGCGTGCCATGTGATGTTTGCTATCCGTTTACATCAATCGTCTTTCTTTCTCTGTAACCTGCAATATAGACAAGAATAACACTTAGAAGTCTTATTCAGTTACCAATCACAAAAAACTATCTTGGAATTTGTTTTGGAATTTGATTAAGAACTTAGAATATATGATCTATAAGCTTAGAACACAAGCAAAGACTCCCAAAGCTCAAACTCTTCTCTCGAATGGTCAATCACCAACTCGATTAAATCATTTATTACTGGTAATCCAATACCAAAACGTGAACGCATTCGTAGCACGCGATTGAAAGTTATAAAATGTAGTCAAGCACACCTTAGAATATGAATTAAATTAAAGCCTCGTTATGTTGACCTTAATGAAAGGTGTGCCGACCTTCTCTCGTTGATATTATTTTCATTTTAATTGCCCACACACAGACTCTCTCTCTCCATCCATCCATCCATCTTATCTGCTAGTTAGGATACTACTCTTAAGTCTGAATCAGGTATTCTAAGGCCAGTTAAGCTTTTCAATGATAAAGCTTTTAGGAGAAATGAAACTTCATAAGCCCAGCAGAGATATATTTCTGGTTTTTTCCCTAACAGTGCTTATCTTGGTGTGTTACTTGGTAGGCAAAGTACCTTGGCCTCTATCTACAGAAACTGAAGTCACATCTCCATCTGTAAGTCTAATCCTGATTAACACATCACTCATAATAATCTATGGTGTGAACAATGCTGTTTTTTAACTCAATAGTTTTTTGGGTTTGTTACAGATAGAAGTTGCTAGTGATGCAGACGAGCTGGAGATTGCTTTGGCCAAGGCATCAATGCCCAACAGGACTCTGATCATCACGCCTGTGAATGGGGCATGGATGGAACCAAACAGTTTAGTAGATCTTTTTCTAGAAAGCTTTCGGGTTGGGGAAGGAACGCACATCTTACTTAACCACCTCCTCATTGTGGCCATGGACGCAAAAGCTTTCAACCGCTGCAAAGAAATTCATCCCCATTGCTATGAGCTTAGAACTGAAGGAGTTGATTTTTCTGGGGAAAAGTTCTTTATGTCAAAGGATTATGTCAAGATGACGCAGACTAAAATTATCTTCTTGAAGACTCTGCTGGAACGAGGGTATAATTTTGTATTTACTGTAAGTTTCCTTACATAGCCCACATTTTTATGTTTTCAAACTTCCCTAATCCATTAAATGTTAAAAAGTTTTCCAGAGAAAATTAAATGCGCACCTTTGTGGAATCTACTTTGCTGTATTTCAGTTTTGTGTAGGAAGATCCAAAAATCTCAAAACATTTTTTTAAATAATTCTTTGCTCATAGGTAGATTTAATCTAAAATCACAAATTTACAGCAGTTTTGGTGGAGGTCTTAAATATCATTTCATAGGTCTCTATATCAGTAAAAAGGTAGGCATAGATATAAGTTGTAGGGCTGTTTGGAAAATTTTAACATAATTGTTACTTGAATGTAAATGTGTCAATGAAATTATCTTAATAATTGAAACATAGAAAAATAGGGTTTCATCAATATGGAATGGGAAGATGGGGTGACGAACCTATCTTCCTATATTTTGTTAGGTAAAGAGATCCCCACAAAGAATTGATTTACAATCTTTAGGTGAGTCAACTCAATGGAGGAATCTGTTGGTTTCCTTATGATTCAGGACGGCCAGGGTACCAACCTAAATAACACTTTTGGGAGAAAAACTAAAAATAGTAATTCAACTCAATTATGCTAATTCAAACTTGAATCATCAATTTAGATAGAAACAACAAACTTCCTACAAATTTGGAAGTGGCAAGAGGGTGTGTACCTATTACCAAAATGCAGTTTTTGAAGGTTGTCTAGGACTCATTCACCTATAGGTGAATGGGTCCTTGTGTAGAGGTTTACAATATGATTTTACAGTCCTTGGGCCTTGTGTTTGCACTCCCGATTCCCCCAGATCCCACTGTTGGAAAGTCGAAAATAAATTCGGGATTTGAGTTTTCGCAGCTTGACAACAAAGGTGACAATAAATGCAACTTTGCAGAATTGCTCTTTTGAGGTCTTCAACTTTTCTTCAACCTATAAACCTGTACATACACAAGAGGAGAAAAATGAAACAATAATAAAAGAAGGAATGATGAATAAACAATGCTATATGTTGCAACTCACCAAACCCTTGAATGAAGATCCTTGAAGGATTGAAACTTGCATGAAATGGCTTGAATTGGATGCTGATTTGATGACTTGAATAGATGCTTGAACATGCTCCAAAAACATGCATGATTGTAAAAGACTTTGACATGATGCTTGAGATTTTGATTGTTGATGTAGATGACTGATACATCTAACCTTGAATGCTCTTGACAATAATATTTTCTCTTAGGATTGATCTCTCAAAAATCTAATAAAATTTCTCTCTTGATTTGATTAAAATAACCTTGTATTTATAAATATCTATTCTTAATTTCTCAAAAATTAAACATTACAAGTGGACATTGAAACTTGAATTTGGGATTATAAAAATACTGCCAAAAAAATGTTTTAAATTTAATTCCAAAGGCCTAGAGAGGACCCATTCGCCATGGGCCCTAGGTCCCTATTCCTAGAACACACATATCTCAAGGTAATTAATTATGTGTTGACATTAATTGTTGTCAAGTTTTCCCTTCGAAAAATGTAATTTATTAGGCTTGTAGATGTAAAATAGGGCTTATTAAGGCATAATTAAGTCCAATTTAATTGAGGGGACCCAAACAAAGTGTGAAAATGTAAATGAGTACATTTTTCTACACTACAATAATAATAAGTTTATTTTTTAAATTTGTTATTGTAATACAAGAATCAAAAGTTGTCTTTTGAAATTATAATATTAAAAGAAGAGGTTGTTATTCTAATAGATTCTATTTTATATATAGAATGATTAAAAAATATTAAGTTAAATTTGAAATATTTATATTAGGAATGAAGTTGTCTTTGTCTATTTATGCTAATTCATCTTCCATTGAAAAGTTGTACTTAATTATTTTTAAATGTTATTTACTAGGATGCAGATATAATGTGGATACGAAATCCATTCCAAAGGTTCTCAATGGGGTATGATTTCCAAATATCTTGTGATGACTACAATCATAATCCACATGATGTCTCAAACCATCCAAATACAGGATTTTCATTTGTTAATGCCAATGAACGAACAACCAAACTCTATGAACTTTGGCATGCCTTTACTACTCGATATCCCTCTACAAATGATCAAAGAGTTTTTGATAGGATGAAATATTCCAAAAATTTTACTCGCATTGGCCTAAATATCTTGTTCCTTGATACAAGTTACTTTGGTGGATTTTGTGAGCCAAAGGCAAAACTAGAAGATGTTTGCATTATGCATGCAAATTGTTGTAAAGGTCTAAGGGCTAAGATTAGTGATCTAAGAGTAACTCTCAATGATTGGGTGTTATTCAAATCATTCAATCCAAATTCTCCTTTTGAATTAGGAGGAAGAAGAGAGGTGGATTGGAGGAACAAAACAGAATGCCAAGATTCCTTGCATCATAACAAGCCTTATAGATGAAATTTTAATGATTTTGAACTATTGGAGAGAAGACAATTGTAAATATGGATTAAAAATTAGAGATTATCTTTCCAAATTTTGTAATAAAGTAATATAATTTGTTGGATTTAATTTTTTAAAAGTTTGTGTTAGAGGATTGTAAAAACATTGTTAGTTTATTATAATGGTAAAAACTGTATAGTCATGCTCTTCTTCTTTATGTTTTGATCTCACTCTAATTAGCTCCTAAATATAATAATTAGCTTACAAATGATATATTTTTCCACATGAATTCATTCATAATATTATCACATCTTAAGCTTTTTCTATAATTATCTTCAGATTTTATTTTAATTCTTAGATCTACCATTTATCATCTTAGATAAAATCTACAAATGCATGATCTACACTCATAAATAAAAACCTTATCCTTTTAAAATTTGAAAGTCAAATTAATACCTTATCAACCACTTTAGTAATCATTATAAATAAAACTAACAAATATATTTTATTAATTTATATGGTTGAATACTCATTCAAGGGTGAATTAGTTGAATGTTTGGATCTTATGTCATAGAAACATTTCATGATGATAACTTTTTGACTTAAAAATAAGATATTAAAAAGATGCAAGCCCACATATTATTGATCTATGCTGGAACAACCAATCAACATGCAGAATTATTTCAAAATTTTCCTTTGGTTTTCTATTTTTTATGCAAAATATTGATAGCAGGATTTTTGGCACTCTGTGATCGGGGTGTGAAATGGGTCTACATATTGTCAAAGGCTCTACATATGTTATGAGGTAAGAGAGCGCACCCAAAACTGAGTCTTATGTACAGAGGCTCCTGCAGATTGTCAGAAGAATGGAGAAGGCCTGAATATTTAGGCTCCTACAGTTTGCATGCAAAGAAAACATGGCTATGGTAACAGTGTTTGCATGCAGAGGAGACATGGAAAACATTCTCTCCACATGAATGGAACATGAAAACGGTAAGCATCATTGTGTTTGGTATTCGATTCAACAGTAGTGAGCACCCCCCTTCATACACAGTAGGGAAACCTGGGTACAAACAACCTCCATGAGAATGCACTGGCTCGATATGTGAGAGAACAACAAATATGTAAGGGGCCCAACTAACTGCCTTGCCGCATGTAGTCACAACGATCAACCAACTTTTATTATCCATCAGATTTCAAGGTCCAGTTGCAATTCTAGTTTGTACAACCTGCATTCTTTAAGTTGCATCTTTTTATTCTATTAAGTGTTTAATAGGAATGTTAGCAAAGGTTTGTCAAATCTTTCTTTACACCTGCTAATTGCTTTAGCTTGAAAGTTTTTGAGGAATTTTCAACAAGCACATTTAATGCATTTCCTGCAATCATTATAGTCCTTGAGGCCGCATCTCTTTGACGAATTCTTTAAACAATTCATATGCCTGGTATATGCTTCCACATTTTGCATACATGTCTAGTAGGAAAGTTATAACTTCGTCTGACAAAATATCCCTTATCCTTTAATTGATGTCTATACCTTGTTCGAAAGCTCCTATTTTGGTACAGGCAGGGAGGATGGTGAAAAGATTGTGTAATTTTCTTTACGCCTGCCAATTGTATTTGCTTGAAGGTTTACAAAAACTTTTTCAACAAATCCATTTCCTGCATATCCTGCAACCATTGCAGTTCAATAGGATACATCTCTTAGAGGCATTCTGTCAAATAGCTCACATGCCTTGACTATGCTTCTACACTTGGTTTACATGTCTATCAGGCACTTGCAACTATAACATCCGACAAAAATTCCCCTTCATTTATCCTCTGATGGATGTCCATACCCTGTTCCAAAGCTTTCATGTTAGCACGGGTAGGCAGGATGCTGGGAAAATATTGTGGAATTTGGTTTTACATCTGCCAATTACATTCACTTAGAATTTTGTAAAGCCTAAAATTTTGTAAAGCCTTTTATTCCATTTTGTGCATATTCCATAATCGTGGCATTCCATGAAGCCAAATTTCTTTGAGGCTTATGTCAAACACTCACTGCCTTGTTTATGCATCTGCGACACATTTTGCACGCTTGTCTACCAGAGCATTTCAAAATATAATATCTAAAAAAGTCACCCTTCCATTATGCTTTCTTTGATGTCCATACCCTGTTCCAAAGCGCCCATTTCAACATAGGCGAGGAGGATGCTGGCAAAAGTTATGAAATTTGGCTTTACACCTACCAATTGTGTTTGCTTAAATGTTTCTAAAGCGTTATCAAGTTATCAACAAATCCATTTCGTGTTGTATATCATGCAACCATTGCATTCCATGCCATGACATCCCTTTGGAGACATTTTTCAAATAGTTACATGTGTCTTGTCTATGGTTTATCATTTTGCATGCATGTCTACCAAGGCAGTTGCAAATATAACATCTGACAAAATTCTACCTTCCATTATGCTGTGATGGACGTCCATACCTTCCCTGTTCAAAAGATCCCATTTTGGCACAAGCAGGGAGGATGCTGGTAAAGCTTGACGAGTTTGGCTTTGGACCTACCAATTGCTTTTGGTTGGAAGTTTCTCAAGTCTTCTGAACGAATCCATTTTTTGCAAATCTTGCAACCATTACAGTCCATGAGATCATATCTATTTGTCATTCTATCAAACTCATGTCCCTTCTCTATGCTACCACATCTGCATACACATCTAACAAGAGTGTTGCAACATCTGATAAACTTTCTCAAACCCTTATGCTTTGGTGGAATATACCCTCTTCCAAAGCTACTATTTTTGTAGGAGGGGGGAGATGGATTTTGGCTTTACACCTGTTAATTGCATTTGCTTAGAGGTTTATAAAGCATTTTCAACAAAGCAATTTTTTTTGTTTTGTTTTTTTTTTTTGGCATATCTTGCAATTATTGTAGTTTAAGAGGACACATCTCTTTGAAGCATTCTGTTAAAGAGTTCAGGTGCTCTGTTTATGCTTCCACATTTGCATAAATATAAATACCAAGGCAGTTGCAACTATAACATTTGACAAAAATACCCCTTCCTTAATCCTTGGCGAATGTCCATATCCTATTCCAAAGCTCCCATCCTGGCACAAGTAGGCATGATGCTGGGAAAATTTGTGGAATTTGGCCTTAAATCCGTCAATTGAATTTGCTTGAATGTTTGTAAAGCTTTTTTTGGTAGATTGTTTTAATTTTGCAGTTCATTTTCTTACCACATTGTCTTGTCTTCCTAGATTATCTTTCACACACTATTTTTAATGAATTCATTTTTCTATTTCAATGCATCCATCTATTCACAAGTCTTATATAAATGGGTGGCATGACTGGAGTTTCAGACCTAAGAATGTCTCCTTCATGGACAACCCAATTTAAATTGTTGGTTGTTCTTATTCTTGTCATTTGATAGCATTCCCCTACTGCTACGATTCTCACGTTGTTTTTCTTCCAACAGTATGGCCACATATAGAGAGCATTGATCATCACCATCCTTTTCCATCTGGTAAGCCATTTTAGATCTTGTAGTTTTTTCAAACATGGAAAGGTTGAGTGCTTCAATTTACTTTTGCATGCAGGTCTAAAACCTTATGTTCAACAACAAATTATACAATCCTTCCATACTACAAAACTAATCAAACAAGTTGCAAACAAAAAAACTGTTGTTGCACACTTTGACAAGGACTTCGTTGCTTTGCAACTCTTGTTGGTAATACCCTTGATGGAGGATAAACAAAACATTCTTTGGAGTCTTCTTTAGTTAGCAATCATGAAAGCTATTGTAGAAATTTGTTTTGGAATTCGATTGAAATCTTAAATAATATATCATTTGCATAATTCAAAGCACTCACAAAGCTCGAATAAATCATTTTTAAGCCTTAATATGTAGACCTTAAAAGAAAGTTGTGCTATCCTTCTTTCAATACTGCCATTTTCATTTTACTTGCTTGTATATGTCTCTTTGCATATAATCTGCCAGATCTTTATCTTTCACATTAGAGTGCTATTCATTAAGTCTAAATTAGAAAAGTATATTATAAAATTTATAATGAATAAAAGAAGTAGAATACATATACATATGTCATAAAGTCTATATTTTTCTAATATATAATAATACATATAAATATAAAGAGATAGTATAAGCACTTTTTAGTCATTGAAATAATCACACTCTAATTGGGTGTAGTTAATTATAACAAATATTAGACATAAAACATAGCAGTACAATATATAGGGATAGAAAATAAATTAAAGTGAGCTTATGTCCAACATGTGAATGCACATATGCCAAGAATAGTTGTATAGTATAATGTCTCTAGTGAGCCACTTGTCTTTGAAAAACTACAAAATCATGATAATATCATTATATGTGATCCATCTCCAACTTAATAAGGAATCACACTCATTCCTATTGTGTCCTTATAAACCATATGGAAAAGAGAAAATTTGGATAACTTAATATAAAAAATCCCAAATTTTTTGTTATAGCACTATTTGAAAATTATATCAATCAAATTAGATATCTATAATCATAGGACCGATCACATGGTTCATCCTCAAATCTTCAATATTTAGGACCAAACAATGTCCACAACTATCACAAACAACTTAGGAAAAATCTAAACATACCAACGATGCCACATGATCAACAAATCCACAAAATATTTGAAGCAAACATCAATCAACTTTGTGAAGCCTTCACTCAAATTGCACAAGATTCCTCCCAAGTAGATGAGATAGTAGAATACGAAAAATGTCCCCCCTTGGAAGGGAAGCACACTAATGCAAAAACTACAAAATGGATAGAAATAATCCTTTGGGACAATTGCATCAACACAATCAATTCAAGTCATAAAAATTCAAATCATCAAAGGAATATCAAACACATACAAAATTTATAACACTTTGAAGAAGAGCACTATCATCACAAATAAGAGCATCGACAACACTCAATATAGTTCTATTTGTAGCATCTATAACAATCCTCGACAAAGGTGTCACGATTGTTGTATCAAAAGAAGTGTATGGTCAAATACATGATTTGTAATACATAACACATGTTTGGACATTTATGAAAATAATGAGAAGAATTATGTGTACGATGACCACATGAAGAACATGGGTGTAGGTCAAAGAAAGAAGCTAATGCATGAATATGAAGACCACAATAGAAACACAATTTCAATTGAACCAATTTAACATTGGTAGCAGAAGATTCAACTTTACATGTATCCATAAGCCCTCTAGATATGAATTTGATGGGTTTCAAATGTTTTGATCCATAATATATGATAATATCTTATAAAAATATTATAACATAGATCACATTTTTCCTTATTTTTTAGATTCATAGATTCAAACAATGGGTTTTTACTGAGAAATAATAAAACTAGACATTTTACTAGATTTAGATATAGGTTTTGAAATTTTTTTTTGCTTGACTCAAACACAACATTTTTCTTATGTGATACATGTGAAGATGAAATATATGTTTGCTTTATTTTGAATGTAATAATTTTCTTTTCTTCACTTTCTTGCTATGTGGAAGTGCTAGAAGAAGGTACATTTTGATTAACATCTTTCTCATGTGCTAAGGAATTGGATGTTTTATCTTGTAACCTATCTATGTTCTCTTGTAGAAAAATATAATGAGCATAAAATTGCATAACACTAGGCTTAAATAGCTTCCAATACTCTTCTATTTGATTAGCTTCTTTTGAGTTGTCAATTTTAATGCATAAAGATAAAATGACATCTTCATACAACACTTCACAACACCTTCACAAGACATCATAAAGTCTTAATAATTTGAATATTCAAGACCTAATGTGAATGTATAAGTCACATTACAACATTAAATCCAAGCAAAATAGGCCAAGCATCATAGGAAAAAGACCTAAATGACCATGAAAATGTCCAAAGATCCATTTTTCTATGGTACAATCACTAATCTTTGGATACTCATCAACGAATCCATCCCACAACTTATCATCCCATACACACTTGGGATTCACTAGATATCAACTCGTGTTTTCTGCATGCTTTTGATTGATTTTATGCATGTGTTTGTATTTGTTTGTTGTCTATATTCATAGTATTCCATACATCACATTGTCAAGAATGCCCTCATCCTTCATATGATGGTGTGCCTTGAAAATTTGTCTTTTGTATCACTATGATATTTGTAGCTTATTTATTTTTGTGTCGGTCCATATATGTGTGACATATAATCATCATGATCATTTATATCATGGTGCATAATGCTAGTGCTACAACAAATAAAATGTTTATCTTTGCACATGAAGTTACTTTGACCACATTCATCCTTCATCCATTTTTACCATTTCCCATCTTTCTTTCATTCATCCATCCTCTTTCCACAAAATATAATGTTATTATAGCTACACTACATCCTTGTGAGAGATCAACATCATTCATGTACAACCATGCAATCTAGAACTACAATATCCAATCATCCAGGTGACATCAATCAATATGTCAAATTATCATCCATCATCAATTCTATATCCATGGAATGTACATCATCCCAATACGATTTCTCTCAAGTAATATTTTATCCATTATGACATATTTTTACATCTTCCTTTATCTTTCCAAGAGACTGCCTAGGTGCCATTTTTTTCCATAGGATTTCTTGAGGGGGCATTACCTCCATCATCATATGTACTCTTCTAGGTGATCAAGGTAACTTCCCATCAAAGCTCCACTCCATCCTAATTTTTATTATTATTTGATATAATGCCACTTAGGACATTGTATCAAAGAGGGGAAAAATATACTCAAACCTAAATTTATCCTTGTACAAGCTTACCCAAAAATTAACTAAATGATCAAATTATTTAGTTAATCCCATTTCACCTAATATACCCCACCTAATTATTTATTTCCCCTCTCGCACATAATTAAATAAGTTTATTACTTAATTATCCTATTTTCCACCTCATGTGGCTAAAATATTTAATTTTATTTATTTAATTAAATTTTATATTCTCTCCACCAAAGTCCAAGAATAAAAGAGCTCCTAAATGCACTTGTCCCCCATATTCCTATAGTTGTAGCAACTGACAATTTTTAGTAATTGCAATCCTATCCCTTCAAAATTAAATAATCTAGATCATGACCCTTCATTAGGTCTCCTCAATCCTATGAAAGTCTTCTCATTAATTCTACACTATTTATCTTCTCATCACATCTCCATGGTTCACCTTCCCTACCAAAAAAATACAAATTGGCACACCATTCTATGCATTTCACCAATCCACTTCATGCTATCAAAATATTTAATTTTATGTTATAAGAATTCATATCCCAATCATCATTAGACAAAATAACACTTGTAATGGATCTTTATGGTAACATGGGCTTTGCTTTCCTTATATGAACTTCATTTGTATGCTTTATTTGAGGTTTGTGATAGTTTAGAATATGAATATTTTGAATTGCATTCTTTCCTTGCTTGAATTTTAAACTAGTGCCTAGAAATATTTTTACTTCTATTCATATGTTTAACAATTGATGATTTTTATTTAGTGACCATGCAATTAAGTGCCTCGCATTATAATTATGGATTCTCATGATTGTTGAATAATAGATATGAATTTTCAAATTGGAACATCGCCTTTGGATTGTTTAGATTGTTAATCTTATTTCCCTTTTCTCACTTCAAAAATATAAAATTATAGGATATATCTTATGAAGATCTAGCTTCAAAAATTTGAAGGTTATCCCATATAAATTGTCCTCTATGTGTGAGATTTATCATGTTGGTACAAATATTTCTTTAATTGAAATTTGAATATCAATAGTTTTGGCACAAATGGTGAGACACAAAATAGTTTAAGCTATAAAACATGTCACTACTTTAGGAATAATCAATTTTATGATCAAAAGAATTGTGACCAAATCATTTGGAATAATCAATTTTACGATCAAAAGACTTGTGACCAAATCACTTGTGGCTTCTCATCCTAGAATCTTGGTTCCATCATTAAATTTTGATCCATAAAAGGAGAAATATAAGACTAGGCCCTCACAACCACCTTCTCAAATGGAAAGAAAGGGGTTCCTAGAAAGTTTATTCTTTGGAATAATGGTAATCATCTAGTATGCCCAATGCCCCAAGGCACATGGGACCCTATTCCTTCCATTGTTCTGAAATAATTATCCAAATTATATGGAGAAGATTTTAAAACTTGAAAAGATCATCATAGAGATGTTGCAAATACTTGTATAGTTCATTAGGTATCTAAATAAAAATTTACCTTAAAATTACTTGTGACTTATTTTAAAGGAAATGAACTTGATTGGTATCAATCATTAGATCCCAACTAAATGAATTCATGGGATCAATTAGGAAATATATTTTTTGAAAGTTTATAAGAGAAAGGATCGATTGTTCTTCTTTATTGCAACAAATGATTACTATAAAGAGATCTCTATAGGAGGTTATCCTTGAATTTAATTCAAGGTTCTAGAAGACTTGGGGTTAGGATACCTGTAGTTGCATGCCCACCCATATAAATTATATTTATACTCTATTGAAAATATCTCAATTTAGATATATCAATAATGATTCAATCTCTTGGTGGTTAAAGTCTTGCTATAACATATGATCTAGTAGTAAGAGTAGAAAATAACATCATTGATGCTTTAAGGCTACCACCTTGGCCCCCTATGCTCGTATTTGCAAATTTTTTATTTCATTATATGAAGAATAACCAATAATTAGCCATCCAACACTAGCCTTATAATAAATTCCACCAACCAAGGTATAATCAATTCCACCATCTATATACACCTATTCCTAAATAAATCTGGAAGTGAATGATGTGAAGCAATTGCTACATAATTTCTCAAATGAGATTATCAATATCAAGAGGTATTGAGAATCCTAACATTGGTAAAATTTCCAAGGAAACTAAGGCCAATGCCTTTCATTCCAACCAAATAGATTTCATAATCAACAAAGCCAAGGATATATTTTTGCACAACCCATTAACCAAATTATACCAATACCTATTCCATTGTGAATAATCTCTCCTAATCCAATGAGAGGCTAGATTCTCACACAAAATAACTATGTAGAGGACTTGAACTATGTAATGAGGAACATGCCTCCAAGGCTTGTCTAGAAGAGGAAATTTATAAAAAAGTTTTTTAGCAAAGACAATCCATTGCAAGAGTAGGATTAATGGCACCAAAGTCATCATATCCATCTATAAGAGTAAAAAATGATGTTTGAAAAATCGTATGGAAGGTATGTCCCTATAACAAGAAGGAAATCACCTTTGAGTATGAATTGTTTTTTGGATAGAAAACAAAGAAGAAATAATCACAAATAACTCTAATGCTGCTAGAGCTTTGCAAGTTTAGTTAGACTATTTCTCAAAATCTAAGAAAAAAGTCATATAGAATTTCATAACAAAAGCACAACCCAAGCTAATGATATGACAGATACTAGTTATTGAGAGCTTCAATATTGAATAAAAAAGATAAAGTTACAAAGTTTTCCAAACATAGCCAATTGGGATATCCAATTGAAAAGTGGAAAGTCCAAGGTATATAAATAATCCTAGGTGTGTCACAAAGGCTAGAGATTTAGGATCACTTAATCTGGTTGATCAATTGAAGAGAACACAAACCAATGTTTCACTGTGGGATGTTTTAGAAACCCTTGAGAAAAATATTTTTCTACAATAATCTTTAAATAAGCAAGAGGATCTAAGAAGAATTATTGATGTAACCACTAAATTTATGGGGAAGATGGCTAAAAGAAAGAAGGTCACACAAGTCAATCAATCTATAGTCCTTCACAATGTTGGTGTTAAGGTAAGCAAGTAGAAATCCATACCATTACTTTTAACATTGATCATTGGCAAGAAATTTTTGTACAATTCCATTGTAGACTCCAGTGCAAGCACCACTATCATGGATAGGAAGATAACATATTCCTTGGGTCTAAATATGGGCCAATGGAGAAGCGAGTTATGTAATTAGATGGAAAAGGGTTTAAATTGTAGGAGTCATAAGAAATATCCCCCTTACACTATATGCATGTCCAAACATCATTGTACTTGAAGTGGTATTGATTGATATACTAGCCTCCTTTGGACTATGTATATATCTAGAGACTTCATAGTGAAGATAATGGGATATCTATCCCCAAGATGGACCCAAATGTCCCTCAAAACCAAGTATGGTTTTAAAATGAAAGTACTATCATGATCTCAATAGAAATAACAAATCACCCATGAGGTGATGGTCAATGTCAAACTTGTACATACTTTGATCACTAGGGAAAAAATTATCAAATGTTGAGCTTCTAGAAGAGGCCTATTCAAGCAATAAGACTGATAAAGAAAAAAACATGTCTCTTTGAGATTTTCTAGTTTGATCCTTATGGAAATTTTGACTAAGTAATTGGCCTAGGGACATATGCCAGTTATAACAAATACCAAATTATCCTTGAAGTAAATGAATATCTAGAGGTGTCAAACAAGAAGGTTGATAATGGATCCATACTATGAAAAATAATTTTTTTTGGCATGCTAGGTGTATAAATGGATTAAAAGTAGGTATATTCCTCACCTCTTTAGAAGGGAAAAATATTATGCAATCTTTCCTTTTTCAATTTAGATATACTAATAAAAAAGAAAAATATGAATCTCTAATACATCATGACACATATATATAAATTAAAAACATGAACACGAGTATAATTATAAAAGCATAAGCATAATCATAAATAAAGCATCATCACCTAGATTTCTGGCCAATTGTGTAGAAACAACCTCATTATGTGTAGGAGGAATAGAAGCTATGCTAGCCTCTCCATGCTCATAAGTGCTAGCACATCCTACGACTGCTGACAATGATCTAGTAACTCATGTGGGAATTGAATCTCTCGACTCATGGATAATTGGATCCTCATCTGTTGTATCACTACCCTCATCCTCCTCATCATCCTCATAGCCTGAGTCTACCTCCTCATCGTAGTCCTCCTCTACCTCATCCACAAATAGGTCTACTTCCCTGACCCCTGCCTCCTCACTTGTCTCCTCCTCATCATCCCTATGATTTGGAAGAGGCCTTGCAAAGCCTATAGGTTGATCCATAGGAAACATTGGACCTAGTCGTGTTGCGGCCCACCACTCCTCATAGGCATCTACAACACCAACGTCATCAACGTCCAAGACTATGGGTGTATTAAGATCCTCGTCATCTGAATCACTAGGTATAACATCCTCTACTGTTAGTCATCTTGTATCCCTAGGCCTCTGGGCACCCCACACTGATCTCCTTTAAAATGGTCATGCTACTGGTGGCACTTGTACCTGTCTGAGCTGTCTCATGACATGATCGTAGTAGAATGGTCTCACTACGTAGTCATGTCTTCCCAATAAAATCCTGTCCCTCTACATCCTCATCAATTGGCGGGTCTCATTTGGCCACCGCGGTATCAACTGGTAAGGTTTCCATAAGATCTCCTCCTGAACTAGATGGTCAAATTTGACTCTCCAGAAATGTAAATCTCCATACTGCCATACTCGTCTAAGTGGGTAATTAAAAAAGCATGGGTATCCCATGGTGCATTCAGAAGGAAATCCTGTCAACCTAGTGCATGTGATATGCTCTAGGAACCAAACTTGTAGTAGTGTACAATGCACCATGCTCTGCACCTCATGATAAGTAAACCATCCCAGATCATAGCAAAGATGCACTAGCATACTGTGACCCTGGATGCATAAATGGTCTTGTAAGGCTCCATCTCCCATATCATGTGAACTAGTCCTCCATCAAGGTGTGCTCCTCGACCATCTGGGACTAGTACTAATGCTATGGTAAAAATCATAATCTGCCTCAGAAGTGGCAATCGCATGTAGAGAAGCCATTGTAGCTCAATACGTACATGGCCCCATGATCTCCTCTCAAAATAAAAACTCCAAGGCAATACTAGATGTTTTCTGTCATCTCCATGTATGAACGGTTCTCTACAAAATGGATAGTCTTGCCTCAAATTGGAATTTGAAGAATGCAATGAAAATCCTCCATAGTGATAGTCATTTTGCTAGTAGGAAGATGAAAGGTGCAGGTATCTACATCCCACCTCTCTCTAATGCCATCAACATGGCATCATGGTATCTCATGGGGGGCATGAGATATGCCTAGTATATGTCTGTTTGTTGTAATATCTCCCTCTCCTCTTTTGACAGTGTTGTGACTAAATCTCGTAAGTGACACAACAACCTGCCATTGAGATGTTGTTGCAATCGAGGAGGAATGTAATACAAAAAGAAAAAATATCACCTATAAGCATTCTAAAATCTTAAATCTATACATTGACAATAAAAAAATTGTGCTAAATTTGCTTTAGGGTACTTTTCTAAGGGTCCTAGACACTTTATTCCTTTTTTGGGACACTTTGCAAAAAAAAGGATGCTTTGTGACTTTTTCTTCTAGGGTCCTAAATCTATCTAAAAATGCATAAAACATAAAATAACTACATAAAAAATGAAGCTAAGGTAGAGAAGAATCCACTCACTATATGTTGCATATCACCCCACACTACCTCCTCACATAGGCTCTTGAGTGTTGGGGGTGTGTATGGTCATGCACTTGACATAGTCACTTGATCTCCACTGGAATAAGACTACAAGAAGATAAAAGAAAAAATGATTACAAATTACTTCACTTTTTACTCATATATTTTCAAATTAGGTCATTTACATATTAGGGTTAAAAGTGCTTTATCATTCAAACTAACATATTGGGGGCTAGAGAACTCCATTTTCCCTGATTTTTGTTGCGTTGGACTCATAATTCCACTCCTGTTCTCATCAAATGTCTATCAGTATGTAGTATGGTACTTGGAAATACCCTATGATATGACTTGTGCATTTTGATGTAGTTAGACTACTACCTTGATTCCACCTCCATAAAGCAAGCAAAATCAAGAAGGGGCATACATCTACCCTCGAATTTGATTTTTTGGAGAAAGTTAGATAAGAGGAATTTCGAAAAAATAATGAATTGGTTTTGTAGGATACAATTCCTAACATTGTGGTTTTGTAGATAGCTACAATGGGGGCTTGAATCTTCCATGTTTGCGAATAGATCCATATGAGTATCCTTTTATAAGATTAAGTTTACTATTCAAATTCCTTTAGCTTTCTATGCATGTAATGTCATATGGGTGTTAAAGTGGGGACTAAATGTAGTGTATAAGGGTATGTGCAAGATCATCATGGAAAAAATAGGCCCTTAAGTGGCAAAAAAATCAAAAAAATCAGAGTTAGGCAACTTGACATAAAAATTTGAATAAGTTATCCATATTATTTCAAAAATATGTAAGAATAGAATTTGTAGCAAATTTAATGTAGTTTCTAAACTACTAGGTTTATTTAAAAAATAAAAAATTGGTGAAAATTTGAAATTTCAATTTAGGTACTTAAATTTTAAATAAGAAGTAGGTGTCCTGTTTTGACCACCCTAACCACAATAAAATGATAATAATTTTTTTATAATATTTTAGATATAAGTAGAGGACTCATGTCCCTATGTGATGCATATTTTTGTAATTTTTTTCCAAGTAAATAATTAATTATGAATTTTTTATTACAAAACTTTTAAAAAATATAAAAAACTCATATGTCTAACCACCTTAACTTGGTCAAAACTTCATGAAATTCAAATTTATTTTTTTAATCCCATAGTATGCAAACCATAGAATGTGTCACATGTTCTGGATTCAAAAAATGTGACATCGTTTGAAAGCTATAGATGTTTTTCAATTAGTCTATCAATCAGGACTTTAGTCGTAATTTGAATAGAAAATGAATAATAATTACTTATTAAATTCAAAGTAAACCATAATTTATATTGGTGGAAAGCTAAGAATCTCCTTTAAAAACCCTTTTCGTTTCACCAATTTTGGGTAAAAAAAAAGTCGTCAGCCACATACTCATCATATTGCCACTTTTTGGCCCATCACGATCCTGCACATACCCAGAAAATTGTACTCCCTTCTTGGAGATGGTACAATTTCACACTTAGTTTGAACCTATTTTAGTACCTTTACATTTACGACCCTTTAAATCATCATTAATAGGCCCTACAACCATTTATTTTGGATCCCAAAGGCTTATTTTAGTTGAAATCTCAACAAAATCAAATAATGTATTTAATTTTCTAACACCCTGATATTTTCTCACCTTGAAAAGCTAGGCTAGGACTCATATGTCACCTTGGGTGTATGATTACCCCTAGGTGGGACCCATATGCCACCTTGGGTGTATGAGTCTCGTGTGGCTCCTTTTTATGGTTTGAGTGGGAAATTAAGGTTTCTAATTCAAAATTTTGGCTAATGTCGACATTTGGGATCTAATATATGGAAAATTAGATGAGATGCCATTAAAAAAAAGGTTTCAAATCATTATTTCATCTAGTAGTTCAAGAGCTAAGCAATCCTAGAGTTTTCAAGAAAGAGCATTCAAGAGAGACTTTCAAGTATTCAAGAGCAAGGAGCAAATAAAGTTGAAGTCTTGGAGCAGCTTTATAGTGTTTCTATAGGTCTTCAAGCTCACTTTCATTCAAGATCTATCATTTTCAAGGATTGATGATGGTTGCCTATGTTGAATCATGATGGATTCTAGGTTGGGGAGATGCAACTAGCCATCAAACCAAGCCTAATGACTTGTATCCTAAGTGATTGCATCCTCCATTATCAATTTTCTTTTTTCCTAAAGGAAGGTACATGAATTATTGTGCCTTATTATGGTGATTAGAGATCTCCCAAAGTGAGTCATCATCTTTACGTTTCATTTATGAATCCTATTCTAGTACATTAAATAGGGTTTCATTACATTTTAGATCTCTTAATATTAGATGCACTTAAAATTGGGAATTTCACACACATTTCCTTTCAAGATCCATTCTTTCTATTAAGGTTTAACTACTAAACTAGGGGTTTGACCGAGGAAAACCCCCCATGAGAAAATCAACACAACATTTTGTTCTGTAGATTTTTAGCAGGTTCAGATTCGGAAGCAGAGTTGTGAAAACAAAGGAAGTGCAAAGATAGGAGAACATGTATTCAGACCTTAACTTTCTGAAAAGGTAGAATAGGACTAAATCACCACTTGTGGTGTATGAGTCATGGTATAGGGATTTTTCTAGATTTCAAAAGATTTAGGCTTATCCCTATGAAATTCCAGTTTCTACCCCGAAACTGTAAACTAGGACTAAATCGCCTAGCTTGGCATGTATGAGTCCCAATGTGCTCAAGAAGAGTCATAATTATGAGATTTTAGAGCTTATTTCAGATATCTTTAGATTTCCAGGTGCACCTTTGTTCATTCTCAGTCCATTATTTTGATTTTGAGTTTTACTTCCTAGGTTTCCTAGTTACATTTTCATATCATTTGCATATCTTTCTTTCTAATCCTTTGCTTAGTGGTGAATCCCCTTTAGTCTTTAATCACACCCTAGGAGACCTTATAGTAGATCTCTCCCCTCATTTGGACCATTAGATTGATATCTCTAGGGTTTCCTTGAATGAAAAAGAGTAAAATAGCCCCCCCCCCTTTGTGTGCGTTCCATCTCCTAATAGGTGGAGCACAACCCTATTTTCTTCGTTTCAAAAGTTAGAGAAATTTTTAATATACATATTATTTATATGTAAATATTTCAAACAACAATTCTACTAAATCATATGAAACATAAATTAACATAAATTATTTTTATAATGATTAGTTTAGTCTTTTTTCAAATAATAATATAATACAAGAACCAATTTTTTTCTCTTGGAATTATCAAAAGTTCAAGAAAAGTATCAAGTTAAGATGCAAAAATAGAATTATCCTTCTAATAAATGTTGACTCAAGAATTGAACTTAATATTGCCTATGATGAATATAATTTTCCATGAAAAATGCTTTTTTACAATGATAATTTATTTATTTGTTACATTGGATGCTTAATTATTATGATCATTTTGTTTGATGTTGTTGTGATGTGGAAAAAGGGATTCTATGTATAGAAAAGAGATTATTAAGATCAATCTTTCTTTGCATCAACATTAGAATCCAAGCCAACAAGGTTATCAAGATTCGCTAGTAGTCTTGAAGGAGAACCAATCTACCTTGGACTTGGATCTTTTATTGCTTTAAAAATTGATTGAAATTTACGTAAATTGATTGAGCTAATTAGACTATTGAATTGAATTTGAAAACACAGATTATACGCATAGAAAAAACAAAAAATGACAAAACAGAAATAGATTTGAGAGATGTAGATATTTGTGAACCTATCATCAAAATATAGAGTAGAAAAAATTGGTCAATGGCGTGGGCACCATTGATTGAGATGTAGGATTCTTGATCTACAACTTTTTGAGTTGGAATGCATAGGTCTATACTATTTCCTTCTAGCTTGTAACCTATCGTTTTTGGATTTGAACTTACTCTTGAATCATCATAAAGAGAGGGAAAGGGGTGTTTGTATAATATTTTACCTCATTCAAACACCTATTTTGGTATTTCTACCTCCACAAATAGTCAATTTTTTGATAGATAAAGTGTGTTGTATGAACCTTATGTGTGTCTAAGGTTGTGAAAAGATAAGATACAATGTGAATGATAAAAAGCCTACTAAAATGTGTTAAAGAAGGATTCCTAAATGACACAATCAAGATCAACCCAAAAGAAAGTCAAATACACAAGGGAAAATCAAAATACATAGATACCTTATTTAGGGCAACAAGGAGATCAAATTATGAAGATAAGAATAAGTCATTAAGCATTTGAAGGAAGCCAAAGCCACCTCCAAACCTAGATTTCACCTAGTTCTTCCATTGGAAGGTATGTGCAGGATCATGATGGGCCAAAAAGTGGCGATGTGAAAAAAGTTACATTTTGCATCAACCAAAAAATGCAAAAATACCAAGTTGAATTTTTTTTTGGCTTGGGTGTCAATACATTGCTCCAAAGCAATGCCCAAGGCAAAGAATTACAAATTGGATATCCAATTTGGGTTGAGTATAAATATATACATGTGGCCATTTAAAATCATTTCAACCATTTTAAAACAACTCAGAGCGCAGTGAGTGATGTGCATGCTATCAAATATCCAATTTGAGATGATATCTAATTTACAAGGTAAGTTTTTTGTTTTTTTGTTTTTTTAAATTATTTTAATCAATTTTTCTATTAGTTTTGTATAATTTTAACTAGTTTTTTATGGATTTTTATTAAAAAGTAGGGGTTTTTATGGATTTTTATTAAAAACTAATGTTTTTTATGGATTTTTATTAAAAACTAGTGTTGTTTATGGATTTAAATTATTAAAAACTAGAGTTTGTTATGGATTTTTGTTAAAAAGTAGGGTTTTTTTAATGGATTTTTATTAAAAACTAGGGTTTTTTTACAATAATTTTATTTATATTGTGTAATTCCAATTACATTAATTGGATTTTAACTTTAATTAGGTATTATGACTGAGAATGAAAATGCACAAATTCCAAACTCTCCACCACCTCTGCGCCCATCAATTGAAGACTTAATTGGTGAAAAATTAGAGCAATTGAGGAGAATTTGTGATGTTTATAAGACAATACCTTGATTATACTAGATGAAAAACACATTAAAGGAAATAATTAAAAATATAGAAACCCTCTCCACCCAACATAATGCCTTTTTTTCATGGCGGGAAACCATGAGGGAATATTACTCCTATGGATTGTCTTACGAAGATCTAAAAGATCTCCTTATAACAAAATCCCAAATAGCCTCTTTATTTGTTAACCCTCACATCGGTTTGCTAGTTAATGTTAATAAACCGAAACTTTCTATAAAACTATGCATGAATAAGGACATTGAAGATAACTTGGGATCATTGGTGTATGGTTTTTGATAAACTACCCAACAACAATAGTGATATAACATTTTACTTTATTAAAAAATTATATGCTGAGTTTGTGTTAGGGCATCATGTCAATTACTTTGACATTAAACCCTTCCAGGGTGTTGGTGGAGGTATGTCCTAGGATAGACCAGGGGTAGTTAGAGTAGTCCAACACCCATATGTCCCCCCCTCCCCTTCCTCCTCCACCTCCAGTACACCATCCAAATATTATCGAGGATGCAACCACACATACTATTAAGGCTATTCACTCTTTGAGTGATCTTTTGGTTTCCCATAATTTTACAGTAGCTCAGCCACATTCTGGTGATGTTAGTGATGGATCAAGTGCTACTGCATCATTCTCCTCAAGTCCACATATTTTTGAGCCACATACTTGCACTATGTGCCACTAGATATGCTTGGGTCTTCTTGTACAGCCTGCTGAGCATCCCTTAGACACTTCTGATTATGACCTCCATGATGTGGACATTATAGGAGATCAGACGCAGGGGAGTGGAGCGCACCCTACAAAGTCCTCTCCTACTAGAGAGGGGGACATTGGAATAGTTACACAGGTAAAATTTAAGTTGTAAATTCATAACTTGCATTTTTTTGAAATGAATATTGGTAAGAGATAGTATCAAGTACTAATATTTATTTACATGGTCTATTTAATCGTTGATGTCTGAGGAGAAGCTGACACAGGTGACTGATAGCACCCTTAGGGACATTTCATTTGGCCTCGACATGCACATACTATATATTTTTGCACTCACTCGTTTACATCTTTTTATTATATATTTGCTTGTCATTTGAATTGTCATTAATGAAATTATATATTAACTTATATGTTTATTTTATTTTCCTCTTGTAGGAAACACATAATGCGAGTGAGCAACGCTGTCCAGACTATGGAGGCGCAATGTTTGATAAGGGAAAGGTAATTGAACTCAAATTCGATTGAATTAAGATTTTTAAGATCTTATATTGATTATACATACATCGACATAGATTGGTAGTTTCATATGTACTTTCCATTTTTATGTACAAGTGGTTATGAGTTATACATCATTGTTGACAAGTGTCACAACGCCTGAAGGAGTAGGTATTGGAACACCTCAAGGAGTAGGTGTTGAAACACCTCAAGGAGGAGGTGTCGAAACACCTAAAGGAGATAAAGAAAAAGAGATGCCTAAAGAGGTATGTGTTTATTTTATTTTGTGTTTGGTAAATATGTTCCTATTACCGACAATTGTATCCTAACTTGGATCAATTTTATGTTTTTGTTCACATATATAGATTGACATTTCAAAAGTTAGTTTGATTGGTTGTTTGAGAGGGGAATATTCTAGGACTCTTGAACCTTTGAAGAGACACATATTTGAGGTAATCAAGATTTCAATTTTAGAGTTCAATTATAATTCAATGTATATTGATTTTGATGTTAATTATTTGATTTTAAATTATACAGTATAACTAATCTCAACCGTGGTTTGAATTTTTCTTGTGCAACTATCTTCAGAGCCAAAGAGTGCTTCAAAGAGGCTCCATTTTGATGATCCACCAATAGTTTAGGATGAGATAGACATTTTGTCATGTAAATTTTGAATAGATATCGAGATGGCATATGCCACATTTTGTAAAACTTTGTTTGAGTTGGTGTTGATGCCATTTTTGTATATGGACATACATTTGATTATTGGATAATTTGATATATAGAATTTGACAATAGAAATAATTTGTTGCTCATGTGCATGATTAAACTCTTTGAAAATTTAATATTGAGCAATGGTTAAATACCAATGTATAATAGCATAAAAAATAATGGTTATATTATGTAGTTTATATTCATATCACTAATTACATTGCATTGCACATCTTTGAAACTCAAAGCATTACTTCACATTGCATAACTAACAACTAGATGCTAATAGATGAAAAAATTTCAATTACAATATAGTTTTTACAAAGTCAACCTAAGAACTTATGTAATTACTTCACATTGCATAACTAATAACTAGGAGCAACTGTTAATTGCATTTGCTTGTCATGGAATTCTATGAGACCACATTTCTTTGAGGCATTTTTTCAAACAATTCACTGCCTTGTCTATGCTACCACATTTTTCATACATGTCTACCAAAGCTTTTTATCAAATAGTTCACTGGCTTGTTCCTATGGCTAAAAGCCTAAAACAAGTGCTTTCAAACAAGCTATGGATGCTTGGAAAAATTCTATCAAAGCATAATAGTAAGCAATAACATAAACATGGCAATGAACTATTTGAAAAAATGCCTCAAAGAAATGAGGTCTCATGGTGATGGAATGCCATGACAATCAAAAGCAATTTAGATTCTCATGGCATTCCATCACCATGAGACCTCATTTCTTTGAGGCATGTTTTCAAACAGTTGAATTCCTTGTTGATTGTTATGGAATTCCATCACCATGAGACCTCATTTCATTGAGGAATTTTTTCAAATAGTTCACTGCCTTGTCGATGCTACCACATTTTTCATACATGTCTATCAAAGCATTCTATCAAAAATTTAATTTCCTTGTTGCTATGGCTAAAATCCTAAAACAAGTTCTTTCAAACAAGCTATGGATGCTTGGAAAGAATCTAACAAAGCATAATAGTAATAAATGACATAGACAAGGCAATGAATTGTTTAAAAAAAATGCCTCAAAGAAATGTGGTCTCATGGTGATGGAATGCCATGACAAGAAAATTGCTATAGATTGTCATGGCATTCCATTAGGTGAGACCACATTTTTTTGAGGAATTTTTTCAAACAGTTCACTACCTTGTATATGCTACCACATTTTTCATACATCTACCAAAGCATTTTATCAAACAGTTCACTACCTTGCTACTATGGCTAAAAGCCTAAAACATGTGCTTTCAAACAAGCTATATGGATGCTTGGAAAATGGTGCAGGAGCACCTTGGAAAAAAAGGAATATTTGATGGTTAGTTGATGCAACCAAGGATGGAAAACCAATCAATTTCACAATACAGGGGATTCCTAAACACCTTTCATTTTACAAACTCAATCTGGAGTTATTTTCCAATCTTTCACCTAGACAAGCTTATAGGTCAACAACTCCAATTTTCTCAACTTAACTCTCAGATATCTTTAACAAATCCTGCAACTAATCATCATTCTAGAAACTCATTTTAGTCCCCTTCAACATGCTTCCAACTCACATAGGACTCCTTTGGAACAACTTTCACAAATCATGCGAACTATGCTGCTCAACCTAGCCAAATAGGCCAAATTTCCAAAGCAACCACCCTTGGAACACTTCACAAACCCTAAAATTTTTTGGGGAAGCACTCAATATATGGAAAAACCTCAAATTTTCCCATTTATCCTTTGGAAACTTCCCTCTGAGACCCTATTCCACAAAACCCTCAAATTGCTTAAATTTGGCAAGGGTTTATTGAAAAACCTACTTGTAGACTTTCCCAAACTTTACCACCAACTCCAACACCCTTGAATAACCTTGAAAAATCTTAAAAGAACAAGAAAAGTGACTTCCCTAAAATAATTCCCACTTTTACCCTCTCTAACCTCACTTTTTCATGCAAAAACACCCCAAATGCCATCTAGGGTATCACCAAAAATTATAATGCTAACCTCCCCTACACAAGAAACAATGAAAAAATGTTTATCTATCCTAACTAAGCCTATCCACCAAGTTCAACATCATATAGTGGGTGGAAGGCTTAAAAATCCATTTTAAATGCACTCAAACCCTTGGAACAAGGCTCACAGACCGACCTCGAGTAAAATCCCTCTTAAATGCACAAAAATGAATGAAATTACTTCAAACCAAGTTTGTGAAGAAGTTAAATTTTCTGCCCACCAGTTTCCATTAAAAAGAAAGCACAACCACACTGTACAAAACCATATAGTACCAAGAAACTTCAAGAATTCTGGAAAAAACATAGAAATTTGCATGGAGATAACAAGATTTTATTGATTCCCTTTCAAACTTGGCTTCTCCAACCTCAAACTCGAACATAAGAGGCCTTTTTAAACATGAAAGTTTGAAATTGTGTTAGTTCGAGTTGTTGTGACCTTTTCCACCCCTGTCCTTGCATCATAAAATATCTATCAAATCATAATAATAAGCAATAGCATAGACAAGGCAGTGAACTATTCAAAAAAATGCCTCAAAGAAATGTGGTCTCAATGTGCATGTCATGTCATTCCATCACCATGAGACCACATTTCTTTGAGACATTTTTTCAAACAATTCACTTCCTTGTCTATGCTACCACATTTTTCATACATGTCTACCAAAGCTTTTTATCAAACAATTCACTTCCTTTCTACTATGGCTAAAAGTCTAAAATAGGTGCTTTCAAACAAGCTATGGATGCTTGGAAAAATTCTATCAAAGCATAATAGTAAGCAATAACATAGACAAGGCAATGAATTGTTTGAAAAAATGCCTTAAAGAAATGAGGTCTCATGGTGATGGAATGCCATGACAATCAAAAGAAATTTTGATTATCATGGCATTCCATCACCATGAGACCTCATTTCTTTGAGGCATTTTTTTCAAAATTTTGTCTATGCTACCACATTTTTCATACATGTCTGCCAAAGCATTTTATCAAATAGTTCACTGTTGCTGCTTTGGATAAAAGCCTAAAACAAGTGATTTCGAACAAGCTATGGATGCTTGGAAAAAAAAATCAAAGCATAATAGTAAGCAACAAGCTATGGTCTCATGTATTTTTTTGGCACAAAAATCAGTGTTGTAGTTCGGTTGGAGGCTGAAAACTAATTGTAAGGGCATAAATAAATCTTGTTCTACAACTTGTACAAACAAACCGACTATTCCAACACGTTCAGATGGGTATGTTTAGGTTAGGTATGGTCCCCTTTTGCACCCAAACAGGCTGAAGTAGTCTGAGCTACGTTCAACCGATGAAATCCCTTAAGAGTCCAAAGTGCAAAAGGGCAGCAATCTTTGACAGACTATTACTCAAAAATCGTGATACCTAAATTTTTTTTGTCTGAGGCTATGATATTTTTTTGGGCCCCTCTACAATAACTTCTCTCATTTTTTTCTATCTCGGAGGTGTTTTCCCATGGTGATGAGTTTTTAGTTGAGGGAAAAGTTGTCAAATGCAAGTAGTGTAAAGTTATAAAGTAGTGCAACTTTCATTCTACAACTCGTGTGACCAAAAAAATTGTTCCAACATGCTCAGATGGGTATGTTTATACTAGCAATGGTCCTCTTTTGCACCCAAATATGCTGAATCACTTCGAGCTACATTGGACCGATGATTTCCCTTAAGAGTCCAAAGTGCTAAAAGACAACAATATTTGAAGGGCTATTTCTCAGAAACCATGACACTTATAGAGTCTCCTTCTGAGGCTATGAGATCGTGTTAAGACCATCTACAATAACCTCTCATTTTTTTCTATCTCAGAGGTGTTTTCCCATGGTGACGAGTTTTTAGTTGAGGGAAAAGATGTCAGATGCAAGTAGTGTAAAGTTGCAAAGTGGTGCAACTTTCATTCTGCAACTCATACGACCAAACAGACTGTTCCAACACATACAGATGAGTACTTTTATGCTAGTTATGGTCCTATTTTGCACCAAAATACGACGAATCACTCCGAGCTACATTGAACCAGTGATTTCCCTTAAGAGTCCAAAGTGCTAAAATGCAACAATCTTTGAAGGGCTATTTCTCAGAAATCGTGATGCTTACAGACTCTCCATCTGAGGCTATGGAATTTTTTTGGGACCATATACAATAACCTCTCTCGGTTTTTGCTATCTTGGAGGCGTTTTCCCATGGTGATGAGTTTTTAGTTGAGGGAAAAGTTGTCAAATGCAAGCAGTGTAAAGTTGCAAAGTGGTGCAACTTTCATTCTACAACTTGTATGACCAAACAAACTATTCCAACACATCTAGATGGGTACATTTACACTAGACATGATCCTCTTTTGCACCCAAATACGTTGAATCACTCTGAGCTACATTGGACCAATGATTTCCCTTAAGAGTCCAAAGTGCTAAAAGACAACAATCTTTGAAGGGTTATTTCTCAAAAACTACGAGGCTTACATAATCCCCATCCAAGGATATGGGATCATGTTGAGACCATCTACAATAACCTCTCTCAGTTTTTCCTATCTCAGAGGCATTTTTCCGTGGTGATGAGTTTTTAGTTGAGGGAAAAGTTATCAGATGCAAGCAGTGTAAAGTTGCAAAGTGGTGCAACTTTCATTCTACAAATTGTATGAACAAATAGACTATTCCAACATGTTTGGTTGGGTAAATTTATGCTAGGAATGGTCCCTTTTTGCACCCAAATACACTAAATCACTCTGAGCTACATTGGACTGACGATTTCTCTTAAGAGTCCAAAGTGCTAAAATGCCATACCATCTATTGTACGGTCTATAGCTCAATGGTATGGCCATGGTAGATGTTAATTAGGACTATATAAGGTGACTATGTGGGTTTAAATAGCTGAAAAATTTTGTAGTTGAGTTGGTGAGTTGCCATGCATGGCAAAAATGAGTGAAATTAGGTGAAAAATGGTGGTTACAACATGCTAATGTCAATGAAACGTGGGGGCGGCAAGATTTAAGGTTGGATCAAGCTTGTGTAGGTCCTAATAGATGTGTTTGATGAATTTATAGGGTGTGGCAAGGTTGGAAACATTGATTTCCTTAAAAACCTCATGAAAGTTGCTAAAAATGAGGGTTTGTTGAAATAGAGCTTTAGAAAGCATATCTCATTAAAAAAAATGTGGTTTTAGTAGTTTGAGAGGTTGTTTAATGCTTCACCATCAAAATTTCAGGTTTGGGAAGTGTTTAAATATGAGTCTCTTTGTAAAATGGGCCTATTTTGAGGTCTTGGACAACAAAAGAGTGCTCCACCCATGTTTTAGTGAAGTTGCACCCAAGTTTGAGTTTGAGGATCAAATTGGAGTTTGAATCATCTTTAATTGTAATTGTGTTGTTTAAATCCACCTAGCTCTTGCATCAGAAAACTCTTACCCAATCAACTTGAACATCATGCACACCCAAATACCTTGTTTCCACTTTACTAGATCAAAGACTCAAATACATTGGAAATGACCTTCACATGACCCTTTTACATTTTTTTTTGGAAAAAGTGGCAAGCCATTGTAATTTATTATATATAAATAGGAGATTTTACAAAACCTGGTTCAAGCGAGCATACCGACAGGAAATAACAAGGAAGAAAACCTTCAATTGTAGCTCGATTAAGTATAAAAAACTCTTACAGAATTGTCCCAATAACAGTAACAAAGCATACACCTATATGACTATTTCAACCTATGAGTTTCCAAAATACAAACCCCTTTACATTTTAAACATACCCTTTATACAATTCAAGACATTTGACCCATATTTCAAAAAGCATCACTGGATATAGATTATGCCCATACACAGTTATGACCTTTTTACATTGTTTCACATTTAAAAATTCAAATTTTACAAAATTTTCCTATTGGAGGAATTCAGGGTATAGTCTTCCACAAGAGTAGCATGTTGATGTTCTGGAGTGACAAGCACCTGTACAAACCATCAAGGTAGCAATTAAACTACATACAATAGAAAAGATGCTTACAATAACAAATTTATATTATTGTAATCTGTCACATACCTCTCTGAAAGGATTAGAGCTGGCTATTGTTGTAATAGGTCCATGATCAATCATTCTAGGAATATCACAAAATTTGTCAAAAGAGAAATCTATATTGTCATAATACAAAAGATGCTTAGACTAACAAATCTATATTAATTTAAACAATCTAAATGATGATGAATTGGTAATGCAAACTATAAAATTAGAATAACCAATCTATATTATTCTAAATGACCTAATTGATGGTGAAATGGTAATGCAAACTACAAAAGACGCTTAGAATAATCAATCTATATTATTGTAATATGTTGCATTGCTCTCCAAAAGGATCAAAGCTAGCTATTGTTGCAACAGGTCCATGATCAATCATGCCAAAAATATCACAAAAGTTGTCAAATGATAAATCTATATTGTCACAATAGAAAATTTGCTTAGACTAACAAATCTATTTTAATCTAAACAACCTAAATGATGATGAATTGGTAATGTAAACTATAAAATATGCTTAGAATAACCAATTTATATTATTCTAAATGATCTAATTGATGATGAGATGGTAATACAAACTATAAAAGACGCTTAGAATAACCAATCTATATTATTATAATATGTCGCATACCTCTCTGAAAGGATTAGAGCTGGCTATTGTTGCAATAGGTCCATGATCAATCATCCCAAAAATATCACAAAAGTTGTCAAATGATAAATGTATAGTCACAATAGAAAAGATGCTTAGACTAACAAATCTATATTAATCTAAACAACCTGAATGATGATGAATTGGTAATGAAAACTATAAAAGATGCTTAGAATAACCAATCTATATTATTCTAAATGACCTAATTGATGATGAGATGGTAATGAAAATTATGAAAGATGCTTAAAATAACCAGTCTATATTATTGTAATCTATCCCATACCTCACTGAAAGGATCAGAGCTAGCTATTGTTGCAAAAAGTCCATGATCAATCATGACAAAAAAATCACAAAAGTTGTCAAATGATAAATCTATATTGTCACAATAGAAAAGATGTTTAGACTAACAAATCTATATTAATCTAAATAACTTGAATGATGATGAATTGGTATTGCAAACTATAAAATATGTTTAGAATAACCAATCTATATTATAATGACCCAATTGATGATGAGATGGTAATGCAAACTATAAAAGATGCTTAGAATAACCAATCTATATTATTATAATATGTTGCATACCTCTTTAAAAGGATCATAGTTGGCTATTGTTGCAATAGGTCCATGATCAATCATGCCAAGAATATTGCAAAAGTACATACAAAATATCACTATTAAAGACACCCACATTGCAATAGTATATAAAATATCAGTATTAAATAAAAAACACTAATGAACTTAAGCATAATGAAACTAAGCATTGTACCTTCCATTCTTGAATATGCTATTCAAGTGTGCCTGAAGGGTTATCTCTTTTCTTATGAGTATCTAATATTGCTTCATGATCAACATTACTAAGTTTCCATAGTTTTTTTGTCTTTGGTTTGGCATGATGCTTGAACAACTTAACATTTGTTGCTATAACAAGGTGAAAATACATGAGAATGGTTTTGTGTTTCTCATAGTCTTCAAATCTAGGTATGCCATTCTTTCTAATCATGCATGTTCACAACCAAGTTCCTGCTACCACAACTGAACCTATAGGATACACAAACCCATTACCATCTTCCATCAGTTGTGTTAGCTTATGCTTTACCCGCACACATCGAGCCAACCGATAGTATGATCTCTCTTCATTCCCTTGCAGTGCAACAACTGCAAAAACATGTCCTGGCTATAGTAGATCTGAAAGACAGTCATAATCAACTGAAATTTCCATTGTATCATTTGTCATTGATATTGTTTGAGATAAAGGAGTTACATACTATGGAACCCATGTATCCACCCACTCACACTGAATACAACTCTGACAATAACAAGCCAACTCTTGTGTCCAAATGGTCCATGTGCTTGCATCTGAGCTTCAAAATGAATGCAACTTTGAAGAATATTTGATTGTATGAAAATCTAATCTACCTCCTACTGTACCCTCCTCAACCAACCAAAAGAATCTACACATTGTTGAATCAAGTGTCCCTCCCTATGACAATGTTGAACTACACCAATAAATAATAGAACGTGTATCACTGAATTTTTCTCTTGAAATCTTTAGTTGCTCCTTAACTAGAGATCTCTTTATACATGCAATTTCTCCATCATGCTCCCCTTTCCCATGCCCAGCTTAAAAAAAACTCCAAATATGAGGTACACTCCTTTCTACATGCATTCTACTCAACCAATAAAACATACAAGCATTCTTGAATTGACCTGTGTAGTTATTTGACCAAATGAGATGTCAGTCCAGTGCTATATCATGCTCCTACAAGAACTCAAAAAAATTCTCGAAACAATGTTGGACATACTTGGATGAGTGAGATCTATCATCACTCATATAAAAATGATACTACCTGATTATATTTTGATCCTCCTCTGCACTATCAGGTGCATGTCTAAATGTTATATGGACAAAAATAGAAATTTGAATGGAATTGTAATATTGAGATTGTACCTCATTTTTTGGTTGCAATGTGTAGTTTTCTACAAAATCAACCACTGATATAATAGTGCCAATCAGAAAAGAGTCCTTACACATCCTGAATTATTGATCCAACCAAGTTGAGACCTATGGGTATGCCTTGCATACTTGTAGAAAATATTATCCTTAAAATTTAAAATAAAATCAGCAACACTGCATTCTTTTGTAACCAACTTGCATCTAGAACCTTCACCTCCACTCTGCAAAGTATATTTGACTATTTCATATATCTTTTTCTCAACAAGCTTCTTTCAAAATTCATGTTCAGAGACCTCATGAAAACATTGAACAAACTTTGACAAGCCACCACATTGTGAGCACTTCACATTTAAACAATCATTTCTATAGAAAAAGAAACCATCATCTCTAGAACATAAAATAGATCTAGCAAGTCCCTTAATGATTTTGGAAGATGCATTGCACCACAATCCTGCAATGTTTCATTAGTATGCAAATTAGAATGGATATAGCATAATAGTTCATGGTACATTGAAAACTCCACATGGTATTTGCAACAAGTATTACGAATTTTAAGAGGCACACAATAAAATGGCTTCAAACCTTCAAAAGTCCTTTGTGAGATTTCCATGTTTGGATGCATTTCAATAAATTTTTTGAACAAATTTTTTTGGCTTGACTCCAAGAAATGTTTAGGATGAGGTGTACGGTCTCAATTTCCAATTCTTAACTTTAAAACATCCTTTGCATTGGGTGATACTCTAGAGTTATCATGCCAAAATTGTTGAATTACCTGCTTTACATTATCGGTTAGCTTCTTCTCAACACATGGAAGCCTCCTAGCAAAAGACTATGTATCATTTTGAAGAGGATCATGTCTATTCTTTCTCTTCCTGCAATTGGTCTATCCAAAGTTTTACAATTTATGTGAAAGTCAATACAAGTTTGTATCATAAAGTGAGCCTTTTTCAATTGATGTCTTACTAGGGCAGTTGTAATGACTCTCCAAGCAACTCTCTTGTCTTTTTCCTTGTTATTTTTTCCAATAGATTTGAGAGCATTAAAAATATTTGTGACAATAATAGAATTTTTTTTGGTCTTCTTGTTCACACGAATCTTCAATTTGGCTAGAAAGGTCTCATCTTTTGCATCTTTAGCAATTGTAAAAAAAATTTAGTATTGCTTGATCAATGTCTTATCGCTAAAATATTGGTTGAAAAGTCTTGCAGCCCACAACCGAACGGTTCACATTGACCTCTTTCCTTCAAAATTGTTTATAATGTTCTCATCAATTTCAAGTAACAATTTAGGGGTTCTTGAAGGTCTTGAATTTGGAATATGTCTTTCTTCCACACAAGGTTCTTCATTTCTCATGTAATCTAGTGAAACATAATTTACACTGGGTTCAATATTATGTTCAACATCTTCAATTCCAACATTTTCACCTTAAACATTTTCAATATCAATTTCAATACTTTCATTCCCAATTTGAATATCATGTTCAACATCTTCAATTCCAACATTTTCACCTTGAAAATTTTCATTATCAATTTCAATAATTTCATTCCTGATTTGAATATCATGTTCAACATCTTCAATTCCAACATTTTCAATATCAATTTGAATGATTTCATTCCCAATTTCAGTATCATGTTCAACATTTTCACCTTGAACATATTCAATTTCCTCTTCACTTGAAAGACCATAAGGTTAGGTTCACCAATATTTAACATACCTTGTCTTCTCTTCATATGACCTTCTCTATCTCTTTGTCTATATTCTTCAATTTGTTCTTTTGTAAGCTTTCTCTTATGTTTTTTCTTCCGAACGACTGTTGCTCCCCATTATACCTCATAAAAGATGCTAAAAAATGATTGCTTATGACAAATTTGTGTAGAAGATGCTCCAAAAAGTTGATCTTTGTCTCTTCCTATCTGAAATTGTGTGTTTGTAACCTGCAAAGCCAGCAAATAAAATGTAGGGTCCATTGGGATGCCCAAAATGACCCACATGGGGTTTTTCTATGGCCCAAAAATTAGATATCAGATAAAATATGATATTTGATTTGAAATTTGAAATTTTTTTTTTGGTAACGGTAGGATTTTAGTGCTGCAAATCGGATATCCGATTCAAATCAGATATCCAATTTTTGTACACATAGATCTAAGAGTAATTAGGAGGTGGAGGGTAGGCAAGAGAGAGAGTAGAGGGTAGAGGGAAAGTGAGAGACAAAGAGGAGGAGAGAGGGAAAGGTAGAGAGAGAGAGAGAGAGAGGAATGAGAGGGGAGGGAGAGGGAAGGAGAGATGTATTGGAGAGGAAAGGGAGAGAGAGAG
>VDFB02281492.1:44785281-44913586 GCA_007258455.2 Sequoia sempervirens | reverse complement strand
ATATATATTCATACATGTTAACTAAAATATTGAAATAATATTTAAATATTATACATAATAATATAATATATTATTTATTAAATACATGATTTGGTAAGAGATTATCATAAATTGTATATTATATATTACATTATAAAGTATATTGTATATTATATATTAAATTATAAACTTTATTGCATTTTTTAAATCATATATTATAAATTGTATAACATTTTTTAAACTCATATTTATTCAAATCATATCTCAGACTGACACAAAAATTCTCAATGCCTAGGATTAGCCTTGTTTGCTTTTGAATTTAGTTTACATGCTAACTTCTAAGAAGGTCAATACAAAAAATGTTTAACAACTTCTGCCTTGCTTTTTCCAGACTTCGCCCATGGTCAGATGACCTTTTTACCCAAAATTGATGAATGAAAGGGGTTTGTGCTGAGCTTCTTCAAATTTGCACTAATATAAATTATATTTCACTTTGAATTTAATAAATAATTATTATTAATTTTCTATTAGAATACTGACTAAAGTCCCGATTGTATTGATTGAAAAAAATCTATAGCTAAACGGTATCACATTTTGAATCCAAAAACACATGCATCACATTCTATATGTTTCACATACTATAGGATTAAAAGAATTCTCATGTAAGTTTTGACCAAGTTGAGGTATCAAACATTATTAAGTTTTATATTTTTCAAAGTTGTAATAAAAATTTATTATTTATTTCTTGGAAAAAAATTACAAAAAACAAGCATCACATCCGGACATAAGTCCTCTACTTATATCTAAAATCTTATAAAAAAATATTATCATTTTATTGTGGTTAGGGTGGTTAGATAGACACCTACTTATTTTTTCCCTGAAATTTAAGTACTACTGCATTGAAATTTCAAATTTTCACAAAATAGATTTAAAAAAACAAAACCTAGTAGTTTAGACACTACATTCAATTTTCTATAGATTCTATGCTTACATATTTTTGAAATAATATAGATAACTTATTCAAATTTTTATGTCAAGTTGCCTAACTCTAATTTTTCTGAATTGTCATTACCAATTAAGGACCTAATTTTTCCATAATGATCCTACACATACCCTAGCATCAAAATAAATTCATTGTGATAGATTGAATAAATTTAAAAAATACTTTATAATTTTGTAAAATACAATGAATAATTTGGTAGAGCTTTGTTGTAATGTTCACCTTTTTCTTTATTTTGAAATAATAATTCATATATTTATAATGAATCATAGGAATAAATTAAAGTGTAGGACGACTCCTTTAAATTTATTTTTTTAGGATTTAATTACCACCAAATCTTGATTTTAAATTCACGTCACATAAATTAAGGATTAACATAAATTGAAAAACTAAAATTATTGGGCAAAAAACCTGGTCTAGGGTGCCCATGCCCTCGTATAGCTATTTTGCACACAGTTAACTTTGATTCTTGAGCTTAGGGTTTGCTTAATCAAGAATTATCCAAAAAAAGAACATTTGTTAGGGCTAAAATGGTGAAATAAGATTTAGAAGACACTCTTAAGGTAGCATTGACATGTTCTCTTGAGTTGAAGGGAAATGCTAAGGATAGGGGAGTGTTTCTAAAATGCATTAGTGAAGTGGATACCAAGTGAGAACCAAATAAAGTATAAAATTGTACTTTCATCTTAAGGGAGTAAAATATATGACACTAAATTTAGCCCCCACTTTAGCAACCATGTGACATTATGTGCATATGCAAGCTAAAATACTTAAAATTAAATCATAACATTATTGGAAAAACAAGGACAGACAACTGAGAGGGAGAGTGAATCAATTGTCACAAAAATTTAAATTTAACTTAACCTTAATCTCAGATCTGATGAATAAGAAATTAACCACAAGTAATTAACACATCAGAGAGACAAAGAACACCAATATTTTTTTATGTGGAAACCCTGTTAGGGGAAAAACCACGATGGATGTTAGTTCACAAGATTATACTCTCCTAAAAGTATAATAAAAAATAATAAGGGGAATGCACATGCATTCAGGCACACTGTCTAGAGCTCACTGCTCAATTACAAAAGGGGCTCATTGCCCAACAAAGTTGGATTCAAAATCTAGAGGGCATGAACTGAGAAAATAGCTTCTGCACAAGCCTGATTATAATTCCAATTAAGCTAAACACTTCTTTACACTTCACACAAATTTCTTCACACTCTGCTTTACAATCAAATGATATTCACACATACACACATGGGAGCACACAAAGCACCTCCTCCTTCATCAATGAACTAATCCCCCTTATATATCCACTACATGAGATTCCATCACAACTTCATCAACAAAGAAAATAAAATATATTTACAAAGTCGGCCCAAATTTACAAATAAACTTTTAATGCAAATCCACCAAGGTTGGCCACAACATAGTGGAGACCCAAATTAACATCTCCAATACAAAAATACTTTAATTAATTTCACCTCAAAGATCCACAACATGCTACCACCAACATGTTGGCCAAAAACATGAAAAACTGAACATGTGCAAGAAAAGATCTTCAACCACAAGCTAATCGATTAATGTGGACTTACCACAAAGATAGAGAATGATCTAGAGACATCTAAGAGCATCAAGAAACAATAGAGAAACATCCACGCCAACCAAGATAACCAAAATCACACAATCTTCATTCAAGAACACTAATAGAGACCAACAAAACACTGTCAGACCACAACATACTCAAAAAATTTACACGAACCTTTGAAGGCTTTCGGTAGATGATTTAGATAACTCAACAGTAAACCGTTTAATCCATATCATCTAATCTTCAACATACAAAATAGGACACCATCATGACCTGCACAGTTCCACTGGGAACACATAACACTATCTTTTACAATTTTCTCAATATCCTCAACATATACAACAATTGATACAACAAATTCTAATAGTGTTGACATCAATGAAAACCACATATTAGCAACACATCCACAACATCCAAAAATCTCCCCCTTTTGCATTGATGGAAACACATGATGTGAAAAATACTATTAACCCAACAAACTGACTTCCTCTACACTTCTCCTTTCAACCAAACTTCTCTCCAAAAGGATTTTTCATTTTACACTTCTTCCCCTTTGACATCAATGAAAAAGGTAACAATGAAATTTCCATGCACACGCTCTGAACCACATATCTGCACATCTGACTACTCCCCCTTAGTAGGAGCCACGAAAACATCAATCCAAATTAAAATATAGCAATGCCGCTCACATATTGATGCAAGAAAATGCATCATTTAGTTCTTATTAGGAGGGGTAATCACGCATAACATTCCTCTGAGATACTCAAAAGTATCATTCAGAAAAGGCTTAGTAAATATATCTACAATCTATTCTTTGGTAGGTACATACTCCAGTCTAACTTCTTTCTCATTCACTTTCTCCCTCAAGAAATGAAACTTGATTGATATGTGCTTAGTCTTAGAGTGTAGTACCAGATTCCTTGAGATATTTATTACACTTGAGTTGTCACAATATACGGTAATAGGCTCTTCATATATCACCCTAATATCTCTCAGCATCTGTTTCATCCATATCACTTGAGTATAATTATTGGCAACAACAATGTATTATGCTTCAGTAGTAGATAGAGAAATTGAGTTTTTCTTTTTACTCAACCAAAATATTAGGTTCTTCCCCAGGAAGAAGGCACCACCACTAGTACTTTTCCTGTCATCTACATCACCAACCCAATCTGCATCAGTGTATGCACACAAGGTGAGTTCATCATCCTTTGGATACCAAAGTCCAAAGTCAACTATTCCTTTTAGATATCTAAAAATTCTCTTGACAACTATCACATGTGATTCCTTTGGATCAGCCTAAAATCTAGCAACCACACATACAACATTCATAGTGTCTGGTCTAGTTTGTGTCAATTAGAGAAATCCACCGATCATTGACCTATACCTAGTTTGATTTTCCTTTGGAGAATCATCATTCTATGTCAACTTGCATCTGGTCACCATGGGAGTACCAACAGGTTTGGAGTCATCCATTCCAAACTTCTTCAGTAGTTCTTTCACATATTTGGATTGAGATATGAAAATATCTTGGTCCAATTGTGTAATTTGCAATCCTAGAAAGAACTTCATCTCACCAATCATGCTCATCTCAAATTCACTCTTCATCTCATCAACAAACTTCATACATAGATTGTCATCACCTCCAAAAATGATGTCATCAACAAAAACTTCTATAATCAACTCATTATCATGATCTAACTTGAAGTATAAGTTGCCATCAGTAGTACCTTTAGTGAATCCAAGATTTAGTAGATATTTGTCCAATCTAGCATACCAGGCTCTGGGGGCTTGCTTAAGTCCATATAGAGCCTTCTTCAATCTGCAAACCATATCTCCCTTATCTGTTAGCTGAAATCCATCCAGTTGTTGAATGTACACTTTTTATTCTAGTTCTCCATTCAAAAATGTAGACTTCATGTCCATTTGATAGACTTTATAATTCTTGTGTGCAGCATAAGTAAGAAATAATCTCACAGCTTCAATTCTAGCTATAGGGGATAAGGTTTCTTCAAAATCAATACCTTCCATTCTAGAATAACCTTTACATACCAGTCTTTCTTTATTCTGGACCACTTCACCTTCTTCATTTAGATTGTTTCTAAATACCCACTTAGTACCAATCACATTTTTGTCTTTAGGCCTAGGAACCAGTAGCCATGTGTCATTCTTCTCAATCTGTGTCAGCTCTTCCTTCATAGCTTCTAACCAGTGTTCATCATGATAGGCTTTAGTGACATTCTTAGGTTCAATCTTGGAAATCAGACAATATTCTTCTATAATTTAACCAGTGTTCATCTTGATAGGCTTTAGTGACATTCTTAGGTTCAATCTTGGAAATCAGACAATATTCTTCTATAATTTTTCTTCTAGTTTGCACTCCTTTACTCTTATCTCCTATGATTTAACTTTTAGAATGATTCAACTTTACATGTCTTGGAGTTTTGGGAATTACTCGGACTTCTGACTCTTCTGATCTTTCTTCTACACTTGCACTTGTTTGAGATTCCTAACTGGCTTGATTTACATGAACAAATTGAGGTAACTTCCTTGGAACATATGGAATAATCTGAAGTAGATTCAGTTTTTGAGTGTTCTTCCCTTGGCTTGTGTTGTCTTCATCTGAATCATAGCTACATCTTTTGGATGATTTGACAAAGTCTTCATCAACTATGAAATTTTCACTTTCTTCCATCTTTCTCAGTCTTTTGTTATAGCAACGGTAGGCCTTGCTCTTAGTGGAGTAACCTAGGAAGATCCCTTCATCATTTCTAGCATCAAATTTTCCTATATCATCATCTCTCCTAATATAACACTTGCTTCCAAAGATCTTAAAATACTTGACAGTAGGTTTGTGACCAAACCATAACTCATAAGGGGTCTTACCAAAATTTCCATTCACATTTACCCATTTCAAGGTATACACAACAGTGCTTACTGCTTCACTCCAATACATCTTAGACACATTTCCTTCCATCATCATGGTTCTGACAGCATCCATAATTGTTTTGTTCTTTCTCTCTGCAACTCCATTCTATTGAGGGGTTCAAGGAGTAGATAATTGTCTTTTAATTCCACACTCTTCACAATAAGAGTTGAACTCCTTAGAAATGAACTCACCACCTATGTTAGATCTTAGGCACTTGATTTTCAGACCTTTCTCATTTTTTTCCATAGCCTTGAAACATTTGAATTTCTCTAGAGCTTCACATTTTTCTCTCAAAAAGGAAACCCAAATCATTCTAGAGTAATCATCAATAACCAACATAAAATACCTTTCTCCATGAATACTTTTGACTCTCGAGGGACCACAAAGGTCAGTATGTAGCAGCTCCAGTAGATTATTTAAATGAAACTATTTTCTTTGGAATAAGACTCTAGTTTGTTTACCCATCTGACATTCCTTGCAAATTCCATTAGCTTGCTTCACTAATCTAGGTAGATCTCTTACTGCTTGAGTAGAACTTATCTTGATAATGTTGTCAAAGTTTACATGACACAATATTCTATGCCACAACCAACTTTCATCTACTTGAACAATTAAATAACTTCCACTAGCAGTATTTAGGTGAAAAAATTACCTTTTTTTTGCTTTCCTGATGCAATCATGTTCCTGAAACTTCCACGTATCTTACGTCTTCCATCTTTGAACTGAAGATCATATCCCTTGTGAACCATTTGTCCAAAACTTAACAAGTTGTCCTTCAGGCCTTCAACATGGAGGACATCATCATTGTTGTCCTTACCACCAAGACAAATAGATCCTTTGCCACGAATCGCACCAACATTGTTATCTCCAAATCTTACAACCCCACCGTCATATTTCTCTAGACTCACAAATTTTATTTTATCACAAGTCATATGATGTGAGCATCCACTATCAATGACCCATTCATCTTTTTCTTCAACTTGAGCTACAAGAGATTTTTCATCTTTAGTATATTCAATACCCATAGGATTATTTTCAATGTTAGCAATGAAATCCCAATCATCTTTTTTACCATTATCTTTATTAGACTCATCATTAGTCATTGCTTCTTCAACAAATTAGCATCTCTTTTGGAGTCTAGACTTCTTACACTTAGATCTAGGAACTCTTTCAGGACATCTTGATGCAAAATGACCTATTTTACTGCATGAAAAACATTTAATAAGTAATACATATTCATACTTACCTTTTCCTCTCCCTTCTTGCTTTGCAATCAGTGCTTCTAGTTCTTCTACCTCTCTTTCTTTATCTTCAAGATATTTCAATTCTTCATCATACTTGGATATCTTTTTGGAACTCTCTCCTAGACTATATATTTTCCTATTACTTTCGGATATAGTAGCCTTGAATGTAGATTCAATATTTGGTGTAGATTCACCAAATTCACTTATCTCAAAGGCAACAAACTTCCTGATCAGCGTATCTCTTGCCATCTTGTTTACTGATCTGAACTCTTCAATAGCATGAACCTTCATTTTATAGGAAGGAGGCAATGATTTGAGTACTTTAGCCACAATTTCATCCTCATCCACAGAACCATTGACACATTTAATACCCATCACTATCTCATTTACTCTCTGCATAAAAGAAGTGATATTTTCATCTTCACCCATCTTCAGATTTTCATACTTTCCTTTCAAGCTTTGTAGCTTATGCATCTCCTTCATACAAAGTTTCCAGTTTCATCCAAATCTTATCCATCTCCAAATATGTCAGGGCATTGACCAAAGCTTCAATATCCTTAATATTACTTTCAACATCTTGGATCTCATTAGCAGTAGAGGGGCCATTCTGAGGAATGGTATATGGATCTCTTGTGATCTTCCAAAAGGCTTCACCAATACACCTTAGATGATATTGCATCCTAATATTCCATAGTGAATATTTATTGCCATCAAATCTAGGACTTTCCTTCTTGAATGTTTCCATCCCAGATCACCTCAAGCTATTAGATTTCTTCAGAGGAACAGGTTCTGATACCAATTGTTGGCAAAACAAGGACAAACAACTAAGAGGGGGCATGAATTAGTTGTCACATAAATTTAAACTTAACTTAACCTTAATCTCAGATTTGATGAATAAGAAATTAACCACAAGCAATTAACACATCAGAGAGACAAAGAACACCAATATTTTTTACATGGAAACCTTGTTAGGGGAAAAACCATGGTGGATGTTAGTCCACAAGATTATACTCTGCTAAAAGTATAATGAAAAAAAATAAGGGGAATGCACATGCATTTAGGCACATTTCCTAGAGCTCACTGCTTAATTACAAAAGGGGCTCACTACCCAATAGAGTTGGATTAAAAATCCAGAGGGTATGAACTAAGAAAACAACTTTTGCACAAGCTTGATTACAGTTCCAATTAAGCTCAACACTTCTTCACAGTTCACAAAAATTTCTTTACACTCTTCTCTGCAATCAAATGATATTCACACATACACACATGGGAGCACACGAAGCACCTCCTTCATCAATGAACTAATCACCCTTATATATCCACTACATGAGATTCCATCACAACTTTGTCAGCCAAGAAAATAAAATATATTTGCAATGTCGGCCCAAATTTACAAATAAACTTTTAATGAGAATCCACCAAGGTTGGCCACAACATAGTGGAGACCTAAATTAACATCTCCAATATGAAAAGACTTTAATTAATTTCACCTCGAAGATCCACAACACGCTACCACCAACATGTCAACCAAAAATATGAAAAAATGAAGATGCGCAAGAAAAGATCTTCAACCACAAGCTCACTTATTAATGTGTACATACCACAAAGATAGAGAATGATCTAGAGAAATTTGAGATCACCAAGAAACAAAATAGAAACATCCACACCAACCGAGATAACCAAAATCACACAATCTTCATTCGGGAACACTGATAGAGACCAAAAAAACACTGTTAGACCACAACATACTCAAAAACTTCACGTGGACCTTTGAAACTTCTGTTAGATGATCTAGATAAACTTAACAGTAAACCCTTTAATCCACATCAGCTAATATTCAACGTACATAATAGGAAACCATCATGACCTGCATAGTTCCACTGGGAACACAAAAGACTATCTTTTACAATTTTCTTAATATCCTCGACATATACAACAATTGATAAAACAAATGCTAATAGCGTTGACATCAATGAAAACCACATATCAGTAACACATCCACAACATCCAAAAAACATATGAAAAGTGATACCCAAAAAGATATTTTAGAGGATGCAAAATATTCTCCAAGTGAGAGAATGAAGCCCTTAGTGTAGTAACTTGTAAACCACAACATTAGGAACCACATCTTGAAAAAACAACTTGGGAGAAATATGAAATCATCTTGCTCATACAAACAAATGTGTTAGTCCAAAAATTCTAAGGAGAATGGAATTTGAGAGTTAATGTGTACCCCCTTTTTTTGCGTATTTTATGGATGTAGAAATAGGGTAACAATATCCATGTCAAATTGATTAGGGTTTTGATGAAAAATTCCTTTGGTAGGGTCATGTTACATTTGTAGAAGTTGAGAAAGCCAACTTCATAGAACCCGAAGATCACCTAGATGCAAATAACCTATCACAGAAAGAAGAGATGGAGACAAAAAAGGAAAGGTGCTCTACAAGCTTCAAGAGGGATTGCATTAACTGAATGAAATAATACAAAGAGATCAATCCTTATGAAGGAGATCAAGAAGTCCTAAAGTGTAACCTAAAAGGGATACATTTAATAATTATAATAATTATTAAATTCCTACAAAATGCAAAATAATTTAATCTTAAGAGAAATATAAAAGGTATGTTAAGTCGAAGCCCTCGATCACCAATGTGACCGGCGCTGGGGCATAAAGTGGCTGACGGGGATAATTTGGGGCATTGGTCACCCATGTGACCTGGAGGCTGGTGTTAAGCCCTCAAGGGCTGAGCGAGGTAGCGGTGGGGAAGCTCCTCCTAAGCCCACAACTAGGGGTGGCCGTCGGGTGGAGAAGTGGTGGCCGCCTGGTGGTTCAGGCTTTTGAACTGTGAGTGCAGCTTTGCATGCGTGTTTTTTGATTTTTTGTTAATTTGCTTTTGATTTTTCTAAAAAAAATTGCATCAATCTACATGCCCTAGGGTCTGTACAGCCTTGGGGAATTTTTTTTTTCCTTTTGAGCCAACTGCACCAAAAATGGGTGAATTATATATCAAAAAACTTGGAAACGACCTCCTGAGCACAATTGTGAGGTTAGTTTGGGCTCAAATTGCACCAAATAAAAAAGTAGGGCCTGAATAAAAAAAAGGAAAACCCCAAACCCTTGAAGCTCCAAAAATCCTTCAAAACACGAATAGGAGAGTAGCAGGTCTAGAGCTCTGATACCATGTAGAAGTTGAGAAAGCTAACTTCATAGAACCCGAAGATCACCTGCATGCAAATAACTTATCATAGAAAGAAGAGATGGAGACAAAAAAGCAAAGGTGTTCTGCAAGCTTCAAGATGGATTGCATTAACTGAATGAAATAATACAAAGAGATCAATCCTTATGAAGGAGATCAAGAAACCCTAAAGTGTAACCTAAAAGGGATGCATTTAATAATTAGAATAATTATTAAATGCCTACAAAATGAAAACTAATTTAATCTTAAGAGAAATATAAAAGGTAGCTTAATTATTTAAATAATTAAGTAATAAACCTTTTACTCTAACAACATTCACATCAAGGACCAAACATTAGATGAATAAAGAAATAACAGAACTAGGATCCCAACGCAATAAACAACATAAAAATCAAAGTTTGCAAGCCCAAATTATGATGATTTAAATATGATATGCTTGAAAATGATATATTACCAATTTTTACTATAAGTAGGCACTTTTTTACTTTTTTACTATTAATTTTTACTTTTGCAATTTGAGAGCACCTTGAGCTAGCTCGAGCATCCTTAGGAGTGAGAATACCATAATGAAAACCATATTGCACATCGAGGCTAGAGGCCTTGAGAGACTGCACTACATGAGGAGTGTTGTCATGAGAGATAAGTCATGTTATCACTTTCCATGAAGTTAAGAAATCAATTAGTAATATTTTTATGATTTTATTGAAAAGGGCCACCCTTGACCAAACTGGGTTCCCTTGACTCATGAGGGCACTTTTGATCAGCATAGGTGCCCCAAACTTGCATGGGAACCCTAGTCCAACTATGGGACCCTTGACCAAGCATGATTACTTTAGAGTTTGTAATGTTATTTTAGATTGATTTATGTTTTATAATTGAACTAATGATGAAATTCTTTTGATTTTTACATATACCTCCACACATGCAAGAGAACTAAAAGGGTCGCATATGTACAAACTTAGATATTTGACCATTCCTCACTACTTTCATCAGTAGAGAAGGATCTAAAATATGTTGATTTACTTTGGATCTACACCATGCCCACCATGAGGTAACATGATGTGATGCTAATATCACTCATGGAGCGATGGGACACATACACCTATACCTTTCATCTTTTGATTGAGACATTATTGTGACAATCGAGGACATGCATCACATTCTAAGGCTACCCATATATGACAAGAGTATAACTCTTGAGGAGGGAAGGACACTAGAGGATGTCTCAATTGGCCAAATTTATTATATCAACCAACCTATGCTAGATGATGGTAAGAGTCAAATAAAATTAAAATGGATTCTATATGGAGATACATAGATCCCCATCATTTGTCACATATTGATTGTGACCATATTAGCACTAACAGTAACATCCTATGGATGAGGTAAACACTTACACGAGGCCCTTGTACACAATATATAGGAAATTTAGGAACAATACACTATGTTTTCCTAGTGGTGAGGCATGCTACTGCACCTTTATTATGATCTTAGCCACTATGTACACAATGAGACATAGAGCCTGATTGCATGCACCCTTCTCCAAGTCTGGGTATTCAAGCACATCACTTGCATGTGGCCCACAGGATATCTCATATATATTATCATGGATAAATCATCGAGGCTATTCTTATGCATTGAAGAGACCATGGAAGCATGGTAATTTTCTATATTGGTGCATCACATTTGATCGATTGGACCCAATAGATGTTATCTAGAGATCATATAGGACACTACAACCCTCAACAGGCTCATCATAACAACTAGCTAGGATATAGTAGGACCAATTTCTTGTAATTTTCTATAATTATATTGTTATTACATTCTACTATGATCGAGTGACTAGATAGTTTGGTTGACCTCAGAGAGTTCCCATCCTTTGACCTAGCTATCTTAGACCTACTCACAATGGTGCCAAACCATAGGACATAGCTCAATCAACCATCATGGGCATCAATTTGAGTGAATCCAATGATGAGTGTGATGCACACCATGTGTCTGATGTGGATGATGTTAGATCATATCATTTACTAGGTGGTGGGGTACTACTCAGCCAGATCCTGCATTTCCTACTAGTCATCCTACTGGTGATCTAGGACCAAGGCTATGACATTGTGAGGATTATGAGCAGGAGAATGACAATGATGGTGATGTAGGCAAAGATGATAATGAGGAGGGCTAGCCAACAACAACATCAAGAGGAGATCCAAAGGAGTAGGAGGATGTTGATGATTCCCCCAAGGAGAGACCTAGGTCTCAACCTCATATATCATAAGCATACCTTGCTACACTAGAAAGAATGAGTAGTAATGAGCATGATGAGACAAGTAGAGTGGTTGATACCATGCCCCCAACCTCATGAGAGAGCTTAGATATGAATAAATTTATCTCATGCATGGATCCCTATTGGTGAGTTGGTGATCTAGGTGATATGATATGCTTTTTGATTATTGTTTCTTAGTATACTAGATGCTTCTCTTAATTTTTATTTTTACTTATATGTTGATGTAATTTGACGTGATTCTATGTTTTTCTCTTTGTAATTCACACTCGAGATTAGCTTGAAATTATGGATCGAGTGATGGAAGATATGCTTCTTGTTGTGCAACTATGTCAACCAGTGCAAGCTAATTATATAGGCCATAATAGACCACAAGGCATCATGTAGAGATTTTTGATTCCATAGCATGACTAAGAGTTACATACAAGGATCTTAGAAAGAGGGATCAATCTCCCACTAATGATCATGTATAAATGATCCTTTAGGAGGATCTAGATAGAGTGTGAGCCAAGAGAGATCGACTTCAACAACAATATACAACAATAGTTGAGGCTAATGTAGAGCTTAGAGGTGAGCTTAGAGTTGTACAAGCACATATTAGCTCTAGGATCTACTCATGATCTACTACCTCTCATTGAGCACCACCAAAAAGTCTTGAAGGGTCTAATAACCACAAACCTATATGATGTGATTTATGTATTACACCACATTTTGTTAGCATGGTGATATGTGAATTTATATATGGAGACTATGATGTATATATGGGAATTTTTATTTGTTATGCCTGTGTTTTATGCAATGTTATTTTACTAAGATTATGCACTATTGTATGATTTAATATGTATGCCATATTAGATACACTTGTGATTTAACTTTTATTATAATGCATAAATTTTACAAATTCCGCATTGGTTAGACCACATAGAATAGAATTTTTAGCTTTGGCATTGTTTTCACAAGATTTCTTATTAGGAGAGTTAGTGGGAGGAATTTTTGGTGCTTTGTAGCCATCTACAATAGACTGCCATACATCAAATCCAAGAGAGGTCAAGTAAATCTCCATTTTGAATTTTCAAAAAGCATAATTAGTTCCATCAAACAAAGGTGCTATTGTTGAATAAGATCCTTCTTATCTGGCCATAGTGAACATTCTTGACACTAGATCTACCTCAAGTTGTTAAAATTTCTTCAAGGAACCTTGTGATTTAGTACCAATTGTTGAAATAACACCAATACACTAAGAGGGGGGTGGGGTGAATCAGTGCATGCAAATTTTTACCAAATTAAATCAAGAAATAAGAAATAAGATCACACAAAAACATCACACACATAAGAAGACACCAAAAATATGTGGAAAACCTAATGCATGGGAAAAAGCACAGTGAGAATAGCTGCTAGGATCTACTGTCCTAATCCAATCTCGCAATAAAAAATATTACATATGTTTTATAAGCACCAACTTAAAGGTACATTGACACCCAAGATAATTTTTTGAGGCACCAACCTCCAGGTACACTGTACACCTAAGAAAATGTTTTAAGGCACCAACCTCAAGGTACACTACACACCTAATTGAGCACCAACTCAAAATTTTTGAGGCACCAACCTCTACATCACTACAATTTCATATAAGCTAAGACTAGTTCTTTTTCAACTTGAAATATACCTTTTTCAATTCATTAATCTAGACTCTCTTCCTCTGCTCTATTATTTTCTCAATTCACCATAACCAAGATCATCACTTTGATAGATTTTCGTCACAAACCATATATTCTACCACCAACCTGAAAAACCATCAATTCAATAACCTTTGTGAATTTGAATTATTTACATTCATATCTCCATTATCCACATGAAATGATAGAGTTCTATATTTAGAAACCTCTCATGCTGCCATTTTTACCATGATAGAAACTATTTTCTATAGTTACACAAACCCTGACTGCATCATAGTCCCTTGAAACCATCGCTTTTATGATTTTTCAGAAATACATTTAAATTGGCTTCATCTTTGTAACTGCTAGTCAAATTTTATCTTTTGGAAGTATCTATTTTCTTTCTTTGAATATTGGCCATTGACCTTGCCTTTTCTACCATGATCTAAAGGTCTTCATAAAATATTCATGTTCAACTTTAAAATGTGACCATTCGATCAATTTCCCTTTGAATATTCATCATAGATCTATATCACATACCATATGCTTAGCACTTTTTTGCTTCACACTTTAATAATGATATATGTGATGTATAGGAGTTATATGATGCAATGAGTTGTGACTTGTCATCATGGACACACATCGCCATTCTGTGTTGTCCATAATATTAGAGTTATAATAGAAATAATTTAGACTAGCTAAAGGAGCGAAAGGATTCTTTCTTCCAAAATTATGTCCATCATTTCTAAAAGGTCTAATACTACAATCTATAGATTTATGTCCATACTGATTACATGAAAAAAAACCATGAAAAGCATAATTCAGCCTAGTTTGTCTTGCATGCTGGCCTTTGAATCTCCTCTTTGGATTGTGCACTTTGATGAATCCATCATCCATTTTTATGTGATCTTCAATTTTCTTATCCTTCATGGACCCTTAAGACTTCTTGGAAGTGGTTGTATTCTTTTTATAGAAATCATCTTTGAAATTATTGTCTTCCTCATATCCTAAACCAACAAAATTGTTGAAAATAGATCTTTGATTTCCAATCATTTAATCAAGGACTTCAAAACTTTTTCCAAGCTTGAGACTTCTATTTAACTATAGATTTATCTACTCTAATTCCTTTTGTAAAGAGACAACTTCAACCTATAGTTTATGACACTCTTCTAATTTGTTGTTCAAATCCAAACTAATTACCTCTATTATTCTCTTTGATTCTCCCAACTGTAGCTTTAGGTCAATGACAAGTTTCTCAAATTCTTCAATCCTTAACTTGTACTTATTCTATTTTCTTTCATCTCTAAATTCTTGTAAAGAAAAGACTAGTTCACCTTCTAAATCCTCCTCACCTTCTTCTTCCTCTTCATAATCTTCACATTCTTTAATTTCTTCAACCATAAATGTAGTTTCACCTATTTCACCAACTTCACTTGTAGAAGAGAAATCATCTTAATAACTAATTTCTTTATCTAGATAAAGACTCTTCATCTTTTTACCATAGTTTCTCCTTTTATATTTTGAAATTTCTTGACTCTTAGAACTATCTCCCTTTTCATTTTCATTTAATAGACATTTTGAGGCATAATGACCTATTTTACCATAGTTAAAACATTTAAAAGGAAGCTTACCTTTATATTTTCTAGTGCCCTTCTCCAATCTTCTAAAAAAAATTGCTTCTTCTTCATTTGAACTAGTATCAAGTTTTGAATCATCTTCAATCTTCTTGATTTTGGAAGTATTGAATGTTTCTTTAGTCTTTGTTGAGCTTGTATTCTTATTTCTCATTTCATATGCAGTTAATGACCCAAATAGTTCATCCATAGAAAATGTATCCAAATTTTTAGCTTCTTCTATTGCAGAAAATTTATAATCAAATATTTGTGGGAGAGACCTCAAAACCTTAGTTACAACAAACTTGTATTCAATATTCTCATTGAGACATATGATTGCATTCAATACCTCATCTACCCTAAGCAATTATGCTACAACATTTTCTTCATCCTTCATTTTAAGAGTCTCAAAATTTCCTCTACAAGTTTGAAATTTTTCTTGTTTCACTTTATCATCACCCTCATAGATATTGTGCAGTTTCTGCCAAACATCTTTGGAAAATTTATAATACATAAATTTTTCCAATTTTATATTGGTTAAACCATATAGAATAGAAATTTTAGCTCTGGCATTATTTTCACAAGCTTTCTTATCAACATAGTTAGTGGGAGAATTTGTTGGTGCTTTGTAGCCATCTACAATAGACTACCATACATCAAATCCAAGAGAGGTTAGATAAGTCTCCATTCTAATTTTATAGAAAGCATAATTACTTAGATCAAAAAATGGTGCTTTGTTTGAATAAGATCCTTCTTGTTTGGCCATAGAACTCTTGAAACCAGATCTACCTTAAGTTGTTAAACTTTCTTCAAGGAACCTTGCACTCTAATAGTAATTGTTGAAAGAACACCAATACAATGAAAGGGGGTGAATATGTGTATGCAAATTTTTACCAAATTAAATCATAAAATAAGAAATAAGATTACACAAAAATATCACACGCATAAGAAGACACCAAAAATAGGTGGAAAACCTAATGTGGGAAAAACCACAGTGAGAATAGTTGCTAAGATCTACTATCCTAATCAAACCTTACAATAAAAATATTACATATGTTCTGTAATCACCAAATTATAGAAACATTGACACCTAAGACAATGTTTTGAGGCACCAACCTCTAGGTACACTACATACCTAAGAGAATGTTTTTAGGCACCAACCTCAAGGTACACTGTACAGGTCTAATTGAGTATGAACTAAAACTTTTTGAGGAACCAAATAATCTACAAGATTACAAGTTCATATATGTTGATATTGGTTCTTATTCAACCTAAAATGCACCTTTTCAATTCATTAATCTAGAATCTTTTCCTTTGATCTACACTTCTCTCAATTCACCATTACCAAGATCATCACTTTGATAATTTTGTCACAAACCATATATTTTTCCACCAACCTAAAAAACTATCAATTCAATAACCTCTATGAATTTGAATGATCTACATTTATGTCTCCATTATACACATGAAATGATAGAGTTATATATTCAACAACCACTCACACCACCATTCTGACCATGATAATAATTACTTTCTATAGTTACGCAAACCCTGGCTACTTCACAGTCCCTTGAAAACATTGCTTTTATGATTTTACATAAATATATTTAAATCAACTTCATCTATGTAACTACCAGCCAAATTTTATCTTTTGGAAGTAACCATTTTCTTTCTTTGATATTGGCCATTGATCTTGCTTTTTATAGCATGATTTGATGGTCTTCATAAAAAATCAACTTTAAAACATGACCATTCAAACAATTTCCCTTTGAATATTTACCATAGATCTATATCACATATCATATGCTTAGCATATTTTGCTTCACACTTGAAGAATGATATATGCGATGTATAGGAGCTATGTGATGCAATGAGTGATTGACACTTGTCATCATGGACATGCGTCACCATTTTGTGTTCTCACAAAGCCAACACGGTGACCCACCATCTTTTCCATGGAGTAGTAGAAACCTTCTAATCTTCACCTTCAACACATACCATTGATCTTTATCACATTTCTTTTACTTAGCATGTTTTAGCTTTACACTTTTAGAGTGATATCCATGATGTATGGGAACTACATGATGCAACAATTGTCAGAAAATTGACATCATTTTGTACTATCACATATAATATGTTGGAAATTGAGAGATTATCATTGATGTCAACAAATAGAATTTGGATAATTGCCTTAATAGAATTTTGATGTTTATCAGTCTTCAGCTGCTCTGGTAATGGAAGTCTATTGATTCGGTATTTTGATCCAGATTATCCCTTTGTGTAAGATCTACTCTGAAGCTGACAATATGTTTTATCTTGATATTAGTTGCATCCATTGACATGATTTCAGCTGACTAGGTTGTATAGTTAGAAAGGTATAGTTACTAGTTTTTTTAGAAACAGTTTCATACTCATACATTGGCTTTGTACATTAGTTTTTTGGTTTGGATTCTATCTTGGAAAAAGATATCATCACATGACTTTGTACATAGGTTTGAGAGGACAAGATGTTAGTGTAATTAATTAATTAATTAATTATTACACTAGCATAAGTTAACTTAGGTCTTGGATTTAATTAATTAAGTCCTAGGTTGCATTATTAGATAAATTAAAAATAAATGGGATAATATTCCCTTCCATGTTTTTAGGAGATAAGATTCCTTCTAGAAGATGAGTTTTCCTTCTAGAACTTATCTCAACATTTAATAATCATCTACATAGGGTTCACATGTTGTCACATGTTGTTAGATTATAACACTTGGCAATGTCTCATGCATCTTAGGTTTTCTTTCTTGCCTATATATTCAAGGAATCTTGTTCATTTGTAATATATTGATCAATATCAATATCATATCATCAATATAGAATCTCCATTATGCATGCCTAGTTGCAACACTTTCTGGGTGGTTGATTATCTTTCCTAGCTCTAAGGTCCTCCATTGAAGACTACAGCTTTAGGGACTGTGCATCCATAATCTCAACACAAGATGCATCTCATTTTGGAGTTTCATAATGATTTAGGAATGAATTTTTAAGATATGAATGATAGTATTATGTTTCGTAGTGTACAATGATTTTTCATACAGTATACTAATGTGGGAGATTCTGCATTTTCTCATATTTGATTATCCTATTGTGCAGTGTTGAAGATAAGTAGCTTGATGTTGTCTAAGGAAGGATTCAATATGATAACAAGTTTTGTGTTACAAATTTAATGGATTTCATGTATATTTGGAGTTTTTGGTCTAACTCTAGTCAACCTAATTATGTATCAAAATTGAGAATTTTTCTATGTACGAATAATGGGATATATCTTGGATCCACACCGACTGCTTATGTCTGAAGATGAATATGTTTTAAGGACAATGTTGACAGATTTGATTAGGCTAACCTAATTAGTAAACATGGGTATACATATGTGTATATGTAATACATTGAAATAGAGAGAGGAGAGAGGCAGACAGGGAGATTGTATGAAAGATACATGAGGATAGAGATTAGAGATGCAAATGGATATGTGCCAAATTGTATAGATGTGAAGATAAGTGTGTTATGTATGTATTGTGCTTCACCAGAAGTGAACTCCAACACAAGGAAGGTTCATTTTCATCAGTTCATGCTTTTGGTAGTGAGCCACTTCATTTGGTATCTTGGCAGTAAGCCAAATCTTTTGTATCTACTTCAGGCCGCGAGCCTTTGAAGGATAGTGAGTCCTAGTAGTGATCCCTTGTAATATTGTATATCTAGATATATTATATCGTGAGCTAATCCTCACCATGGTTTTTTCCATTTTGGGTTTTCCACATAAAAATACCGGTGTTCATGTGTGTTGATACATAATCTTGATTCCATGTTTTCTCTTGTTGATTCGGTTGAATTTGTGGTAATGATTAAATGGGTTTTATGGAATACTAATTCATCCCCGCTCTTAGTATTCCCGATGTTCAACAATTGGTATCAAAGTTTGGTTCCTCTAAAGAAGCCTAACCACTTGAGGAAGGTCCCAAAATTTGAATATAATTTTTTTTTCCTCCACAAGTAATTGTTGTTGGACATTTAGAAGAAAATGAAGATCTAAAGAATAAGCTAAAGGAAGAAAATGAATATATCAAGAATCTGAGGAGAAGATATGAAGAAGCCTATGATCAATTAAAGAAATTAGATGAAGACATCACTAGTATAAAAGAACAATTGGAAGAAAAGAGAGAGATTGAAGATTACCAAAAAAGTGAAATTCAAAGTAAGATAGATGAATGTGCAAAGCTTGAGCAAGAAGTGGTAACTCTGAAATTAGATCTAGAAAAGGCAAAAGGACATGAGGATAAATTCAAGGCAAGCATTGCAATGCTTGATGAGTTGATTACTTCTTAGAGACCTGCTTTGGACGAAAGAGGTCTAAGATTTGAAGAAGGACAAAGATCAAAAGAAAATCAACCTCATGATATTAAGTTTCAAAGAGATGGTGGAAATTTCAAGAATCTAAGGAGAAATATTTAAAGAATTTCCATCAGACAACCAAATACTCAAAAGTATTTATCTTTTAATGGTGTCTGTTATTTTTTCTATAAATTGGGACATAGGGTAAAAGACTACAATAGTAGGATGAACGATACTTTATCATTCTCTGGTCAATATTTTGAGTGCAAAAATATTGGACATAAGGCTATGGAATGCAGTAGTAAGAAGTTGAACAAAGAATTTTATTCATTTAATGGCTACTATTATTATTGCAACTTATTTGGACACAAGGCTAATCAGTACAAATATAGATTGAATAAAAGAAAATATGGAAGAAATAATGTTGCTTGCTATGATTGTAGCAATCTAGAACATTTTGCTAGAGATTGCAGAAATAGAAGGATGAAAATTATCTATTTGATAAAGAGACATGAACCGATCATGGATCCAGAAGAAGTGAGAAAGGAAATGAAAATAATTTGGAGAAAGGAAGGAGAATTTAAGAAAAGTGAATCATAATCATCAGTCATTTTTGTGCCATCCTCCAGTGCTGACACTCCCATCAAAAAGTTATTTAGGCAATTCCTAAGGGGGAACAATAATCAAAAAATTTAATGACCCCTATTTCGATGTATGATGTCATGAATGCATTTATTAGGATAATGAATTCAGATTTCATGTGAAAGAAAGCTACAAACACACATGTGTGAAGAATGAACTCTAAAGAATTTGAAAGGATGGAAGTATACATGATTTTCAAGGTGATCTACTTGCAATCTGAAACATTTATTGTAGAGGAAATTGGAATGAAAGAAATAAATCCGAATAAGTTAATAAAACTTCATTCAACATGAAAAGAATTGGTGAAGAAGGAGAAGCGTACAAAAGAAGCTTGAAGAAACAAGAACAATCTCATATGGCAGAAATTTAGAATTTGGATTTGGAAAAAGAGGCAAGTTGCTATACACTAGATTGTATAATAGGTATTGTTGAATGTAATGGATATACCTCGAATCATAGATAATTCAGTGAAGTAGGAACCACAACTTAAATTATACCATGTTAAAACCTTGGAACTCAATCTTTTGGGTACATTTTTAGAAATTCCTTTTTGTGTTATACCTATTGAAGACGTTGGAACATACATTGACCAAAAGCTTCAAGAATCCTCCTATGGAAAAGCTCACATTTTGTGGGTTTAAGAATTAATTTTAGATGATTTTACCCTAAAACCAAAATACAATGTTCTTAGGGAAATGAAATTGGATGTATGGAATGATTTTCTAAACTTTAGTAATGAAGAAAGATGTATCATAATGGATCTTAGCAAAATTCATGGTGAATATGGGTGGCTTGAAGAATCACATGTTATAACTAGAGATGTAATTAGGGAAGCAACTAGTCCATTATCCTTTAGACCGACTCTTGAATGCAATCATGATAGAGGAAGAAGCTTAATTAGGAACACACGGGTTGGAATCACTAACCCAATAGTTTAGTATGCAAGCATAGTTATTTCACAGATGATCTTTGGTGATAATAATGTCTCCACAACTGCAATTGATCTTGCATTGAATATGGTTGAGAATGGAATGGATTATGACCTATTTGAGCTACTCTGACAAAAATTGTTAGAAAATTTGAGAGATATCAAGAAGACTTGTAGAATTGTACATTCAGGTATGGTATGTTGGTTTTATGTCTAATTTTTTATTTTATGAAGGAGATTCTTGGAATAGGTGAAGTTAGTTGGGAGAATACCAAACCGGTCTCCCATCAGATTAAGGAACTTGTGAGAAACATTGGGGATTTAGACATGCACAAGGAGATTCTCTTACTATATTCTTTGGTAAGTTTCAAAGAAAAATGAACAAAAGAAGGAGATTTCCTAGAGAATTGGTTACAAAGTACAAGAATGATAGAACCTTCTTGGTAACCACTGATAGTTGCATAATTAAGTTGCACCAAGGTATTCATAGGTATTCATGGCTACCTGAGTTTGGATATGAGATTGAGAAGGGCTATGTTGTTGGTTGTATTGAATTGTTGATTAACTACCCTCAAGATCCCAACAGACCTCAGTTTGGAACCTACTCAGAAATAGCTAAATTTCTTGAGGAGATTGAATTAACCTCTAGCAAATCAATATCTTCCTCTGAAGAAAAGAGAAGAGTCACAAAAGTTCATGCACTAGTAGCTTAGGTTGAACCTACTTTAAGAAGACTTAAGCAGTTATCCAGGAGAAGAGCACAATTTTAGATATCCCCCAGTGTCGTCACCAGTTCATCACATTCCATGATGGTAAACAAAAACTCATTAACTGATAAATTTGATGAATTAAAGAGTAGAGTAGTAAGTGACATGGTTACTTGGGTTGAAGATAAAGGATTGTTGGAAATTGTTGAGAAAGGAAACTCTACTCACAGCTCTGCACTTGAAAGAATCAAAGGTATTCAAGAGTGTGAGAAAGAGGTCAAGATTTTATTCACATTCTGTTGGACTTGGCCTAATGCAATTCAAAAATTCAAGGATGTTGAGAACACAATTGAAACTCAAATCAAGTTTGCATTAGCTCATTTGATCTTGCTCTTGATTTGGATGATCAGACTTGGTATGGATTGAAAAAACTACATGAGGAATATCTTGCATCACATAGAGGAAAAGGGTAGATGGTTGAACAATATGGGAAGCTTAGAGATTTAATCAAGATCAAGTGTACACCTATCTATTATGCTCTTTCAGTAGCTGATAGGATTATGAAATCTAATGTTACCCCTAGAATTGTGGTTAAAGGAAAAGACATCTTATGTGATCTCAATTATCTATGCAGTGCATTGTCAGGGGAAAAAAGGCTTTGGGATGAAGGGATATCCTCATGGACTAGGATTCTTAGCAAGCTTCAAGGGGCATAAGCCTACGGTCATCATCTCTACTTGGGATATATGCCTGAAGGGGAGTATTGAGGTATGCAAAGGATCTATTAAATATTTTTTTTTTCCTTTTCCATTGATGTCAAGGGGGGGAGAGAGAAAGAAGAGGTATCATGTGAAAACAAGAATTTTTTTGTAAAATAATGTGAATACTTCTTGAGGATCTTGAAAACTGAAACATAGGAAGAAGTTTTTTGATGATGAAGGAAGAAGTTTTTTGATGATGAAGAAGTTTTTTGATGGTTTTCACATCATGTGTTGCCATCGATGAAAAAGGGGGAGATTGTTGGAAATTGAGAGATTTTCATTGATGTCAATAAAGGGAATTTGGATAGTTTCCTTAATGGAATTTTGATGTTTATCAGTATTTAGCTGCTCCAGTAATGGAAGTCTTTTGATCTGATATTTTGATCTAGATTATCCCTTTGTGTAAGACCTGCTCTGAAGTTGATAATATGTTTTATCTTGATATCAGTCACATCCACTAACATGGTTTCAGCTAACTAGGTTGTGTGGTTGGAAAGGTATAGTTACCAGTTGTTTTGGAAATAGTGTGATAGTCACACACTAGCTCTATACATCAGTTTTTTGGTTCGGATTCTATCTCTAAAAAATGTATCATCACATGACTTTGTACATAGGTTTGAGACTACAAGATATTTCTTTGGAGTTTCATAATGATTTAGGAAGGAATTTGGAAGATATGAATGACAATATTCTATTTTGTAGTCTATAGAGTTTTTATTAAGTATATTGATGTGGGAGGTTTTGCATAAATTCTCATAATTGATTATCTTATTGTGCAGTGTTGATGATAAGTAGCTCAATGTAGTCTAAGGAAGAATTCAATATGATAACAAGTTTTATGTTATGTGTTTGATGGATTTCATTTATATTTGGAGTTTTTGTTCTAACTCTGGCTAACCTAATTATGTATCAAAAGGGTGATCCCACAAAGTTGGTTTACAATTTCTGGGAGACTTTGATTTTTGCTAAAATCACACATTTTTAGAAAATATAATGATTTAAGCCTTAAAAATTTCCATTTAAATCATTCCAATTGAAGAGGGTTTGATCAAATTACCTTAGATCAAACCCCCTTGGATAGAACCCCGCTAGTTTTAAACCATACCTAAAATAGAGTCTCCTTTACACCTATCAAAATGTTGATGAAAAGCCACTCTTGATTTACCTTTTGGGGGATCAAATGAATTCATTTAAAATTTATTTTTTGTAAGTATGTATTCCTTATTATAAGCTTCCCAAAAAGTATAATTTTAAATAAATTTAATTTAATTATTATATTTATTTTTTATTTCTTGTGAATGTAGGTTTTTCACCGAAAACCAAGCTCTTTGTTCTGCACATTTGGAAAAATAGAATATTATCAAAAAAAAAAATTGAAAAATATGAGTGCATTAGATATTGAAGTCCTTGATCCAACAAAAAAATGAATTACGATACATACAAAAAAAGTTGTTATATAGTCCGCCTATGTCTGAACTGTAATTGGTTTGACTTCAAAACTTGATTAAGGGAAAAATATTCAATAAAACACAATGAAACCAATTGGAAGCACTAGATATCGTAGTTACAAATATAAATTCAAAAAAATTAGAATTTAATCTTTCATGGAAAAAAGTTATGTGTTATATGGTGAGCGTCACTCCTTAAAAATGGTGTTTACTAAAAAAAAACTAGTTTTCGAAGGAGATGGAAAAAGAAGTGCAATATGATTCCAAAATTTTTGAAAAAAATATATTTAGAATCTATAGAAAAAATGTCACAAATCACTAGTGTGCATCATCTTCAAATTCCTCACATTTTAGCCGCTATAGGTGCTCAAAAGTGAAGATTTAGTTAGAAAAAATTAGTTCAGTGTCCAATTTGGCCAAAAACTATAAACTAGTATTGTGGGATCACCCAAAATTGAGAAGTTATTATATGTGAGAATAAAGGGATCTATCTTAGGTCCATGATGACTACTTATGTGTGAAGATGAATATGTTTTAAGGAAAATACTGAAAGAGTTGATTAGGTCGACCTAATTAGTAAACATGGGTATATATATGTATATATGGAAGACATTGAAATAGAGAGAGGAGAGAGGCAAAGAGGGAGAACGTATGAAAGATACATGAGGACAAAGATGCAAATGGATATGTATGAAATTGTATAGATGTGAAGATAAGTGTGTTGTCTATGTACTGTGCTTCACCAGAAGTGAACCCTGACACAAGGAAGGTTCATTTTCATCAGTTCATGCTTTTGGCAGTGAGCCACTTGATTTGGTATCTTGGTCTAGTAAGCTAGATCTTTTGTATCTACTTTAGGATGTGAGCCTTTCAAGGATAGTGAGTCCTGATAGTGAGCCCTTTTATTCTATATTTGGATATATTATATTGTGAGTTAATCCTCACTGTGGTTTTTCCCATTTTGTGTTTTCCACATAAAAAATACTAGTGTTCATGTGTGTTGATGCATAATCTTGATTCCATGTTTTCTCTTGTTGATTCGGTCAAATTTGTGGTAATTTTTAAATAGGTTCTATGTGAATGGTTTTATGGAATACTGACTCACCCCCCCTCTCAATATTATGGATGTTCAATATAATATTGTTTCAAAATAAATTGGAAATACGATGTTGCATCAACTGTTGATCTCTAACACCTTTTGTGATGTCCATCGATCTTATCTTAGCAAAGAGCTTTATGCTTGGTCCCACTAGACATGTGCCATGATTCCATGATTTCGCAGCTAAGGGATGACATTAGCTATAAAGCCTCTTGGTCACGTGGGAGTTGCTCAATCTTCAATCTTTGATCTCATCATTGATCATGCTAGGCTAAAGAATTAGGTGCTAGACTTAGGAAAAAATAAAATCTTCAAACATTCTTTCGAGCTTGTAATTACTAGGATGAAGGGTTTGGTAACACAACAACTTGTAAGGCTTAAGTTATGACTTAAGCAACTAGTTACTACCTATTTCTAGTCAACGCAAAAAAATAAATTCCTGTGAATGCCATGATAGAAACCCTTAGGGTTTTACTGAGAAACCCTAGTAATGACTGAGTGAAAAGATAATTTAATTTTGAGCTCATGTCTTATCATATTAACTTGCGGACCATACATCTAGAAAGAACTCAAAAAACCCATATCAGTTTGATTCTTTTGCAAACCTCCAAAATAATCTTCATCAAAACTATGCGACATCTTTGCAACTTTTACAATATTGCTTGACAACATTTACAACTTTTTAGGACCTGTACTAAGCAACTACAAACAATATTCCCAAGCTAGTCCACTGACATCAATGACAACAATTCTAACACATAGTACCTTCTATGACATTTTTGATGACTCCAAAGTGTTATGCGGATATTGAGTTGATCTTTAAATTTTTAATATTATAAAATATACTTGCAAATTTTCTCTTTTTGAAAATACTTGCAAATTGGAAAATTTATGGATTTGACAAGGAAAAATGAAGCCCATTGAGATTAGTTTGACATGGAAGGTGAGGATTTCGTGAGAGAAAATTTAAATTTAAATTTGAGAGGGAATAGAGAATTAAATGCAAATGGTTGGTGGATGTAGGACTAAGATTGAATTGATTAGGTGGATGGTGAGAATTATAAGTTAGCTTGGATTTGGATTGAAGATAATTGGGCATTGAATGACTAGGATTTGATTAATTTATTTGATGAAAAAGATTAAATTTTAGTTTGACTTTTGATTGATGATTTTGGTTTATTTTAATTTTATTATAGATTTGACATGATTATCACATTGATAGTGGATTAGACTAAGATTTGGGGACTTAGGCTAATTAATAAAACAATTAGATAATTTAAAATTAGTTAGGGGAAATAGATGTAGGATGTTAGTTAATTACGTAAATATGATTCATTTAATTAATTAAATAATGAAGGGAATTCTAGAGGAATAGTCCTAATTAATTAAGAAAATCTAATTCATCTAAGTAATTAGTGTTTTTATAATGATAATATTGTTATGACTATGATATTAAGTGTATTGAAAGTGGTGATATTAGATGTGTCATTAGTTAGGATGTTATTAATTTTAGGTTTATACAACGAACACATGTAGTCCTAGTCAAATTGACTTATTCATCTCTTTTCTATCATTAATCAGATCATTATCCATAATCTTATCAAACATAGATCCAACTTGGACATCTTATCTATGTCATGTCTACAAGCGCAAGTTCATCATTGCAGCTATGATCTAGATAATTTTAAATACAAACTCAAAATGAAAAAATTATCTTATTGGCCCTCACATTATACTTTCGTCCCATTCTAACGTTATATAAGAATATCCACACAACTATTTATAGCACGTTATAGGTTGGTTCATAGGAAAAACATAAAGTTTTATTATATCTAAAGAGTATTTGATAATAATGCATAATTTTGAAGTTCAATTATATCTCTAGGTGAAATCTCAAAAGGATTTGAGCCTAATATAAAATAAAGCCACATATTTTGTGTCATTTAACACAATTGAATACTTCAATTGTTGTACTTGGGAAACATCTACACACCCAATTTTGCAGCTTCATTCCTTCTACAATTATGCTATCTACTAGCTTATCTATCTTATTACATAATCTATATAGGAAACACCGATATATATCAATTTGTAGGATTCCATTTTGTAATTTTATCTTAATAATATATTATTAAGTGCATGCATAATTGATCTCCTTATATTATTTTTTTCAAAATCTCTATAAATTGACTTGAACAATCATCAACATACATAATTCAATTACATGAATATTTTAACTTTTACCTATTTTGTTTTAATAATAAAATGATTATTTATTCATAACACTAATGATAACCTAATCCGAAGTATAATACTAATTGAATCCTAATGCCATCTCTAAATATTACCCCAAGCCGAAATCCTAATCCCTTGTATACTACTAATTGAATCCTTATGCCAACTCTAATTCTTACTCCAAGAAGAAACCCTAGCCCCAACTCAAAATCGTAATTACTATTATTTGTTTTGTGAATGTTAAGTATAATCTATTAATAAGACTATTTTTTATTATAATTAATTATAATAATAAGTTAACCCTAATCCTAACAATAATAGTTAATAATTGATTATTATATTAATAGACTAACTTTAAATTATATATCAACTAACCCTAATAATAAGTTAAGTTTGTTATTAACTTTTTATTGTTATATTAAAATATAATTATTAATATATATTAATATATTATAAAAACAATTATAAGGGAAAATAAATTTCTAATATACAATAATATTATTCTTATATGATTGTTATCCTAATTGAAGCATAATTGTCATTGAACTCGAACCCAAAGCATAATTGAACTTTTACAAACCCTAATTTTGTAATACTTTGAATATTTATAAATGCTAATTGTACCTCAAACTATATAAGGAAACTTAAAATTAATGGAGAATGTGGTATATTGTACATCTTAGGTAAACTTAAAATATAATATGAATGATTTTTCATTTTTGAAATTTTTTCAAATTTAGAATATTTCATTTTTATTTAATTTTCTAATTTTAAATGCATTGATTCAAATTTTTTTTAAAAAAAAGAACAACTGTTTTTGTTCTTTATAGTTTTATTTCCATTCTATTAGTATAAAAAATATTTTACAAATACATCAAATAATATTTTTCTTTTATAAAGATTTTCAATATTTTTAATTTTAATTATATTAGTTTACAAACTTTCTTTTATATGCAATAGTAAATTTAGGAAAGTTCTTTCATACTTAACTTTCTAAATTTTAGAAACTTAATTTTTATGTGTAGTAACTTAACTTTTTTTTAATATCTTATCCTTATAAATAATAAATATTTTTTATAGAAAATATTACTTAAATAAATCTATATAAAAAAATCAAATGATATTTCATTAAATATTTTTTATTGAAAAATATTACTTAAATAAATCTATATAAAAAAAATCAAATGATATTTTGTTTTAAAAATATCTTGAATATTTTTTAATTTTAAGTACATTAATTTAGAAACTTACTTTTATATGAAATAGTAAATTTAGAATATTTCTTTTGTACTTAATTTTCTAAATTTTAGAAACTCTAACTTTTCACTTAGAATTTTGATTTTGATTTTTATAAATATTAGAAACTCTATTTTACTTTTCTATAATTTTAGAAATTCTAGCCATTTCACTTATTACAATTTTATTTTATATCAACTATGATACTGATTTCTATAATATCATTAATAATATTTCAATCCGTAGTTAGATTTATGAGTTATAACTAGCATACAAATATTAAATATTAATATATATAAAATATGCTAGAGTTATGCTATTTTAAATTGTAACCATTTTTTTTGCTTTCTTTATATTTATCTTCCCAAAAATAATATTAAAATATATTTAAAATAATATTTAAGTTTATTGAAAATATTTAAAAAATTAAAAAAGTAGAATCTTGAACAAAACTCAGCTTTCATAAAAAGGAAATATTTTTTAAATTCATTTTAGGAAGTTAACAATAATGACTACCTTTTTTTTTTCAAAAGATAAGAAGATAAGATTTAAGAGTGGATATGGGTTTGCATGTCATTTGAACGCCACTTTCTAGCTGAAGAGTTTTTCCTTACACATTGCTTTTTGGTGGATGACATTGTAATACGCCTCTAGCATAATTAAAATGAATGTAAATCATGTTTACAAATATTAAAAATATATTTTTAATTATTGACTAATAGAATGTCAATATAACTTTATAATTTCAATATAACTATTCTTATTCAAATATAATTTTATATGATATGTAATGTTGGTGTGCTAAGAGAATTTTTTATCATGTATTCTTTGAAAACATTGAACTCTTGGAAACAAAGGATTTGGAGACATATTAACTATTTGACAACAAAATATAGAGAAATGAATAAAAGATTTATCAAATTTTGTAATGAGATGGTTTGTTAAAGCTGTCTCTCCACATGTCATATGTCGGGATATCAAAAGCCAAAAATGGGATAGAAACCTTAAATTTTGAGTTGATCATGACTAAAAAAGTTTCCAGATTGGTTCAATGGTCTGATTAGATATCCAAGCTCTGCTGCGAACTCCATTTTTACATAAAATACTGGCTAAATTTAGACATATTTGAAGTAGAAAGACTATATATTCATGACCATCATTGTGCTAAGAATAAATTTGACATAGATTAGTGTATGTTGCAAATAAATAAAGTTTTAATCATTCTAGAGAACCCAATTTGTAGAAAAGTGAATGAAGAAAACCTAAATTATCAAAGAAATTTCTTAAATTCTTACCTCAAAATGAAGCAATATAACAAAACTAAGAATGTCATATAGCTTGAGGATGATGTTGACTTCTTAAGACAATTAACAATCTTATGTAGTGCCCCTCCATGTCGGTTGTTCTAGACTTTTGTGTGAGTATTTGTGTGTGCTTCATTGATTACTGTGTTATTTGATTGTGTGAAAAACATCATATGTTAGTAATCATGTTTAAATAATTAATTAAATCATAAGTGAGTTGCAAGGTTATTTAAAATATAATTAGAAATTAAAATAATAATCAATTAAATTAAATCAAATGAGTTAGAACAAATGATCAAATTAAACTAATTCGTTAAAAGTAAAAGTGATATTATTAGATAAATTGATTTAAATTGTTGCGTTAAATTGAAGTTAATAATAATTATGAACAAAATAATTTTGAAAAGATAGTAAAAATTTGAATGGACCAGGAGATAGGAAGTTGAAGTGTTTTAAAACAAGAAAAGCGGGAAAGAAACTTCACCTATCAAGCAATTGGAAGTCAGAAGAGAACTGTAGAATATGAAAAATAAATAATAACTATATTTGGTTTTTGGGGGAAAAAAAAGAAAGGGGCGCCAGTTTTTGTGCAAGCTGAGTGGAACTCTGGAAACATGAATGGTGCGAAAAGTTAGAAATCAGGGTGTCTGACTGTTTTTTCAACGTCATCCTATTGATGCCTATGAACTAGACAAATAGCTTATATAGGGGAGATCGGTAACCAGAAGCATAGGGAGAGGAAGCAAAGAGAGTAACAAAAAGGACAAGAGCCAAAACTTAAAAGAGTATACTAACGAAGCTCAGGTATTCTCTTTCTTGTTCAATATATATTTTCTATCAGGTGATAACATATAATTATTTCTTTTGTTGCAAGCGGTCTGTGCAAGTATTTATTCACTTCATTATATCCCGTCGGCCTACCTGATGGTTGTTTTGGAGTATAAATAGAATGTTTTATTCAATATTCTACCCTATTCTTGCATCGACTTACTTTTCTTTTTGTTGCGACCTTTATCTTGATCATTGATATTTTATTAACCTTGACATCAAATTCTGAATCATATTGGAGTGCTTTTCAACTTTTCTTCTTTTAATTTAATCAACATTATGATACCTTTCTTGATAAAATTAACTATTCTTTATCAGATCAAATACATTTGTAATACAATCGGCCTATCCTAAAATTCCTTGGACGCTCCTTTTGAACATCCGATCTCGGATTGGTTTGCAAGGAAATACTCTTAAGCCAGTTTTCATCAAATCAAAAGTCTCCAACTCTTCAACAAATTCATTTTGTATAACTTTTGCACGCATTGTATTCCATGAGATGTAATCCCTTTGGGAATAGTTTGTGTCTTTCACTTTTTACATGTATGCTTACCAAAGCTTTTCTATTGTTAATATTTGACAAATCATAGGTAAATATCGGTGCTTACAACCTTTAGTTATCATGGTGCCTGTAGTCACTTATTAGTTAAAACGTTCCTCACTGTTGTCATACTTGAAATATAAGATACTGTCAAGAGCTTTCCACTGATCGTAGTGAAGTTTAATTTCCAAATTTCAACTTGAACGTGTCTCTGGAAACTCGCTGCCAAACAGAAATGCATTAAGCTCAAAAAAAAAAGTTGTACATGATTTCTCTACTCCTAAGTCACGTATTTGCATCTCACCTGTCTCCTTCCCTTTGGTCTTGAGAAGAATATTTGGGATTTGATAATAATGCAAGTAGATGGCGATACTTTCAAATTCCAATATTCACTTTCTAATATACTTGGAAATCTATCACTGTTACAACATTTAGAGTTGAGGCATTGTACATAATTAAATAGTCTCCCTGAAATCATTGACCACCTTTCACAGCTGCAACTTTTTGAATTGCAAGGTGTAGTAAATTTAACAATCTCTCTGGTTACTTTTAATCTTGTCGGTTCTATGATAATTTGGTTTTAGAATAAAAATCCATTTTCTACATATCCTTCATCATGCAGTCCTCAAAACACGTTCCTTCGAGGCATTCTATCAAACAATTCAAGTGCCTTTTCTTCGTGCATTTTGCACCCATGTCTAAGGTTACAAGATTTTTCTTTACTCCTATCGATGGTTGTTGCTTGAAATTTTTTGAGTTGTTCAATTAATCCAGTTTGTGCATATCCTGCTAACAATAGTGTTGCTAATGTTTATTTAGAGTATTGAATTTCTATCTGCTGCATCCCCCACAACGATTGACCGATCATAGTGATTAATCGGCCTCCATAAGGAATACCATCCTGTGCTTGTTATTCATGTTTTGGCTTGAGAATAATGCTCGCGGTTGATCCTAGTTACCTTCGGTTTGTGCAATGTTTATCACGGCCTGCATTTTGTGAGCTCAACAATATTCATTAATCATGACCATGCCAATAAAGAAGAAATTTACCTTTATGAATAGAAAGTACACTTTGATGTTGAAAAAGAATGCTAAAGTCAGTTCTTTGTCTTATCTTGGGGTAACTGATGGTGGATGATTGAACTTCCTTTGCACGCGGGCTGTGAAGGTTTCTGGGTTGTTGCTTTATATCATATTTGAAAATGAGCAGTTGTTCTTTGAGATATTACTAGCTAGAGTTTCCATTGGTCCCTTTTTGTATTGCCATATCTCTTTTGTCAAACCCATTCATATTGATGCTTATCGACTAAGGGATCCTCCAACTTTTATTATTGTGAGCAAACCGCTTGTGAGATACCTTGTCAATATCTATAAATGGGAGGATCAGTGCTATCATCCACTTCTGTTTGACCTCAGATTAAAAGGTTGTGGTCGTATAAGGGTAGAAGTGTTAATTGATCTTTATGTAGATATTTTTAATAATTGTAGGGTATGGTGATTATACTATGTAATAACGTTATAGGTGATATTTTACCAAGTTAAGTTAGTACCATAGTTTAAAGTATATTTTCACATAATAGTATCGTCATATTATGATCTTATTACTATTAAGTCAATATTTTGAATAATTGTGTCCAAGATATTTCTATCTCATTAGATTTTAGTTGCAGTCGCTTGGCAAGCTATGTGGTGAGAAATGTGCTAGCTGTGTTAACATGGAAGTTGTAGAGAACATGAAATGGGATTTATTTCTCTTAGTCCTTAGTAAAACATATACGATGACTTATAATTATTGGATTATGGAGGAAGTATGTATTGAAACCTCTTTTGTTGTATGAACTACATCTTATTAAACAAATGGATAAATTATATTTGAAAGTTGACGTTCTTTAGTGAATTAGCATTGAATGTATATGTATGTTTAAGGGTTAATTTGATGTTTCCAATTGGATGTGTCCTCCTTTACGTTTGCTTGGTTTCAAAAATGATTTTATTCCATTGGGTTCGTGTCCTTTGACATATCCTTTCATTGTGACTTTTCTTGAGTTTGCATGAGTTGGGAATCCTCTTTAATTTAAATTGTGTTGCTATTCGTTAAACCCTACTTGATGAATTCTTGGTTTGTTGGAGTTGTGGGGGTCTTATTAATTGAATTTGTGGTGGAATTTATTGGATACTTATGTGATGCTTGGTGGTGATATGTTTATGCTCCTTTATTGAATGCAGTCTCCCCACATTCATTATTTTGGTGAAACATTAAATTATATTGTTGTCATGTTTGTTGAAGTTGTCATGGGTCATTTGTTTACCAATTGTATGGGTATCTTGTGAGGAAGAAATTGAGGTCTCCCTTGGATGCTCGGTTGGATGTTCTTTTTACCTTTGTTGTTTCTGGTTGGTTCCATGTTGATGTGAATGCCTTTGGAGACTAAGTTTGATTCAAGGAATACTTTGTCATTTAAATTTGTGTTGCAATGTAATTGGGAACTCATGTTTTGTTTATCAGTTGTGGATAGTTGATCTTCTTGAATTCTTGATTTATTTTGTATCAAAGTTGGTTATGGAGTTTTGATCTTATTTTAATGTATTCATTCAGTATATTTGAATTGAAAATAGTTCTTGTGGCCTTGCAATTTTTGTTGTCAGTTCTTTGATGGGAAACCCTAGTGTAAACTTTTTGAGAGTCTTCCAGAGGTTTGTTTATTTTATTGTTGGTCAATGTCTCTCCTTTTATGTGCCCTTGATGTGGCAAGTGTTTTGGTTTTATAATTTTTGGAAGGGTTGTATGGGAATCGTTGAGATTTTGATTATGTATTTATAGCGAGATGGGTAATGCCTCGCATGCTTCTCTATTGTGATCTAATGTTCTTGTTATGTTGTACAACCCTTGGTTTTTGGCTTTATGTTGTTGGGTCTCTAGGGAGAGTGGCTCCTCATGGGGGTCGGCCCCCCGTTTAAGGGGAAGGGCACAGGATAACCCACGAGTGAGTTAGTAATCAAGTGAAAACCTAATAATTAACTTAGGAGGGTTGGGTAGTAATATCATTATAAGATTTAAAAAAAATTGATGCCTCATCCGCCTTTTAGTGCTATCACAGGCTAAAGGGGATTGAGAAGGCCGTGGTTGGCAAGTTCGTTGCCTGTCTTCACAAAAGGTTAACGGTTCCACATGAGCAACCCTATGGGGCGGTTCCTTGAGATAGGTAGCCTGGATAACCATAGATGGTGGCGGTTCCTAGTGCTTAGTTGCCTAGATAATCCGTCAGTAGATGGAGGTGATACCTTGCAATAGGTTGCCTAGAGAATCCATGTTAAGCCATGCGATGACACTCTCCCCTAGTTGCCCAGGTGTTTTACTTTATTGTGTTCCTCTAGAAGTATGTTATGGGAGTTAATTTAGATTGATTTATGGAGTATTGCTTTGATACATCTTTGGTGTACTTTGTGGTATTGTATGATCTCATTGATATTTGACTTATGACCTTGTACTCTTTTGGTACTGTGATATGATGTTATTGTATTGTTTAATTGCAATTTGGAATTGTATTATGTTTAGTAATTCAGTTGATTTGGAAGTGTTTCATGATCATCCTTTGGTTACTTGTTTACTGTTCATTGCTTTGATTTATGTGAAGAGATTTATGATTTTAAGTTATTTTGATGACTCTTGGATGTTGTCGATTATGCCATTGTAATCCTTGAGTTTTATGATACTTTTGTATGTTGTTGAGTCTTGTGGTTCTGTGTTTGGATATTCTTGGTTGAAGACTCTTTCTTGTCAGCTCCTTAGAACGAGGGGTGGGTCTTCAGACCCACGTGGTCGGGTGGAACGTGCTAAACACCCCATTGGGTCCCCAGCTGAGGATCGAGAGGTGCAGATTGGTGTTGTTGCGGCAACTCCAGAGTTGTATCTGTCTTGGAGCCAGTTACGATATTGTGTATTTAACTGGTCACTTATATCATGTTATCTTGTGTTATGGGTTGCATTCATGTTTGGAACGCTTTTGTATCATTGTACCTCTAGAACATTGTATTGTAATGTAATGTTAAGGGCAGTTGTTATTCATGTGTTGAGTTAGTCATGTATATGTTATATTTGCATACACAGATGGTTTCTTAACAATGATTTATCATGTATGTGTTATATTGTTAATGTTTAATTTGTTATGGATTATATTTTTGGATTTTATTCTTTATTGCTGTTGTGTGGATCTAAGTCGCGTAATGACTCCTCGTGTACCCCAAGGGATGTATGTGCTAATGAATCTACTTAAATGAAATTCATGTCATGACTTAATGTGTATTACATGTATGTTTTGTTAACTTTTTTTTTTAAAAAAAAAACTTGTGCTGTAATTAATGTGTATTTGTCCTTTGGGGTTCGCACGGCGGGGCGTTACAACATTGTATCAGAGCATAGGTTCATACACTGGGCACTATGTGTGCTCACTATGTAACCTTGCGCTTAGACCCGTGAGTCTTGAGTTTCACTCTTCTTTTGTCATTGTTGTGAACCTGAGTTTCTTCTATTAACCGATGTTGGGTTGATGGTGCAGGAAACCGATGGAAAGGATAGGACCCGCGGTGTAGTGCGCAATGCACCGATATCCTTCCTATCGAGGATGCATTATGGATCCTTGAGTTTAAGTGTGATGTGTTTCTTGGTGATGTATTTTATGTGTGTGAATATGTCAAGTGTGTGTGGAATCTGCAATTTTGTTGTCCTTGAATGATGAATTATGTTTTTTTGAATCCGTGAAGGTGTAAAATCTTACCCTTTTTATTGAAATTGATGTGAGATTTGGTGTTGAATAATGGTTAAAGTGGAGTTCCTTGTGTGAAAATTATGAGTTTTAATGAAGTTGTGAGGTTTTGTGGATAATTATTCTACGATTTTTAGTAGAATATAGTATCTTGAGGTTAAGATGCAACTTGAATTATTGGTACTAATGTGTGATGTTCTATCGTAGCTCTTGATTTACAGGAAGTTGGCTTCAGAAAGCATAGTGATGAAGGTAATGTAATTGTAATATGCAAGTATAGATACTTATGATGTCAAGTAGTAATTCATTTTGATATAGTAGATGAATTAGGTTTATGGTTAGCATCCTTATAAGAATATTGTTTAACTAATAAGAAGAAAACTATTTACGAGTTACTAGAATTGTTTTGACTATTATGTGTGGTTTAGTGGGAGGGACAGTGTGGTATCACTCACTCGCGAGTGCCCTACTATGCTGGGAGTTCCTCTCACGATGTATTTGTGATATATATGTATTGTGCACAATGTTTGTTTGCATGCAGGATTGCAGGAACTAAGTCTTGATTCCACCTACATTGTCAGGACAGGGCAAGCATTATATACACCCAATGGGTTTGACATTGAACATAGGAGCTGACAAGAAATTTTCCCCAACTTAGTTCATTTTCTGTCCTAGTTAGTCTGGTTGCAACCCCATCACTATTATCGTTTTGGTATCATTTCCTTATTTTTGGTTTGTTTAACTTTCGTTGCTTACTTGATGATGTTTAATTGATGTTTTAATTTATGGTGTTGATGTGCTTATGATCATTGAAATTGCTGTGTTACCATGTTTATGCTTGAGCTCGACTTCTAGGAGTAAGTCGATGCCTAAGGGGGGGAGGATGTAGTGCCCCACCATGTCGGTTGTTCTGGACTTTTGTGTGAGTATTTGTGTGTGCTTCATTGATTACTGTGTTATTTGATTGTGTGAAAAACATCATATGTTAGTAATCATGTTTAAATAATTAATTAAATCATAAGTGAGTTGCAAGGTTATTTAAAATATAATTAGAAATTAAAATAATAATCAATTAAATTAAATCAAATGAGTTAGAACAAATGATCAAATTAAACTATTTCGTTAAAAGTAAAAGTGATATTATTAGATAAATTGATTTAAATTGTTGCGTTAAATTGAAGTTAATAATAATTATGAACAAAATAATTTTGAAAAGATAGTAAGAAATTTGAATGGACCAGGAGATAGGAAGTTGAAGTGTTTTAAAACAAGAAAAGCGGGAAAGAAACTTCACCTATCAAGCAATTGGAAGTCGAAGAGAACTGTAGAATATGAAAAATAAATAATAACTATATTTGGTTTTTGGGGGGAAAAAAAAGAAAGGGGCGCCAGTTTTTGTGCATTCCGAGTGGAACTCTGGAAACACGAATGGTGCGAAAAGTTAGAAATCAGGGTGTGACTATTTTTTCAATGTCATCCTATCGATGCCTGTGAACTAGACAAATAGATTATATAGGGGAGATCGGTAACCAGAAGCATAGGGAGAGGAAGCAAAGAGAGTAACAAAAAGGACAAGAGCCAAAACTTAAAAGAGCATACTAACGAAGCTCAGGTATTCTCTTTCTTGTTCAATATATATATTCTATCAGGTGATAACATATAATTATTTCTTTTGTTGCAAGCGGTCTGTGCAAGTATTTATTCACTTCATTATATCCCATCGGCCTACTTGATGGTTGTTTTGGAGTATAAATAGAATGTTTTATTCAATATTCTACCCTATTCTTGCATCGACCTACTTTGCTTTTTGTTGCGACCTTTATCTTGATCATTGCTATTTTATTAACCTTGACATCAAATTTTGAATCATATTGGAGTGCTTTTCAACTTTTCCTCTTTTAATTTAATCAACAATATGCTACCTTTCTTGATAAAATTAACTATTCTTTATCAGATCAAATACATTTGTAATACAATCAGCCTATCCTAAAATTCCTTGGACACTCATTTTGAACATCTGATCTCAGATCGGTTTGCAAGGAAATACTCTTAAGCCAGTTTTCATCAAATCAAAGTCTCTAACTCTTCAACAAATTCATTTTGTATAACTTCTGCATGCATTGTATTCCATGAGATGTAATCCCTTTGGAAATAGTTTGTGTCTTTCACTTTTTACATGTATGCTTACCAAAGCTTTTCTATTGTTAATATTTGACAAATCATAGGTAAATATCGGTGCTTACAACCTTTAGTTATCATGGTGCCTGTAGTCACTTATTAGTTAAAACGTTCCTCACTGTTGTCATACTTGAAATATAAGATACTGTCAAGAGCTTTCCACTGATCGTAGTGAAGTTTAATTTCCAAATTTCAACTTGAACGTGTCTCTGGAAACTCGCTGCCAAACAGAAATGCATTAAGCTCAAAAAAAAAAAAAAGTTGTACATGATTTCTCTACTCCTAAGTCACGTATTTGCATCTCACCTGTCTCCTTCCCTTCGGTCTTGAGGAGAATATTTGGGATTTGATAATAATGCAAGTAGATGGCGATACTTTCAAATTCCAATATTCACTTTCTAATATACTTGGAAATCTGTCACTGTTACAACATTTAGAGTTGAGGCGTTGTACAGAATTAAATAGTCTCCCTGAAATCATTGACCACCTTTCACAGCTGCAACTTTTTGAATTGCAAGGTGTAGTAAATTTAACAATCTCTCTGGTTACTTTTAATCTTGTCGGTTCTACGATAATTTGGTTTTAGAATAAAAATCCATTTTGTACATATCCTTCATCATGTAGTCCTCAGACCATGTTCCTTCAAGGCATTCTATCAAAAAATTCAAGTGCCTTGTCTTTGTTCATTTTGCACCCATGTCTAAGGTTACAAGATTTTTCTTTACTCCTGTTAATGGTTGTTGCTTGAAAATTTCTAAGTTGTTCAATTAATCCAGTTTGTGCATATCCCGCTAACAATAGTGTTGCTAATGTTTATTTAGAGTATTGAATTTCTATCTGCTGCATCCCCCACAGTGATTGACTGATCATAGCGATTGATCGGCCTCCATATGGTATACCATCCTGTGCTTGTTATTCATGTTTTGGCTTGAGAATAATGCTCGCGGTTGATCCTAGTTACCTTCGGTCTGTGTAATGTTTATCATGGCCTACATTTTGTGAGCTCAACAATATTCATTAATCATGACCATGCCAATAAAGTAGAAATTTACCTTTATGAATAGAAAGTACACTTTGATGTTGAAAAATAATGCTAAAGTCAGTTCTTTGTCTTATCTTGGGGTAACTGATGATGGATGATTGAACTTCCTTTGCGCGCGGGCTGTGAAAGTTTCTGGGTTTTTGCTTTATATCATATTTGAAAATGAGCAGTTGTTCTTTGAGATATTACTAGCTAGAGTTTCCTTTGGTCCCTTTTTGTATTGCCAAATCTCTTTTGTCAAACCCATTCATATTGACGCTTATCGACTAAGGGATCCTCCAACTTTTATTATTGTGAGCAAACCGCTTGTGAGATACCTTGTCAATATCTATAAATGGGAGGATCAGTGCTATCATCCACTTCTATTTGACCTCAGATTAAAAGGTTATGGTGGTATAAGGGTAGAAGTGTTAATTGATCTTTATGTAGATATTTGTAATAATTGTAGGGTATGGTGATTATACTATGTAATAACGTTATAGGTGATATTTTACTAAGTTAAGTTAGTACCATAGTTTAAAGTATATTTTCACATAATAATATTGTCATATTATGATATTATTACTATTAAGTCAATATTTTGAATAATTGTGTCCAAGATATTTCTATCTCATTAGATTTTAGTTGCAATCGCCTGGCAAGCTATGTGGTGAGAAATGTGCTAGCTGCACATTAACATGGAAGTTGTAGAGAACATGAAATGGGATTTATTTCTCTTAGTCCTTAGTAAAACATATACGATGACTTATAATTATTGGATTATGGAGGAAGTATGTATTGAAACCTCTTTTGTTATATGAACTACATCTTATTAAACAAATGGATAAATTATATTTGAAAGTTGGCGATCTTTAGTGAATTAGCATTGAATGTATATGTATGTTTAAGGGTTAATTTGATGTTTCCAATTGGATGTGTCCTCCTTTACGTTTGCTTGGTTTCAAAAATGATTTTATTCCATTGGGTTCGTGTCCTTTGACATAGCCTTTCATTGTGACTTTTCTTGAGTTTGCATGAGTTGGGAATCCTCTTTAATTTAAATTGTGTTGCTATTCATTAAACCCTACGTGATGAATTCTTGGTTTGTTGGAGTTGTGGGGGTCTTATTAATTGAATTTGTGGTGGAATTTATTGGATACTTATGCGATGCTTGGTGGTGATATGTTTATGCTCCTTTATTGAATGCAGTCTCCCCACATTTATTATTTTGGTGAAACATTAAATTATATTGTTGTCATGTTTGTTGAAGTTGTCATGGGTCATTTGTTTACCAATTGTATGGGTATCTTGTGAGGAGGAAATTGAGGTCTCCCTTGGATGCCCAGTTGGATGTTCTTTTTACCTTTGTTGATTCTAGTTGGTTCCATGTTGATGTGAATGCCTTTGGAGACTAAGTTTGATTCAAGGAATACTTTGTCATTTAAATTTGTGTTGCAATGTAATTGGGAACTCATGTTTTGTTTATCAGTTGTGGATAGTTGATCTTCTTGAATTCTTGATTTATTTTGTATCGAAGTTGATTATGGAGTTGTGATCTTATTTTAATGTATTCATTCAGTATATTTGAATTGAAAATAGTTCTTGTGGCCTTGCAATTTTTGTTGTCAGTTCTTTGATGGGAAACCCTAGTGTAAACTTTTTGAGAGTCTTCCAAAGTTTGTTTGTTTTATTGTTTGTCAATGTCTCTCCTTTTATGTGCCCTTGATGTGGCAAGTGTTTTGGTTTAATAATTTTTGGAAGGGTTGTACGGGAATCGTTGAGATTTTGATTATGTATTTATAGCGAGATGGGTAATGCCTCGCATGCTTCTCTATTGTGATCTAATGTTCTTGTTATGTTGTACAACCCTTGGTTTTTGGCTTGATGTTGTTGGGTCTCTAGGGAGAGTGGCTCCTCGTCGGGGCCAACACCCTGTTTAAGGGGAAGGGCATAGGATAACCTACGAGTGAGTTAGTAATCAAGTGAAAACCTAATAATTAAGTTAGGAGGGTTGGGTAGTAATATCATTATAAGATTTAAAAAAAATTGATGCCTCATCCGCCTTTTAGTGCTATCACAGGCTAAAAGGGATTGAGAAGGCCATGGTTGGCAAGTTCATTGCCTTGTCTTCACGAAAGGTTAACGATTCCGCATGAGCAACCTTATGGGGGGGTTCCTTGAGATAGGTAGCCTGGATAACCATAGATGGAGGCGGTTCCTAGTGCTTGGTTGCTTGGATAATCCATCAGTAGATGGAGGTGGTACCTTGCAGTAGGTAGCCTAGAGAATCCATGTTAAGCCATGCGATGACACTCTTCCCTAGTTGCCTAGGTGTTTTACTTTATTGTGTTCCTCTAGAAGTATGTTATGGGAGTTAGATTAGATTGATTTATGGAGTATTGCTTTGATACATCTTTGGTGTAATTTGTGGTATTGTATGATCTCATTGATATTTGACTTATGACCTTGTACTCTTTTGGTACTGTGATATGATGTTATTGTATTGTTTAATTGCAATTTGGAATTGTATTATGTTTAGTAATTCAGTTGATTTGGAAGTGTTTCATGATCATCCTTTGGTTACTTGTTTACTGGTCATTGCTTTGATTTATGTGAAGAGATTTATGATTTTAAGTTATTTTGATGACTCTTGGATGTTGTTGATTATGCCATTATAATCCTTGAGTTTTATGATACTTTTGTGTGTTGTTGAGTCTTGTGGTTCTGTGTTTGGATATTCTTGGTTGAAGACTCTTTCTTGTCAGCTCCTTAGCACGGGGGGTGGGTATTCAGACCCACGTGGTCGGGTGGAACGTGCTAAGCACCCCATTGGGTCCCCAGTTGAGGATCGAGAGGTGCAGATTAGTGCTGTTGCGGCGACTCCAGAGTTGTATCTGTGTTGGAGCAAGTTACGATATTGTGTATTTAACTGGTCACTTGTATCATGTTATCTTGTGGTATGGGTTCCATTCATGTTTGGAACGCTTTTGTATCATTATACCTCTAGAACATTGTACTGTAATGTAATGTTAAGGGCAGTTGTTATTCATGTGTTGAGTTAGTCATGTATATGTTATATTTACGTACACAGATGGTTTCTGAACAATGATTTATCATGTATGTGTTATATTGTTAATGTTTAATTTGTTATGGATTATATTTTTGGATTTTATTCTTTATTGCTATTGTATGGATCTATGTTGCGTAATGACTCCTCGTGTACCCCAAGGGATGTATGTGCTAATGAATCTACTTAAATGAAATTCCTGTCATGAATTAATGTGTATTACATGTATATTTTGTTAACTTTTTAAAAAAAATAAAAATCTTGTGCTGTAATTATTGTGTACTATTTGTCCTTTGGGGTTCGCATGGCGGGGTGTTACATGTTATTAATCAAGAAAACACTAATAATGAACTATAATCACTTAACTTAAGGTATCTCATTATGCTATTGACCACTTAATTTCTATAGGTTATGGATCCCTAAGGAATCACTCGATCTATTGAGAATAAATTGTTGAAATAATGAGCATCTAAGAAATCCAATTTGCTGCCTACAACATTGTAGTAGCTTTTACCTGCTAAATCATAAGTTTGTTATACCTTAAAGAAAAAGACCAAAATCCCTTGCATGATTTACCTAAAGCTTCAAAATTCATAAATCTTGAAAAACTTTTGCATAAATAAAATCTTGATAAGCAGATAAAATATTGATTGCAACTCTGCCCAAGAGTTTTAGAATTCTAAATGATATTGTTTTTAAATGTTAGAAGGAAAAAAATTATATTGAGATATTAATTATTTGCCTCACTTGGAAAACTTTCCTAAATTGAATAAAAATATTTTCATTTGTTAGTCCTTAATTTCAAGGCGGGAGAAATCATTAAGGAAATTTCTAAAAAGAAAAAATATCAATTACATAATGACAGAATATCTATGGATTTGTATTGGTTACCAAGAGACACATGAAAATGCAACTTTTTCATTTTATGTACATGGATTCTCAAGGAAACAACTTTCATTGTAAACACATATTAGTGCAATTAAATTCTTTCAATTCAACATATCTCATAACACTATCCCATACTTGTAGAAACATCCTCTTCCATATTTTATATTCAAGATAGCATAACATAAGATTCATATTATACAACTAGAAAAACAAAAAAATAAACATATGGTGAGCTTAAAAAAATACATAATGGTTTCCCATTGAACTCCAAATTTTTGTACCTATAAACCAATTAGTAACACCTTTAGGTGTTTATTATAGTTATATTTTTCTTTTATTAAGTAGTGAAACATCATTAATGTTTCTCACATGTTCAAAAATTTTCAACAATCTATTATTTTTCTCCAACCCACCTCTCTTTGTCTTCTTAATTCAATAGGAGAATTTGGGTTGAAAGATTTGAATAAAATCCAATCATCAAGAATAGCTCTCAAATTACTTATCTTATTCCTTAAACCTGTACAACAATTGGCATGTATAGTGTAAACTTCTTCTAATTTTGCCTCCAGATCACAAAATCCACCAAAGTAGCTTGTATCATGGAATAAGATATTGAGGCCAATGCGAGTAAAATTTATGGAATATTTCATCATGTTAAAGACATGTTGATCATGTGTGTTGGGATATAGGGTAGTATAGGCATGCCAAAGTTCATAGAGTTTAGCAGTTCGTTCATTGGCATTAACAAATGAAAATCTTGTATTTGGATAGTTTGAAATATTATGTGGATTATGGATGTAGAAATCACAAGATGTTTGAAAATCTACGCTCATTGAAAACCTTTGGAATGGATTTCGTAACCACATTATATCTGCATCTTGTAAAATAATATTTATAAATAATTAGTAAAATCTTCATAAAAAGATGGATTGAAAAAGCATAAACTTATAAGATTTTTAAGAGAAACTTGATACTCAAAGAAAAATATGTGATGAGAAGGATAAAAGTGGGAAAAAGGATAAATCAGGAGATTAGAGTTTTTGTATACCACTTCATTGTATTTAATGACAAAGTCAAACATTCAAATCTAATCTACTAGAATAAAAAGCAATGTGGAACTCCATGTTAATTAGTTCATTTTATTTAATATTTCTATTATTGAGTATAATTTAAATATTTGAATTATATCAATGTTAGTATTATATAATTATAATTATTGTATTAAAAATATGGTATTGTGGAACAGTTTTGGTTTATTTTATCTCACTTTTTTCTTATAAAATGTACTTGTCTCACACATCAAAGATTAATATTAGAATTTTGGATGATTTTAGAATTTTGATAGATTTTGTATATTGAAGGGTTATGATAAATTAGATGTAGAAAATAAAATTCATTAAAATAAAAGTTTGTAATCTATCTATGACACTCAAATATTTCGCATTAAATGTTCTAAATTAATTTTTTGTATTTAATTAAAAAAAAAATTTATACTAAAAATTCAAACTATTTAGATAACTACATAGACTACTAAACATTCCTTTTTAATGTGAGAAATATCATTTTTATTAAATAAACAATCATCCAATCATTTATTGGTTTTGTAATCCTACAAAATAAGCATGGCTTTTCAAGGTAGTAAAAAGAGCAATTGCATGGTTCTACAAATCAATTTAAAGACCAGGTATGGGAATACCAATTAACAAGAGGAACAAGAGAAAAAATAACAGATATAATTTGCGATCTTAGATTGAATCCATCTATGAGCGAAGGGTTACTAATAATAATGTTTTGATATTTTTGGATCTTTCTACACAAAACTTAAGTACAACAAAGTAGATTCCACAAAGCTGTGCATGCCATTTTCTCTAAGAAACATAAACATTGTGAGCTAGGAAAGTTTGAAAGTATAAAAAATGTGAGCTATGTGGGTGGGGGGCCTAACTCAATTGACTAAAGCAAGAGATCATGAGGTCTAGTTTCCCTCCCTCTCTGAAGGACGTGTCGCACCAGCGTCACTTACCAGACGCCCCCCAGTTTATAGGGAACTACCAGATTGCAGAAGAAAAGAAAGAAAGTGGGCTATGTGACGAAACTTACAGTAAACACGAAATTATATCCTCGTTCCACCACAGTCTTCAAGAAGAGAATTTTAGTCTGCGTCATCTTGATATAGTCCTTTGTCATGTACGACTTCTCCTCAGAAAAATCAACTCCTTCAGTTCTGAGCTCGTAGCAGTGAGGATGAATTTCTTTGCAACGGTTGAAAGCTTTGGCATCCATGGCCACAAGGAGGAGGTGGTTAAGTAAGACGTGTGTTCCTTCCCCAATCCGAAAGCTTTCTAGAAAAAGATCTACTAAACTGTTTGGTTCCATCCATGCCCCATTCACTGGCGTGATGATCACAGTCCAGTTTGGCATTGAAGCCTTGGCCAGAGCAATCTCCAGCTCGTCTGCATCACTTGCAACTTCTATCTGATAACATCTGATAACAAACCCAAAAAACTTCTGAGTTAGAAAACAGTGTTATTCACACCATAGATTATTATGAGAGAGGTCTTAATGAGGATAAGACTTACAGATGGAGACGTGGCTTCAGTTTCTGCAAAAAGAGGCCAAGGTCCCTTGCCTACGTAGTAGTAACATACCAAGATAACCACTGTTAGAAAAAGAACCAGAAATATATCTCTGATGGGCTTATTAAGTTTCATTTCTCCTAAAAGCTTAATCATTAAAAAGCTTAAATGGGCTTAGGATAGGATAGCTGATTCAGACTTGAGATGAGCATTGTAATGTCTGGGATATTGAAGGAGCAGATTATATGCAGTGACAAAGGTTTTACGGAGAGAAAACTGGCATAGATTTGGTTGAGAAAACAGGTGGTGTTTCAATGTTTAATTATTTAATTATTTATTGATTTTATTTCTTAAAATAATTTAAGAAAGAGTAAGAAGTGGAAAGTTGTTATTCGAGGTGGAGTTGTATTTCTATTTTCGTGTTGAGTTTGCATGGAAGGTAGATTTTTGGAGGTGTAGTTATATTTGGAAGCAGCTATTGAGCCCCAAGAATGCACCAAGCATCCATATACCTCATGATGCATAATTGCAGTTGCATAATTGATGCTTATTGATTTTTTAATTAAATATACATGAATTAATATTGTTTCATTAATTTATAAATTATATAAATATATTATAATATATAATTTTTATTTAAAAAATGATTTAAGATATTTATTTTAAATTATGTATTATACATATTTTTTTATTCAATTTAAAAAATAAAATATAAAATTTAATGAAAATAGTAAATATTCTATTTAATTTAAAATGTAGAGTTAAATATAGAAGGTTAATGTAAAATGTAAAATATAAAATATAGTATAATGTAAAATTTAAAATTGAAGATTTAATGTTAAATATAAAGAGTAAAATTATTTTTTATTATTATAGGTTATTTTGAAGAAAAAAGACATATTTTCCCTATTATTAGTACATTCTTTCATATATTTGTTCCCTACCTTGAGATTTGCATTTCCTTTCCCTAAGTTAATACTAAAGGTCTCAAAATTCAAACTTTTAAAGTTTAATTCTAGATATCCTACCTTATTTTGTTTGTTGTTGTGGAGAAACTTTGTATAATTTTATGTGATAGGTTGCAACATTTTGATATTTAAAGACACTCAATGTACATAATTATTCATATGGAATTAAAATCACAAATCATTATAGCATTCTTTAATTTTCTAACGGACAAAGACCACATTTCCATATAACATATCTACATTCTTGAAAATGCTACCTTTGTATCTTCGCCCAAGGCCATAAAATATTGTTTGACTTAGGAATACTATAAATTAAATTAATTCTTATAGTTTTTAATTATTTAATGAAACAATATTAATTCATGTATATTTAATTAAAAAATAAATCAATAAACATCAATTATGCAACTCCAGTTATGCATCATGAGGTATATGGATGCTTGGTGCATTCTTGGGGCTCAATAGCCGATTCTATTATATTTTGGCAATGTAGCTTTTGCATGTGCAGGGTTAGTGAAAATTGGTAGTTGCAATATTGCATGTGTTGACAATTGAAAACATACCATTATGCATGTGTAGTGGTTTTGACGTTTTCTATGTTGCATCTTTAGCTTTTGGAATTCAATTTTAGAAATGTCTACTTAATGCATTGTAAGCTCCTATATATCAATTGAGTACTTGTATTTTGGAGTTGTAGATTGTTGTTTTGTTGAAGTACTATTATGTTGTTGGAATTTCTAAAAAATCGAGATGAAATGTGAAGACTCCTACAAGTGCATAGCTTTGAAGCTATATTGTAACTTGTTTGTTGTTGCTGAATAATATAATTGAGTTGTGTTTTTGAGTGCAGATTTTTCTTCTGAAAGGGTTTTTCCCATGTAAATTCTATGTTTTTTTTTCACTATTTTATCTTTTTATGATATGTATGTGAATCTAATGTTGTAATAGTTTAAAGGTATTTAAATTTCTTTTGCAACTCTCTCCTACTTAGATTGACATAGGAAGCATCTTCTATCCACTCAACTTCCTTTTAGTTGGTATCAAAGCCTGGCCAACCTTGATTCCATTTTTAGGTTTGAAGGTTTTCTTGAGCTAATTTTTATTTTATTATGAGTTTTTTGTAGAATGGTATTTCATAACCTTTTTGCAAGAAAAATATAGGAAGCACATCTGGTAGAATTGAAATGAAGAAGTTTAATGGTGGAAACTTCAAGATATGGAAGTTGGAGATGGATGATATGCTTGTGGATAGAGATTTATGGGCTGCAATAGCCAGTACAAAATTAAATAGCACATTCCAAGAAGAGTAGGATCTAATGGACCAAAAATCCAAGGGTTTGATAAGACTCTATTTGACTGATTTTGTGCTCTTAAACATCCATGAGGAGAAAACTACAAAATCACTTTGGAAGAAACTTGGAGATGTTTATCAAGCTAAATCCATTATAAATAATTTATTCCTATAAAAGAAATTATATTCTTTGAATATGGAATATGGAGGGTATGTTGTAGATCACCTGAATGCCTTTAACATGTTAATAACACAACTGTGTTCTGTTGGTGAAAAAATTGAAAACCAATATTGTTGCATGCTTCTATTACATGTTCTTTCCCAAACTTGTGGGATTACTTGGCAATGGCTATTGGGAGTACCACCACTAGTTTCAAGATGGATGAGATGGTTGCATCATTGTTATATGAAGAAATGTAGAGGAAATCTTCTAAGATGGATAAGGGGGATCTTGTTGTTCATGGAAAATCTAAAGAGAAAGGAAAGAAAAAGGATAAGAAGTTGAAATTTAAATCTCTGGGGAGATTGAAGTCTCATGGAATGTCCAAGGAAAAATATTGGAACTAATTTTTTTTGGTCATTTCTACAAGGAGAAGAAAAAGAAAGGTAAAAGGAATTTCTTAGATTCTACCTCTGAAAAATCCTCTTTAATATCATCCCATAATAGTGGTTTACAATTTTTGGCCAAACTGGACACTGAAATTATTATTTTTAACTAAATCTTCACTTTCGGGCACCTATAGTGGGTAAACTATGAGGAATTTGAAGATGGTGCAAACTAGAGTCTCATCAAATTTTGTCTGTAAATTCTAAGAATATTTTTTTCAAAATTTTTGGAATCAAATTGCACTTCTTTTTCCATCTCCCACAAAAATTGATTTTTTTCAGAAAACAACATTTTTAAAAAGTGATGCACACCATATAATGCATAACTTTTTTTCCATGAAGGATAAAATTCTAATTCTTTCAAATTTAGATTTGTAACTCTGATATCTAGTGCTTCCACTTGGTTAGATAGTTTTTTATTGAATATTTTTTCCTTAATCAAGTTTCAAACTCAAACGAATTACAATTCAGACACAGCGCGACCGTATAATGCGTAACTTTTTTTGTATATGTCAAAGTTTTATTTTATTTTTTTTGTTGGATCAAGGACTTCAATATCTGGTGCACTCATATTTTTCAATTTTTTTTTTAATTATCTTCTATTTTTCCACATGTGAAGAACAAAGAAATTTATTTTCGATGAAAAACCTATGTCTAATAAAACTTAAAAAACAAATACATAACAAAACCAAAACATATTAAAATTATATTCATTGGATAGCTTGTTCTGAGGAATACCATAATCATTTGAAATAAATTTTAAATGAATTCATTTGATCCCGCAAAAGCTAAATCAAAAGTGATTTTTTATCAGCATTTTGATAGGTGTAAAAGAGACGCATTTATAGGTATGGTTTAAAACTAGCGAGGTTCTATCCAAGGGGGTTTGATCTAAGGTGATTTGATCAAACCCTATTCAATTGGAATCCTTAAAGTGGAACATTTTAAGGCTTAAATCATTATATTTTCTAAAAATATGTGATTTCAGCTAAAATTCGTTCCTCTCAGGAATTGTAAACCACTATTATGACAACACTATCAATGTAAATGTTTTTTCTGTAACCTTGGCAACCTATGCATCAAAAGATGTGTGGTTAATAGACCAGCATGCTTCTTTCCACGTGACCTCATACATGGGTTGGTTCTCAAAGTATGAAGAGTATGGCAATGTGATGGTGTTTTTGGGTGATAACTCTCATTTGAAGATTCTTGGTTGTGGTAGATTCAAGATCAAATTCCTTGATGGTAGAGTGAAGAGGATTGATGTTGTCCCATATATCCTATGTTTGAAATGGAACCTAATCTCAGTGAGCAAATTGAATGATTCAAGTGTGTAGGTTATTTTCTTGAGTGGAGGATGCAAGATAACTAGAGAAGCTATGGTTTTGGTGAAGGGTGTTTGGATCAACACCTTCTACAAGCTAGATGCATGGAATACGTTCAATGCATTATTTCTTCTAATGGGTTGAAGAAGAGACCTTTGGATTCTTGATCCTTATTATCATATAGAGAAAATAAGTCTATATCATTTGCATTTGATGGTCATGCATTTTGGGTACTTAAGGTTGTTCATTCCTTGGAGATGAAGCTTCTTGCAAAGAAGGCACTATTGCGGCACCAATGACTTGGTGATATTAGTGAGAAGGGTCCTAGAACCCTAAAATCTAAGAGCCTTGTTGAAGGCATTGATGATTGTAATCTCAAGTTTGAATTTTGCAAATATTATGTATATGGAAAGCAACATTGTGTTTCCTTTTATTCCAATTCTAATAATTCTTATGGGGTTTAAGACTATGTGCATGCAAATGTGCTTGGTCCTGTGAATGTTCCTTTGTTATCTATATATCTATGTACTTTTTCTTATTCATAGATGATTACAGTAGGAAATTTATTTATTTTCTCAAAAGTAAAGCTAAAGTCTTTAGTTAGTTTAAGGAGTTTAAGACTCTTGTTGAAAATCGTACTAGTAGAAAGATTAAGTGTTTGAGGATTGAAAGTGGCAGTGATATTTTTGATAGAATTTGACATGTTTTATAAAGAGCATAGGATTGAGAGACATAAGAAATCTCCATACACCCCACAACAAAATGGAAATGCAAAGAGGATGAATAAGAAATTGATGGAGAGGGCTAGGAGTATGCTAAGTGACACTAGCCTTGAGTAGAAGTTTTGGGGTGAAGCTGTAGCAACTGCATGTATATAATCAACATATCTCCTACATTGGCTCTTGTTGATAAGACACCCATGGAGGCATGGTCTGGTAAAAATACTTCAATAAGACATCTCAAAGTATTTGGTTGTGAAGATTATATTTGAATGTTGTAATTAAGAAGAGGTCTAAGTTGGAGAACAAGGTGATTAAATTATCTTCATCAGCTATGGTGTCAGTGTGAAGGGGTATAATATTTAGGATCTAGTGGCCTAGAAGGTTCACTATAGTAGAAGTGTGACTTTTGAGATATGAAACATTCCATTGTTGAGATATAGCTAGAGAAAGAGGAGAAATAAAAGGAGGTAGTTAAGATTCCATCTACTCCAATGAAAGAAGAACTTCGTACCCTTTTTGGACTTGATGATGAAGAGAGTTTAAGATGCTCTAAAAGTTATAATGAAGAATAAGAACCTCAACCTCATCAATTTAGGAGGTCTACTAGAGATAGATGACAACATGTAATAGATTTGGATTTTCACTTGAAATTTTGGGTTTCTCATTATTGGATTCCAGTTGCATTTTTGCTTTGATTGCTAATATAGATGAGCCTAGGATTGTTAGAGAGGCTATGGGTATGAGTGATGCAAATTATTGGATGAAATCCATGGATGAATAAATGACTTCTTTAAAGAAAAATGATACTAGGGGGGTGAATCCACAATAGTGGTTTACAATTTGATGGAGGAAGGAAAACTGAGAAAAAATGGCCCTATGGCAAAAAAATTGGTTTTAGGGGTTCGAATGAACCTACAAGTTCGACCGAACCATAAAGGGGTTCGACCGAACTAGGGTTTGACCGAACCCATCAATCACGGGGCCCACATTTCCCCCAAAAACAAAAGGAAAAATGCATATTGAGGGGGTTCAAATGAACGGGTTGAATGAACCCTGGTTCTAGAACCCCCCTAGTTCTAGACCCCCCTTTTCCCTAATTTTTGACTTTGTTCACACAAAAAACCTAATTTTTTACGCTTTGACGCTCAGGTTGAGGATGAAAATGGGGGAATCTTCACAAACCCAATTGGAGTCAGGTAGTCCTCAAACGAGCTATCCAATGAATATAATTTTAATATGTTTTGGTTTTATTATGTATTTGTTTTTTTAGTTTTATTAAACATAGGTTTTTCATCGAAAATGAAGGTCTCTATTCTGCACATGTGGAAAAATAGCAGATTATCAAAAAAATTTGAAAAATATGAGTGCACCAGATATTGAAGTCCTTAATCCAACAAAAAAACAATTGAATTTTGATATATACAAAAAAGTTATGTTATATAGTCAAATGTAAATTGTCATTGACTTCAAAACTTGATTAAAGAAAAATATTCAATAAAAAACTATCTAACCAAGTGAAGCACTAGATATTAGAGTTACAAATCTAAATTTGAAAGAATTAGAATTTTATCCTTCATGGAAAAAAATTTATGCGTTATACGGTGTGCGTCACTTTTTAAAAATGTTGTTTTTTGAAAAAAACTAGTTTTTGTGGGAGATGGAAAAAGAAGTGCAATTTGATTCCAAAAATTTTGAAAAAAATATTTTTAGAATCTACAAGAAAAATGTGATGAGACTCTAGTTTGCATCATCTTCAAATTCCTCACGGTTTAGCCGCTATAGGTGTCTGAATGTGAAGATTTAGTTAAAAATAAAAAATTTAGTGTCCAGTTTGGCTAAAAATTGTAAATCACTATTGTGGGATCACCCAGGGATTTGAATCCATTGGTTGTAAATGGGTATTCAAGAAGAAATGTGGTCCTGATCAAAGAATTGATAAGCATAAGGCACGATTGGTCACTAAGGGGTATTCTCAGGTGGAGGGAATTGAATATTGTGAGATATTATCTCCTGTTGTGAAGATGACATGATCTATCTAGTTCCTATTATCACTTGCAATTCAATGTATGATCTATAAGTGGAACAAATGGATATGAAGACAGTGTTCCTTCATGGTGACTTGGAGGAATAAATTTATATCACAATTAGAACATTTCATGGTTAAAGGTAAATAACATTTGGTATGTAAGTTGAAAAATTATTTGTATGGTCTTAAACAATCTCCTAGGATGTGGTACATAAAATTTGACACCTATGTGTTGTCTTTGAAATTTTTGAGATATAAATCTGATCATTGTATTTACTAAAAATTTAATAATGGTCATATTCTCATAATTGTATTGTATGCAAATGATATGTTATTTTTTGGGAATGGTAAAAGTTTGATTTTAGATTTTAAGTCTCAATTGTTAGTATTGTTTGAGATGAAAGATCTAGGTGCAATGAAGTATATTTTTGGGATGGAGGTCAAAAGAGATAGAGCTAAAAAAAATATTTAGTTAAGTAAAAGTAAGTATGTGAATTCAATGTTGGGGAGATTTAGCATGACAACTTGGAAATTTATTTAATTATTCTTATAATGTAGGGGATGAATCTTTCTATGGAGTGTTCCAATTTATCTCCTACTAAGATAAAAGACATGACTAGCGCAACATATATGAGTATTGTTGGAATTCTAATGTATGCTATGGTCTATACCATGCTAGACATTACCCAAGCAATGGGAGTCCTTAGTTTATGGCTAATCCTAGATGGATACATTGAGATGTAGTGAAAAGTGTGTTTAGATATTTATAAGGTACTTTCAAATATTCCCTATATTTTCATGGTTATCCTACTAGACATTAGAACTCATTGATTATTTGTGGCTATGTGAATTTAAATTGGGTAGGTGACATTAACAACAAAAGATCCACTAGTGGCTATGCATTCACAATTTTTGAGCTAAAAATGTCTATTTTGGAGATCAACCTTCAAGATATTGACTACATTGGAGCTTGACCATTTTGGAGCTTGACCATTTTAAAACTTGAACATTCCAAACCTTGACCATTTTAAAGCTCAACCATATGTGTCTTCTAGAGCTGATTGTGACAACTTTAAAAATTCTATTGTTGTGTACACGATGCCCAAATATCTCCTCAAACATTCGAAACTATATTTTGTGAGTGACTTGATAAAAATATACGCAAGTTGCTGCTTAGACTTGTAATACTAAGATTTAATATCTCCATGTTATAATACATCCCTTATGAATTGATACTTGATCTTTATGTTTTTACTTCATCCATGGAAACCTAGATTCTTTATCAAGTCTAAATTGATGATACATTATCACAAAATATGGTTAGATACCATATTATTATTCTTGTTTCAAGTTTGGTAGGATTATTCATAGAAAAGTAGCTTAACATGTTGTTGCATTTGTTAGTATATACTTATCTTCAGCTATGGAAAGAGAAACAATGGGTTGTTTCTTAGATTCCCATGAAATTGATCCTAAACCCAAGTGAAAACACATCCTAATGTACTCAAGTCCTATCATGATATTCTTCCTATATCCATTGGTTCCATTAACATACCTCAAGAATATTTTTCCTATTTTCCAATGTGTATCCATTGGTGTCTCTATAAGTCTATAAATTATGCTTACTATTGGAAGAATGAGGAGATGTCATTGATGTTGTTGTTGGCAACATAAGCATGTAGGATAAGCACACAATATACTATTATGTGTTGTAGTGTTGTCATTAATGTCAACATTACATCTTGGTGTGAAGACTTTGGTGTAGATAATTTTGGTTGGTTCTAACAAGCACTTTGTTATGCTTTTGGAAGAAAATTTTGCAAGATGGTTTGATCCAGTAAAATCGATTTTGATAAAAAATTGGTTGTGCTTTTGTTAGTGTTTTTGGGTATAGAGCATCTAGTTTTTGGGTCCACACTGGTTTGCGCACATGAATAATTTACTCTTAACATAATATTTTTGGTTGGAAAAAGCATCTAATTCTAGAATTCTATCATTTTTTGACCTTTGGTTTGAAAGTTATGGACAATAGAAGTTTGGCCCGGAAAAATACAATCATTACCTATACAGTGCATGTGAGTAAGAGAGTTCGCAGTTCTCCACAAGTAGGATTTTAGATTTTTTGATTTAAGGAGATACTGACAGATGTAAGTAGTGTATGAATTCTAGTTGACATTATGTTTTGAGGTATATGTGTTTGAATATGGGTATACAAATGACGAATTTTTGTATTAGGTCTTCTGTGGTACTGACCTAAAAAGTGCGAAGGTACATGCAAAGATTAAATAAGTATCGTGGAGTCATGCGAGAGTTATTATAGGTCCATTCTAACCTATTTAAAATTATTTTAAGGATTGAATCTTGGCATGAGGCATGTATGGAAGGATTTGAGCCAACAAGTTATATATTGTATATTTTGTATGATACATCTAATTAGGTTATCCTAATTGATGTTATGCTTGAAGCGAATATATATATGCTAGATCATTTTTGGTTTTTTTATGAATGTAAGGAATGAGAGACATGTAAGTGATGCGAATCATGTAAATATTATTAGAGAAATGCAAATTTAAGTTGTGGATGTTGATTTGAATATTAGAGTGATGTGAATGCAAAGGAAAGAAAAGTGTTAGATTAGAATCAAATGAAGTGTGTAAAGTTGGTTTATTGAGATTCATTGGAACTGTAATTCATGCATATGATAGATACAATTGTAATAGTTCAAACTAGGATGTGAGCCACAATCTCTCTTCTATCTTTTTCTCAGTGGTCAGTGAGTCCACTTAGATAGTGAGTCCACCTATAGTGAGCACTTTTGTAAATATACTATAACCAATTATAATATATTGTGAGCTAATCCTCACCGTGGTTTTTCCCATTTTTGGTTTTCCATGTAAAAATCCTGGTGTTCATGTGTTATGTGATGTTGTTGATGTTTCATGATTTATTTCATTTATTGCAATTATATTTGCTAAGTGGATTGGATGTTTAAATTTTTGAATGGTTTAAAAGAATAGTGATTCACCCCCCTCTTAGTATTTTGGGTGTTCAACAATTGGCATCAGAGATTGGTTCCTTGGAAGGAGCTTAACTTCTCGGGGAAGATCTTGGAGGGTGAACACATGGCTATTAGAAGAATATCTACTCCTCGGGAAGAGATTCCTATTGTTGGATTCATAGAAGAAGATTGCATGCTTGAAAAAGATGAATAATTCAAAATTTCCCTTGAAGATCTTGAAAGGACCGAGTGTGAAAATAGACATCTGAAAGAAAATGTCAAAGAAGCAGATGAATGTATTAGAAAATTGAGAGAACAAATCGAGAAGTTTAGAGAAAGGCATAAGGAAGTCAGTGAACAATTGAACTAAGCAAATGAAACTATCACTAGTCTGTTCAAGATGCAAGTTGAAGAAAAGAAAAGAGTTAAGGAATGTCTGAATGCAATGGTGAAAAGAAAATATGAGGAAATGATGAGTTCTACAAATCTTGACGAAATGATTGAAAATTAGAAAGGCTTTAGAGATAAAGAAGGTTTAGGATTTGAAAAGGGTGAAAGTTCAAATCAAACATCAAATGTTGAAGATAAGAAGAACAATAGAAAGCATATCCAAAATCAAAGGAATGAAGCTAGAAGACCACCAGTCAGACAAAAAATGAATAAAGGTACCCATATTTTAATGTTTTATATTATTCTTGCAATAAATTTGAACATAAGGCAACGTAATGTTGAAGCATAATGAATCATAATGTTCCACCTTTTTCTGGTCAATGTTTTATATGCAAAAAAAATGGTTATAAAGTTAGTGAGTGCATAAGTCAAATGATGAATGGCTACAACAATGGTAGAATGGTTCAATCATTCAAAGGCTACTGTTATGCATATTATGGTTTTGGGAATAAAGCTAATCAATGTAGATCTAGAATTAATGGTAGGAATACTGGTCATAAAAATATCAATTGTTACAATTGCAATAGGCCTAGACATATTTCTAAGTTTTATAGAAGTAAAAATATGAGGAAGGATAATCTGGTAAAAAGGAATGAACCAGTTCAAAAGATTGATATGGAAAAAATAAAGGAGACATGGATAAGATTTGGAGAAAGAAGGAAGAGAAAAAATTCAAGGATGAATCTATACTAGTGTTTGGTTTAGATGTTTCCTTTGAAAGCTAAGTTGAGAGATTTGGCTTAGGGGAAGCTTTAATGAACATCTTTTATCCCCCTCCAAAGAAATGGTGTTGATGCCTCAACATGAAGATATGTGATGTAGATCGACATGTTTGATCTATTGGTGAAGATTGTAGAAGAAAATATGTTAATGCGGAAGTTTTTGGAGCATCAGAAGTTCACCATGCATACAAATAAAGGGTTGCTAGTCTTATTGTTTGAAACATTCAATGGAAATTTAGGTCACATTGGAAGGGCTATAAAGTGATTTCACTTACAAAAAATTATTCAAAAAAAATATTTGAGAAGGAGTAGAGTAGCGAAGGAGTGATCAAGGTGATTTGAGATTCAATGCATTTAAACCCTAGTTCAGTAAGCAAAAGAAAAGGTATTTATAATCTCTATTTTTCCCTAGTTTCATAGAGAACCTTGTTTGAAAGTAATTTGAATTCATTTGCAATGGCTACACTAATGGTAATAGAGATTACTAAGAAGCCACAACCTAGATTCAAGAAATACCTTGCAAAATCAATAGAAGACGACCCGTTAGGTGTATCTTCACATGTCCCATATGGGGGTTTTCCAATAGAAGATATAAGGATTTACATTCATGGAGAGATGGAAGAATATGATCACAACAAGCTAGGATATATGTGGATGAAAGAACTTAATGGAGATTTAATTTTTCCCTAAAACCAAAATACCAAAACCTAGTCACAAAGAAACTTGATGTATGGCAATGGTTTCCAATTTTTTTTTTTTATTACAAATGGGTTAGCATTGCACTAAGAAAAAATCATGAGAAGTTTGTTTGGAAATTGACATGCCTGGAATGATAACAAAAGAGGTGAGTAGAGAGGTTACAGGTCTATGCTCCACCGGATCTGTTCTTGTATTGAAATCAATAAAGAATGAAGTTGTAATGGAACTAATAGGTGCCACATATGATAAGAGAGCTCTAACCATTAACCCTATTAGAAATCTAGTTGCGATGTATGAAAAAATGATGATTGGTTACGGAATCTATTTCACAAACAATGAAAGCTTTATATCTACCACCACAAACAATGTGGCATATGAAATGGATGAAAAAGGGATTGATTATGATCTTTTTGAACTTTAAGACAACAATTGGTGGAGAATTTGAAGAAAACCAAGGAGAATAAATATGCATTTAAGTATGGAACTTTAGTTGTGTGTTTACTTTTCTATTTCTGAAAGGAACTTCCCAAAACTAAGAGTGTGAAATGGTTGCAAAGAATACCAATAGCTCATTAGATTGAAAAATTTATGAGAATTTTTGGTGATGCTAAGGCACAAGATGATGCTCTTGTTTCTTTCTTTGTATTTTTCCAAAAGAGGATGCATGAAAGAGATATGATACCTAGGTAAATGGTATAAAAATATCAAAATGATATCACATTCCTAGTGTCAACAGATGAGTGTATGATGGAAGCAGTAGAACCAAGGATAATGTGGATCCCTGCTTTAGGATATGAGATCAATGAACAAGAAATTACTGGCTTGGATGAAATTTTGTTGAAAATTCTAAAAGACACCACCAAAGAAAGGTATGGAACCTATGAAGAAAAATCTACAGAGGTGCTTATGGAGTAGAGAAAAACATATATTAATAAGAGGGTTGAGAAAATGGTTGACAAGTATGTAGAGGAAATAGGTATCTCAAAGGAACAATTGCAACAAGAAAGAGAAAAAGCTAAGGGAGAATCAAGTGTTACAAGAGGTTTAGGAAGCATAAGAAGATTTGGTGAGACTTCTACCACCCCTCTTGCTATCAAAAATTCCTCCAAGACTATGTCCTCTATTGGAGAAAAGAGGAAAACAACTGCTATTCCTTTGGTTGTGCAAGCTAAAAGGGCTGAGAAGAAGAAATCCATTGCTGCAACACCACCTATAGCCCCTATCAAGAAAACACAAAAGAAAAAGGTAGTGAGAGAAAAGGATGTAAGTGCGAATGTAGAAGAATAAGAAGAAGTAGAGGAAGAAGGACCACAGTTGGTCCACAAAAGGAGAAGTGAAGCTTCACGAGGTGAAGCAAGTGTTAAAAGAAGAAGATTTGACATCATTGACACAAAAAATGATGAAGAGACAAAGGAAGAAAAGAAGAAATTTATAGTTCACATGAGAGAGAAGAAGAAAGAATCCACTAAGAAGGTTTCACCAAAGAAGAGAGAAAAAGAAAGCCATAAGAAGACTCCAAATGAGATAAAAGAACAAAAACAAACAAAACTAGTAAGGCCTCACTCTCCCATGAAATTAGAAGCATTATTCAATAACATTAAATTGTAGTATGAGATGTTAGGGGAGATTATAACATTGCATGATGAAGAAAATGAGGTGGATAAGGACACCATTATTGAGGCAATCATTAAATATATTATATAAAATAAAATTCCTACGGAGCTTTGGAATGTATTAGTGAAGAGAAGACAAGAAGCTATTGAAGAAGGTAAGATAAAAGAATATGCATTGGAGAAAGTTGATGCTTCTATGTTCGAGGAAATCAAAGCCACATTGGTTGAGCTATACACCAGAAAATTCATGGTGAAGCAAAGAGTAACTACCCTTATGGGTAGAGACAAGAATGAATTTGAAAATTTATAGAAGGAAACTATTGAAAAATTATTAGAAATTGCAAAAAAATATGGTATGACTTTAGAGGACACCACTCCAGGAGTTACTATAGGAGAAGAAGCTCATGACATTGATGATCAACATGATCATACAAAAGATGAAGAACAAATTTAGGAAAATGCCCCTATGGTATTGGAAGAACTGGAACAGGGAGATGAAGAATCAAAGAAAAATACTTAGGGGAAAATAGTTACCAGTGAGGAAGCAACAAAGGAAGATACATCCACTCCTTTGGTACTTCAAGTTGTAGTGAAGGAAAATGCATAACCTTGCATTTTCACACTTTTTTGGGCTCGCCTTGCTTTATTTATCCTCATTTATTTCTTAATTGGTCCTATTTTCCATCCACAAGCCCAATGAACTATATATTTTTATGGCTAATCCTAAAAAACATCAATGGATAAATGATAATTTCATGATTCTAGTTGTGTGTCCCTAACTTTTGGGTCGAGACTAAGATGCCACCTAAGGTGTTTATGTTCCCAAAAGGGTCTTGGGACCCTAATTTCAAAGGCACCTTAAATGGGCCCCTTTTTGGAGTCTGTACCTTGAGTTTCATGCCTCGAGACTAAGATGCTACCTAGGGAGTCTTAGTCCCCCTTAAGGTATTTTTAGGATTCAATTTCAAATCTTGGCGTCTTAGTATAAATACAAGGTTCCTTCACTCATTTTTTATAATAAGCATTCAAGTATTCATTCCTCATAGAAAATTGAGTTCACAAGAGAATTCAAGAGCAATTCATCAAGCATTTGGAGCCATCATCAAGATTCAAGTATCTTATCAAGGATATTGTTGCATCATGTTTGTTATTGTTCTAACATTTGTGATGTAGGGTTTATGATTCAAGCAAGTGTTTCAAAGATCAATATCATTCAAGAGTCAAGAACCACATCCATTGCAGCCATTTCAAGCATATTTGTAGCACCTTATTACAAGGGTTCGGTGAGTTGTAACATTGCATGTTGTTCATTCATCATTTCCATTCATTATTCTATTTCATTTCAAGGTTTAATTACCAACAAGGGGTTTGACCAAGGAAAACCACCATTTACTAACAATCAATAAGTTTTTCCCCTCTTGTGTATTTTTGATTGCAAATTTAGGTTGAAGACTTGAAGATCATTTGAAGTGCAAAGTTGTCATCTTCATGAAAACTCACCTATAGGACAAATCTGGAAGTTTTAGAACCTGAGATCAGAGAAGAAGAAAGTCCTAACATCAAGCCTCAGGACCACATTCAGAGATTCCAGAAATTCAAATTGAGACTAAGACGGTAGTAAGGGCATCTTATTCCTCCAAGTGGAATTTTGTAGAGATTCTTTCAAATCTTGTTTCGGCATCCGAAGATTCAACATATACCCCAAAAAATAACAAGACTAATGAGATAGTAAGGGTGTCTTAGTCATCCATAGCATATTTTGAAAACTTCTTTGTATTTCCAGAATCCTCATCACATTTCCAGACTTCCCAAGTACACATATCTTAACTTGTGGCATTATTTCATCATTTTCACTCATCATTTAGCTTGCATTACTAGGTTTTATGAGTTGAATGTTAAGTTGTATTTTCCAAGCTTTTGCTTGGTGGTGAACACTTCAAAGCCTTAAAGAACCCCTCCTAGGTCTTCCTTGTTGAGAATTGACTCACCCTTTGGGGTTGCTAGTCAATCCAATTTGGGTTCCTAGGACATTATTGAATGACCTAAGGAAAATAATGGGCACTTTCTATTGGATATTGTGGTTGTTTTGCTAATATGTGGTTGTCATTGATGTCAACACTATTAGCATTAATGCATTTGAAGTTGTATATGTTGAGCATATTGAGAAAATTGTAATAAATGAGTTGCAGGTTGTTAGTGGTGAAGTGAAGTTCTATATGTTGATGATCAAAGATTTTGGACTAAAGGGTTTGCTTCTAAGTGTATCTAGTTTATCCACATCGAGTTTCAAAGATCTGCATGAAGATTTGATTGAGTTATGAAGATTTTCATTTTGACAGTTTTTTCTATTTCTTCAGTTGGTGTTCCTAATTGTAGATGATGTTATTTCAGTTAGTACATTTATTGTGGATACTTCTCTTGTAATTGTGGATGTTTCTAGATCATGCTCTATCTTTGTTGCACATCCGCATTGATCATTGTGCTCATGGTTGGCGATTTTCTCTTGCGTGTTCATTTTTTCTTGTTCTTGGCTGACATAGTGTTTGTAGTGTGTTGTGGATCTTTGAGGAGAAGTTAATTGAAGTGTCTTCATGCTGGAGATGTTGATTTGGGTCCTCACTAAGTTGTGGCATACCTTGGATGATTCACATTGATAATCTTTAATGTTTTGGGCCAATAGTTTATATTCATTTTATTATTTCTTTGTGGCCGACTTGTAGTGATGAAATTTCATGTGGATATATATAAGCGATTGTTCATTTCATTTGAAGTATGTTGAATGTGTGTGTGCACGAATAATGTTCTAAATATTTTGAAGGTAGAGCAGAGTGTGAAGAAGAGTGAAGAAGAGTGGGGAAGTGTTCATGTGCTTGATTAGAACTGTAATCAGGCATTAACAAATGCTATTTTTCTTAGTTCAAAATCTGGATGGTTGTAATCCGAATCTCTTTGTAAGATAGTGTGTCTTCCTTTGTAATTGAGCAGTGAGCTCTAGGTAGTGTGCTTGAATGCATGTGCATTAACCATAATTCATTTTCATTATACTTTTATCAGGGTATAATCTTGTGGATTGACCTCCACCATGGTTTTTCCCCTAACAGGGTTTCCACGTAAAAAAATCTTGGCGTTATGTGTGTTTTTGATGTGTTGATGATTTATGTTTTCATGGTTAATAATCAGATCTGAGAATAAGGTTAATAAGTTGAATAAGATTTGAATTTCTGTGACAACTGATTCACCCCCCCTCTCAGTTGTCTTCCCTTGTATTTTCAACAATTGGTATCAGAGTGGATTCCTTGGAAGAATTTTAACAGCTTAAGGTGATCCGAGATGGCAAGTTACAAGAAGGATAGTTTGAGATTTGATGGAACAAATTATTCTTTGTGGAAGACTCGAATGGAGTGCCATATGAGATGCATTGGTGAACCCTACTAGAGAATTACAAGTTATAGGTATGTTATTCCACCAAATAGTACATATGTTGAGTATAATATCTAGGCTAAGGAAGCTTTGTTGAGTGCTTTGACTAATTTTGAGATGACAAATGTTATGGATCTGAAGATTTCTTATGAGATCTAGAAAAAGTTGGAAACCTTGTATGAAGGTGATGCTAATGTGAAGATTGCTAAGTTGTAGAGTTTGAAAGGAAAATAGGAAAGGCTAAGAATGGGTGATGATGAGAATGTTAATACTTTCATGCAAAGAGTGAATGAACTTGTTTGTGGTATTAGATGTGCTAGTGGAAAGATAGATGAATATGAGATTGTTGCTAAAGTGCTTAGATCCCTGTCTGATTCTTACAAAGTCAAAGCTAGTGTTATTGAAGAGCTCCAAAATGTAACAAACATAACCAGACATACATTGGTTGGTAAGCTGACTGCTTTTGAGTTGAGAAAATTTGGCGATGCCCTTCCTAAGGTCGAATATGCATTTAAGGCTACTACTTCTAAAAGAGATAGACATAGATATGATCTGGGTGAGAGTTCATCTAGAAAGAAATTCAAGTATGAGGATGAAATCAAACAGATTGAAGAAGAAGAAAGAGAGCTAGAAGAGCTAGAAGCACTTATTGTCAAAAGAGTACCAAGAGGAAAAGGTAAGTATGAATGAAAATTGCCTCTTAAATTTTTTTCTTGCAATAAGATAGGTCATTTTGTATCAAGGTGTTCGGAAAGAGATTTTAAACCAAGACATAACAATCCTATATTTTAGAAGAAGCATTACTATGTTGTTGATGAAGGCATGCCAGATGATGAATCTGATAAAGGAAACAAAAGTGATGATGAATGGGTATTTATTGCTATCAAGGAAAATAATCCTGCATCTACTGAATCTGCTAGTTGTACAAATGTGGAGAAAGCCCTAGCTGCTCGATTTGAAGTGAAAGATGAATGGATAATTGATAGTGGACGTTGACATCATATGACAGGAGATAAAAGTAAGTTTGTAAGCTTGGAAAAGTATGATGGTGGTGTTGTGAGATTTGGTGATAATACAAATAGTGTAATTCGTGGAAGATGTTGCATTTCTCTTGATGGTAAGAATAATATTGATGATGTTCTGTATGTGGAAGGATTGAAGCATAATATTTTAAGTGTTGGTCAAATGGTTGATAAGGGATACAATCTTCAGTTTAAGGATGGAAAGTGCAGAATATTGGGATGTTCTGGAAATGAAATTGCATCAGGTACAAAAACAAAAGGTAATATCTTTCACTTGAGTGTTGCTAGTAAAAGTTGTTTGATTGCTCAAGTTGATGAAGGTTGGTTATGGCATAGGAGGTTGTGTCATGTTAACTTTGATAATATTTTCAAGATAAGTTCCACAAAGGCTGCAAGAGATCTACCCAAGTTGGTGAAACCTACTAATGCAATATGCAAGAAATGTCAATTGGGAAAGCAAACTAGGATTTCATTTCAGAGTAAAAAGCATTGTTCAAATGAATTGTTAGAGCTTGTGCATACTGAACTGTATGGTCCTTCTAAGGTCAAAATTTTATAAGGGTACAGGTATTTCATGTTACTCATTGATGATTATTCTAGAATGGTATGGGTTACTTTCTTAAGGGAGAAATCTAAAGCACTGGAAAAGTTCAAGATATTTAAAGCAATGGTTGAGACAAAGATAGGTTTGAAGGTTAAATGTCTGAGATCAGATAGAGGCATTGAATTCACTTCTAGTGAGTTTAATTCTTTTTTTGAAGAACATGGAATAAAGAGACAATTATTTGCACCGCGGACCCCTCAACAAAATGGAGTTGTGGAAAGGAAGAACATAACAATTGAAGATGCTGCTAGAACTATGATGCTGGAAGGAAATGTTCCTCATATCTATTGGAGAGAAGCTATGAGTATTTTTGTGTACACACTCAATCGGGTACACATCAAAGGTGATACTGGTAAGACCCCTTTTGAGCTATGGACTGGTCAAAAGCCCACTGTTAAATACTTCAAGATATTTGGAAGCATATGTTATATTAAGAGAGATGAGGACATAGGTAAATTTGATGATAGGAGTGATGAAGGTATCTTTCTAGGTTATTCTACTAAAACTAAGGCCTATCGATGTTACAATAAAAGATTGAAGAAAATGGTTGAAAGTGCAAATGTTAAGGTTGTTGAAGACATTGCTACACCATTCAAAACCTATGGATATGACTCTAATGAGCAAGATGACAGACAAACAAAGGAAAGAAAGTTCAGACTACAAATCAAGTGAAAATCAATTCGGTAAATCAAGAAAATGAAGAAGAAGGAGAAACTGGTGAAAGAGCAAAAGAGAGATCAGAAGAACCTAAAGTTGAAGAATATCCTAAGAAGACTCCAAGGTATGTAAGACTAAATCATTCAAAAGATCAGATTATAGGTGATAAGAACAGTGGTGTCCAGACTAGGAGAAAGATTACAGAAGAGTATTGCTTGATAGCAAAGTTTAAGCCTACTAGTGTGAATGAAGCATGTAAAGATGGGTATTGGGTTGAAGCAATGAAAGAATAATTGAAATAGATTGAAAATAATGATACATGGATTCTTCCTCCCAGACCTAAGGATAAGAATTTCATTGGAACCAAATAGGTTTTTAGAAACAAAATGAATGAGCAAGGTGAAGTGGTTAGAAACAAAGCAAGACTGGTATGTAAAGGACATTCATAGATGGAAGGAATTGATTTTGAAGAGACCTTTGTCCCTGTTGCTAGAATTGAAGCCGTAAGATTATTTCTTGCCTATGCTGCTCACAAGAACTATAAAGTTTATTAGATGGATGCCAAATCAGCTTTTCTAAATGGTGAATTGGAAGAAGAAGTGTATGCTGAGCAACTTGATGGATTCCAGTTGATTGATAAAGAAGATATGGTGTGTCGGTTGAAGAAAGCATTGTATGGACTCAAGCAAGCCCCTAGAGCATGGTATGCAAGATTGGACAAGTATTTCCTGAAGCTTGGATTTAACAAAGGTACTACTGATAGTAATCTGCATTTCAAGATTGATCATAATAAAGATTTGATTGTTGAAGTCTTTGTTGATGATATCATTTTTGGAGGAGATGGTGGTTTGTGCATGAAGTTTGCTAATGAGATGCAAAATGAATATGAGATGTCTATGAATGGTGAGATGAAATTATTTTTGGGATTGCAAGTTACTTAGTTAGATAAAGGGATTTTTATATATTAGTCCAAGTATGTGAAGGAATTGTTGAAGAAGTTTGGTATGGAAGATTCAAAGCTAGTTGGTACACCCATTGTGACCGAATGCAAGTTGACAACATAAGATGATTCTCTGAAATAAAATAAGACAAGATATATATCAATGATTGGTGGATTACTATACTTAACTCAAACTAGGCCTGATATCATGAATGTTGTATGTATTGTTGGAAGATTTTAAGCTGATCTGAAAGAATCTCATGTGGCTAATGTGAAGAGAATTTTTAGACACTTGAAGGGAACTGTTGATCTTGGCCTATGGTTTCCTAAAGATGATGATCTTACCTTGAGTGCCTTTGCTGATGCTGCTTGGGTAGGAGATGTGAATGACAAAAAAAGTACTAGTGGTGGTGCATTTTTCTTGGGTAAGAAGCTAATTTCATGGTTAAGCAAGAAGCATAATGCAATTTCCTTGTCTACTATAGAGGTCGAATACATTGTTGTTGCTAACAATTGTACTGAAGTCATATGGATGAAAAAAATGTTGAAGAATATTAGAATTGTATATGATGAGCCTATTGCTATATTCTGTGATAACTCAAGTGCTATTAAGATTTCCAAGAATCTGGTGCTACATTCAAAAAACAAGCATATATCTATCAAGTTTCACTTTTTGAGGGAGAAGGTAAGTGAAAAGGAAGTCAGACTGGAGTATGTGCCTACTAAGGAATAGATTGCAGATATCTTTACCTAGCTGTTTCCTAAGGATAATTTTGAGTATCTCAGAGGGAAGCTAGGGGTGATTACCCCTCCTAATCAAAACTAAGGATGCATTGCATTGCATCATTCTGTGCATTTCGCAATCATATCTTGCTTCAGATTGATGTTGTGGTGGCTACTACTCAGGGGGAGTAGTCAGATGATTCAGATATGTGTTTCATAGCTTAGAGATCTTTGTCATTGATGTCAAATGGGGAGAAGAGTCATGTGAAAAATTAGTGATTATCTAAGGAGAAGAGCCTTATGGGGAGAAATATTATGTGAAAGTGTTGAGGAGAAGATGAGTCAGAACCTAAGCAGGAGTTAGTTGCATTGATGGTGTTTTTTCACATCATGTGTTGTCATTAATGTCAAAGGGGGAGATTTTTGGATGTTGTGCTTGTGTTGTTGATATGCGGTTTTCATTTATTTCAACACTATTATCATTAATGCATTTGAAGCTGTATATGTTGAGGATATTGAGAAAATTATAATAAATGAGTTGCAGGTTGTTAGTGGTGAAGTGAAGTTCTGTATGTTGGTTATTTCTATATGTTGATGATCAGAGGTTGTGGACTAAATGGTTTGCTTCTGAGTGTATCTAGTTTATCCACATCGAGTTTCAGAGATCCGCATGAAGATTTGATTGAGTTATGAATATTTTCATTTTGATAGTTTTTTTCTGTTTCTTCAGTAGGTGTTCCTGATTGAAGATTATGTTATTTCAGTTAGTATATTTATTGTGGATAGTTCTCTTGTAATTCGTGATGATTGTGGATGTTTATAAATCATGCTCTATCTTTTTTGCACGTCTGCATTGATCATTGTGCTTGTGGTTGGTGATTTTCTCTTGCGTGTTCATTTTTTTCTTGTTCTTGGCTGACATAGTGTTTGTAGCATGTTGTGGATCTTCGAGGAGAAGTTAATTGAAGTGTCTTCATGTTGGAGATGTTGATTTGGGTCCTCACTAAGTTGTGGCTGACCTTGGTTGATTTGCATTGATAATATTTAATGTTTTGGGCTGATAGTTTATATTCATTTTATTATTTCTTTGTGGTCGACTTGTAGCGATGAAATTTAATGTTGTGGATATATATAAGCGATTGTTCATGTCATTTGAAGTATGCCAAATGTGTGTGTGCATGAATAATGTTCTAAATCATTCAAAGGCAGAGCAGAGTGTGAAGAAGAGTGAAGAAGAGTGGAGAAGTGTTAATGTGCTTAATTGGAACTGTAATCAGGCATTAACAGATGCTATTTTTCTTAGTTCAAAATCTAGATGGTTGTAATCCGAATCTCTTTGTAAGACAGTGTGTCTTCCTTTGTAATGGAGTAGTGAGCTCTAGGTAGTGTGCCTGAATGCATGTGCATTCCCCATATTTCATTTTCATTATACTTTTAACATGGTATAATCTTGTGTACTGACCTCCACCGTGGTTTTTCCCCTAACAGGGTTTCCACATAAAAAAATCTTGGTGTTATGTGTGTTTCTGATGTGTTGATGATTTATGTTTTCATGGTTAATAATCAGATTTGAGAATAAGGTTAATAAGTTGAATAAGCTTTGAATTTTTGTGATAGATGATTCACCCCCCCTCTCAGTTGTTTTCCCTTGTATTTCCTACGCTTTCCCCCACCTATTTTATTTTTGGTTCATTTTGGTGAACCTGACTTCTTTTTAGAGCATTCATTTTCTGATTTGGAGTACAATAGAATTCCTAGATCTAGGTTTCATTCATTCTTGCATTGCATACTTGCATTAGTGAAAGTGCATCTAGGGTTTCTCACATTTGCAATAGTGAAAGAGCATATAGGTTACATTTTTTCTTTCTTGCATCATTTTATCTCATTGAAAATCTAAAAAGTGCATTGTCAATCATGCTAATTGTATTTAGGAACATTGTTATTGCATTCAAAATTGAAAAAAATGTATTCAACATTGCATCTAATTGCTTGTCATTAGTTACTTTTTCTTGCATTCCTTTGCACTATTTTTTGTTTCTTCACATCAGGTCACTGGGTAGGCAACTTGGGAACACAGTAAACAGTCTAGAATTTGTTATTTTTATGAAAAAAACCTCTACTAGGACTAAAACGCCCTTACTGCTTCTTAGTCCCCTTGTGGGTTTTTGTCTTAGAACCCTATCTGAGTTGTTTGTTGTTTGTTCAACTTTATGGAACCTCAAAATTACTCTAGTAGGACCAAGACACCCTTGTTGGCATCTTAGTCCCTAGTTAGTTTGAAGCTACAGTTTTTAGGGTTTAAATCTTTTTTTTTCTTCCTAAGTCTCCTGGTAACATATACTATAAGTTTGGAAATTTTTAGGAACATCTATTTTATGCATCTAGGTCAAAAACATCAATTTAAGGCACTCATTTTTGAAATCATTTCAATTACAAGCATCCTTAGATCTGAAAATGCTCACATTTCTGAAACTTTGCATAATATGGATACAAGTACTTTTCACTTTTGCATATACAATGTTTGCATTCATAAAACTTTGCATGAGTTGGATAAAAGTTCTTTTCATTTTGGATATACACATTATTTACATTCTTAAAGTTTTACATACATTGGATAAAAGTGTTTTGCATCTTTGGATATACATTGTTTACATTATTAAAGCATTGCATGAGATGGTTAAAAGTAGTTTTCATTTTTGGTCAAACAATGTTAGTGCCTTACCTTTCTAGGAACACTAAGAAAAAGTTCATATCCCCTCCCTATAAGAGTGTTTTAGTGAAAGAGAATACAACGTTGGAAATTCCTAATGATCATATTCGTTTTTCTCTAATATCTCTCCTATTTGTGAAGAAGATATTTTAGTGTTAGAAGAACCAATCAATGAGAGTTTTGAGATTCCTAGTTGTTTCTCTCCTCTCACCTCTCTTAGTGAACAAGACAAAATGACCATGTAGGTAATCATGATGACCACATAACCATTGAAACTTCAACTAGTCTGCATTCATCTCCCAACATCTTCACCTCTTGTGATGATTTTCTAGAGGATGAAAGTGTAAGTGAGGAAGATATGTTGGTGTTGGATGATCAAACCTTTAAGATATATGACAATCTTCTTTATGATCCTTACCCTACCTATCCTATTTTGGAAGATATTATAGGAGAAAGGAATGAAATTATGGATAATCATGATCTAGTTACATTTGTTCTTCTTCTAGCATCTCTCCTAGTTGTGAGGAAGATGCCTTGGTGTTAGAAAATATAACCAATGAAGGTCATGAAGAAAAAATTCTTGAACAAGATAATGAAATCATTGATAGGCAAGACAAATCAACCATTGATAACTCCCTTACGTGCAATGAAGTCATCTTAAAAGAACTAATCCTTGAATGTCAAGAACATTTTGTTTGTAGTTCTCCTAAAAAATCTCCTACTAGGGAAGATATAATGATAGAAGAAAATGAGAACATTGACAACACTAATTCCTTAGATGAAGATGATGAAGTGAAATTAGACTTCCCTTCACTAAGAGATCATGAAAATAAGGATAAGTCTTTTGAGGTTATGCACATTAGATACCCATTGAAGTACTCTACCAAACCTAAACTTTCCATAAATATCCACCTTCTCAAAAACTAAAAGTTCATAACAAACCCATCCTTATCCTCGAACCACCTAAGAATAATTTTTCGCAGCCCGAGCTATAATATCATTGCTCATATATATAACACTAGAAACAATCTACAACCAAGAAAAACACCTTCAACATCCCTACCATTTCCTAATCCCATTTTTCCTAGTACTCCTCATTTAACTTTGCATGGTGGGAAGGAGTATGATCTTGTTGAACAAATTAAGAATACTCCTGCAAAGATATCCCTATGGGACCTAATTTAGAATTCACCTAATTATCATACTCTACTTCAAATAGCCTTGTAAAAAGTTCCTATCTCTTCTAATGTGCAACCAAATGACATAGCAACCATGATTCAAGGAATAAATGCTAACATTATTTTCCACAAAAGTGAGCTCCCTTCTTTGGAAGTGAAAAAACAACATGATGATTTCATGATCATAGCTCAATACAATAGCACAGGGATAAAGCAAACCCTTGTTGATAATGGCTTAGCCTTAAATGTGTGTAGTGTAAACCTTTTGGATAAGGTTGGTGTCGATAAATCAAAAATTCAACCTGATTCTTTATCTATTAAGGGATTTGACAATGTAGGAAAGTATCCAATTGGAGTGATCAATTTACTATAGGAGTTTAGGTGAACTCCTCAAACCCCTCAGAATCACCTACAAGAAAAAAACTTCCACAAGAGAGAAATGGCAGAAATATCATGCTATCATTAAGATGCAAGGATGCCAAATTGATTATGACATAATTACAAATGTACAAAATGCCTAAATATATAGGCATGAGAGAAAACCTAAGATACATGAGATGTTGCCATGTGTTTTGATCTAACAACATGTGACAACATGTGAACCCTATCTAGATGATTATTAAATGTTGAGATAAGTTCTAGAAGGACAACTCATCTTCTAGAAGGAATCTTATCCCACCAAACAAGGAAGGGAATATTTCCCTATTTATTAAAATCTAACCTAGGACTAGATGAAATATGACCTAAGTTAATTTATGCTAGTGTAATAATTAATTAATTAATTACACTAACACCCCCCCATAAGTTCAACTTAGGGAGGAAGATGCAATGATTATGCAAAGATGATGATGGGTCCCAGCTACGAGGCCATGTTAGGTACCCATGTACATGAAGATGCAGAAAAATCTCCCACAACCGGAGAAAAGGGGAAAACCTAGTGGGAAGAAAAATCCCTCTCCAAAAAGGAGATGAAAATGCAAAAATGTGAGATAGGATGGGAAGGATGGAGGAATCCTAAGTACCCCCCAAGGACACCATCCATCACATGGATACAATACAAAAGGCCCCCCCATAGGGAGGAAATAGAGAGACTATAGAGCCCCCCAGAAGATGAGATCAAAATAGAGATGCGTCCCATTCCAGATAGGAATTGAAAAAAAAAAGGAAGGATGAATGATGATGATATCTTTGAACTCTGCTCAAATGTCTCCTTGCCTGAAGATGAAGATGCCACAATCAATGAAGAGGGTGACAAACCAGGACGATGTAGAAACTGATGCTAAAAAATATCCAAAGATAGTGATCTGATAGATGTGATGGAGACTTGATTGCCCCCCTGAATGAAGTGTCCTCAAAACCATTGAAAGAAATCTGAACCAAATCCAATGGTAGATGCTGAAGAAACCTTAAGTCCTGAATGAAATGACAGGGAAGAAGTCTCGGATATGAAATCTTTGAATAGAGGAGAGATATCCCCGCAAGAATGTCCTTCAGACCTATAGAAGTAGCCATGTCAGTAATACCTGAAACGAAGCCAACCTAAGATGCCAAGTTTGGAAAACCAAAAATGTCCTGATGAATGATGATAGTGGAAGTCTCAATCAATGAATCTAGACAAGGAATCATTGATTGTGAAGGGATACCAATAGTCTCTGATGGAGAAAAAACACCTGAGGGAACCTTGTCAACCACTTCAGAAAGATCAAGGCAATCAACCTCCTATACAACAATATCATCATAGGGAACTTGATCTGAAGCATGAATACCTTCACTTGGATGAGGAACTATACCAAACAAATGAGGCAATAAATGGTGGCAGATCCCATCTCACCATTGTTGATAGTTACCCTTGTGCAACATAATCAAAGAAGGAGAATATGCAAGCCCCATAATGAAATTTCTCCAAAAAACACAAAGACAGTGACCTTCAACAATAAATAGAAGAATTCCAAAAATGATATGCAATTGAAGTGATGCTACCCAAATCAAAAAATATTTTCCCAAGCTTCAGGATGTCCAAGTTATTGAACAAACACACTAAACTGAAAAAATCAATGCAAAAGTACCTGGAGCTGAAACTGATCAAAGGATCTGGACTGATGAAAAAAGCTCTGAAATATCTTTTGAATGCAGCTAGAATTCCTGATTTTCGGCAATCTGATGCAAAGATATTGGCCGTTGAGTCCAAAGTGGAGGATTGACTTCAGCTGACTGTAGAATTTTCTATGAGAAAAATTTCATAGAATAGATGCTACCACTGGAAAGTAGAAAAAATTATCTTTCCAACGTTATCTTGATTGTCAATTTTTGATACCATGGCCAAAAGTTATGATTTTTTCAAAAAATTGAATTTAGCCTGCAGGAAATGGGTTTTCTAGCAAAAAAAATTTCTTTTGATTTGATTTCTGCGAAATCTGTTCACAATGAGTGGAAAAAAATAGAAACCCAAAAATATTTTGAAGCTAAGAACAAAGCCCAGAAATATTTTTTTGATCCAACAAGCAGAAAATGATTTTTTTTTAAAAACCTTTAGCCAGAGAAAAATGATGCGCGCTGATTTTTGTTCAGTGATTTTCTCCAGATCCGTAGAAGATATAAAAAATCTAAAAGATACCTAGTTCAGATTTCGACCCTAGCTACAAAACTTAGAAATCATTTTTCTTGGAACTAAATGGAAGCTAGATTTCTGAAGCAAAAATGAAAAATGACTGTTTGCATCCAGCAAAATTTTCATGCCAAAAAATAATCTCTCATATTTGAGAAGAAGTCTGCAACACTGAAGCTCTAATACCATGTAGGATTTTAGGTGAACTCCTCAAACCCCCTAGAATCACCTGCAAGACAAAAACTTCCACAAGAGAGAAATGGCAGAAATATCATGCTATCATAAGATGCAAGGATGCCAAATTGATTATGACATAATTACAAATATACAAAATGCTTGAATATATAGGCATGAGAGAAAACCTAAGATACATGAGATGTTGCCATGTGTCTTGATCTAACAACATGTGACAACATGTGAACCCTATCTAGATGATTATTAAATGTTGAGATAAGTTCTAGAAGGATAACTCATCTTCTAGAAGGAATCTTATCCCACCAAACAAGGAAGGGAATATTTCCCTATTTATTAAATGATTTATCTAATAATGCAACCTAGGACTTAATTAATTAAATGCAAGACCTAAGTTAACTTATGCTAGTGTAATAATTAATTTAATTACACTAACATTTGCCTATTAAAGTTGGAAAGGCCACATTAGAAACACTGATCCATGTTATGCCTCATGATCTTTCATATAATCTCCTTTTAGGTAGACTATGGATTCATGCAATGAATGGAGTGCCTTCTACCCTTCATTGTAAAATGAAATATGTCTACAACAAAAAAGTGTACACACTTTACGCTGATCATGAGCCTTATATTGTCTTACAACTTGAGAAAAACAAGGAGAATCCTTTGAAAACATTGACACCAACAACACAAGTGGAAATTTTTCAACAAAAAGACAAAGAAAAACATATTGAGAATTTATGAGAATTTTTGGTGATGCTAAGGCACAAGATGATGCTCTTGTTTCTTTCTTTGTATTTTTCCAAAAGAGGATGCATGAAAGAGATATGATACCTAGGTAAATGGTATAAAAATATCAAAATGATATCACATTCCTAGTGTCAACAGATGAGTGTATGATGGAAGCAGTAGAACCAAGGATAATGTGGATCCCTGCTTTAGGATATGAGATCAATGAACAAGAAATTACTGGCTTGGATGAAATTTTGTTGAAAATTCTAAAAGACACCACCAAAGAAAGGTATGGAACCTATGAAGAAAAATCTACAGAGGTGCTTATGGAGTAGAGAAAAACATATATTAATAAGAGGGTTGAGAAAATGGTTGACAAGTATGTAGAGGAAATAGGTATCTCAAAGGAACAATTGCAACAAGAAAGAGAAAAAGCTAAGGGAGAATCAAGTGTTACAAGAGGTTTAGGAAGCATAAGAAGATTTGGTGAGACTTCTACCACCCCTCTTGCTATCAAAAATTCCTCCAAGACTATGTCCTCTATTGGAGAAAAGAGGAAAACAACTGCTATTCCTTTGGTTGTGCAAGCTAAAAGGGCTGAGAAGAAGAAATCCATTGCTGCAACACCACCTATAGCCCCTATCAAGAAAACACAAAAGAAAAAGGTAGTGAGAGAAAAGGATGTAAGTGCGAATGTAGAAGAATAAGAAGAAGTAGAGGAAGAAGGACCACAGTTGGTCCACAAAAGGAGAAGTGAAGCTTCACGAGGTGAAGCAAGTGTTAAAAGAAGAAGATTTGACATCATTGACACAAAAAATGATGAAGAGACAAAGGAAGAAAAGAAGAAATTTATAGTTCACATGAGAGAGAAGAAGAAAGAATCCACTAAGAAGGTTTCACCAAAGAAGAGAGAAAAAGAAAGCCATAAGAAGACTCCAAATGAGATAAAAGAACAAAAACAAACAAAACTAGTAAGGCCTCACTCTCCCATGAAATTAGAAGCATTATTCAATAACATTAAATTGTAGTATGAGATGTTAGGGGAGATTATAACATTGCATGATGAAGAAAATGAGGTGGATAAGGACACCATTATTGAGGCAATCATTAAATATATTATATAAAATAAAATTCCTACGGAGCTTTGGAATGTATTAGTGAAGAGAAGACAAGAAGCTATTGAAGAAGGTAAGATAAAAGAATATGCATTGGAGAAAGTTGATGCTTCTATGTTCGAGGAAATCAAAGCCACATTGGTTGAGCTATACACCAGAAAATTCATGGTGAAGCAAAGAGTAACTACCCTTATGGGTAGAGACAAGAATGAATTTGAAAATTTATAGAAGGAAACTATTGAAAAATTATTAGAAATTGCAAAAAAATATGGTATGACTTTAGAGGACACCACTCCAGGAGTTACTATAGGAGAAGAAGCTCATGACATTGATGATCAACATGATCATACAAAAGATGAAGAACAAATTTAGGAAAATGCCCCTATGGTATTGGAAGAACTGGAACAGGGAGATGAAGAATCAAAGAAAAATACTTAGGGGAAAATAGTTACCAGTGAGGAAGCAACAAAGGAAGATACATCCACTCCTTTGGTACTTCAAGTTGTAGTGAAGGAAAATGCATAACCTTGCATTTTCACACTTTTTTGGGCTCGCCTTGCTTTATTTATCCTCATTTATTTCTTAATTGGTCCTATTTTCCATCCACAAGCCCAATGAACTATATATTTTTATGGCTAATCCTAAAAAACATCAATGGATAAATGATAATTTCATGATTCTAGTTGTGTGTCCCTAACTTTTGGGTCGAGACTAAGATGCCACCTAAGGTGTTTATGTTCCCAAAAGGGTCTTGGGACCCTAATTTCAAAGGCACCTTAAATGGGCCCCTTTTTGGAGTCTGTACCTTGAGTTTCATGCCTCGAGACTAAGATGCTACCTAGGGAGTCTTAGTCCCCCTTAAGGTATTTTTAGGATTCAATTTCAAATCTTGGCGTCTTAGTATAAATACAAGGTTCCTTCACTCATTTTTTATAATAAGCATTCAAGTATTCATTCCTCATAGAAAATTGAGTTCACAAGAGAATTCAAGAGCAATTCATCAAGCATTTGGAGCCATCATCAAGATTCAAGTATCTTATCAAGGATATTGTTGCATCATGTTTGTTATTGTTCTAACATTTGTGATGTAGGGTTTATGATTCAAGCAAGTGTTTCAAAGATCAATATCATTCAAGAGTCAAGAACCACATCCATTGCAGCCATTTCAAGCATATTTGTAGCACCTTATTACAAGGGTTCGGTGAGTTGTAACATTGCATGTTGTTCATTCATCATTTCCATTCATTATTCTATTTCATTTCAAGGTTTAATTACCAACAAGGGGTTTGACCAAGGAAAACCACCATTTACTAACAATCAATAAGTTTTTCCCCTCTTGTGTATTTTTGATTGCAAATTTAGGTTGAAGACTTGAAGATCATTTGAAGTGCAAAGTTGTCATCTTCATGAAAACTCACCTATAGGACAAATCTGGAAGTTTTAGAACCTGAGATCAGAGAAGAAGAAAGTCCTAACATCAAGCCTCAGGACCACATTCAGAGATTCCAGAAATTCAAATTGAGACTAAGACGGTAGTAAGGGCATCTTATTCCTCCAAGTGGAATTTTGTAGAGATTCTTTCAAATCTTGTTTCGGCATCCGAAGATTCAACATATACCCCAAAAAATAACAAGACTAATGAGATAGTAAGGGTGTCTTAGTCATCCATAGCATATTTTGAAAACTTCTTTGTATTTCCAGAATCCTCATCACATTTCCAGACTTCCCAAGTACACATATCTTAACTTGTGGCATTATTTCATCATTTTCACTCATCATTTAGCTTGCATTACTAGGTTTTATGAGTTGAATGTTAAGTTGTATTTTCCAAGCTTTTGCTTGGTGGTGAACACTTCAAAGCCTTAAAGAACCCCTCCTAGGTCTTCCTTGTTGAGAATTGACTCACCCTTTGGGGTTGCTAGTCAATCCAATTTGGGTTCCTAGGACATTATTGAATGACCTAAGGAAAATAATGGGCACTTTCTATTGGATATTGTGGTTGTTTTGCTAATATGTGGTTGTCATTGATGTCAACACTATTAGCATTAATGCATTTGAAGTTGTATATGTTGAGCATATTGAGAAAATTGTAATAAATGAGTTGCAGGTTGTTAGTGGTGAAGTGAAGTTCTATATGTTGATGATCAAAGATTTTGGACTAAAGGGTTTGCTTCTAAGTGTATCTAGTTTATCCACATCGAGTTTCAAAGATCTGCATGAAGATTTGATTGAGTTATGAAGATTTTCATTTTGACAGTTTTTTCTATTTCTTCAGTTGGTGTTCCTAATTGTAGATGATGTTATTTCAGTTAGTACATTTATTGTGGATACTTCTCTTGTAATTGTGGATGTTTCTAGATCATGCTCTATCTTTGTTGCACATCCGCATTGATCATTGTGCTCATGGTTGGCGATTTTCTCTTGCGTGTTCATTTTTTCTTGTTCTTGGCTGACATAGTGTTTGTAGTGTGTTGTGGATCTTTGAGGAGAAGTTAATTGAAGTGTCTTCATGCTGGAGATGTTGATTTGGGTCCTCACTAAGTTGTGGCATACCTTGGCTGATTCACATTGATAATCTTTAATGTTTTGGGCCAATAGTTTATATTCATTTTATTATTTCTTTGTGGCCGACTTGTAGTGATGAAATTTCATGTGGATATATATAAGCGATTGTTCATTTCATTTGAAGTATGTTGAATGTGTGTGTGCACGAATAATGTTCTAAATATTTTGAAGGTAGAGCAGAGTGTGAAGAAGAGTGAAGAAGAGTGGGGAAGTGTTCATGTGCTTGATTAGAACTGTAATCAGGCATTAACAAATGCTATTTTTCTTAGTTCAAAATCTGGATGGTTGTAATCCGAATCTCTTTGTAAGATAGTGTGTCTTCCTTTGTAATTGAGCAGTGAGCTCTAGGTAGTGTGCTTGAATGCATGTGCATTAACCATAATTCATTTTCATTATACTTTTATCAGGGTATAATCTTGTGGATTGACCTCCACCATGGTTTTTCCCCTAACAGGGTTTCCACGTAAAAAAATCTTGGCGTTATGTGTGTTTTTGATGTGTTGATGATTTATGTTTTCATGGTTAATAATCAGATCTGAGAATAAGGTTAATAAGTTGAATAAGATTTGAATTTCTGTGACAACTGATTCACCCCCCCTCTCAGTTGTCTTCCCTTGTATTTTCAACAATTGGTATCAGAGTGGATTCCTTGGAAGAATTTTAACAGCTTAAGGTGATCCGAGATGGCAAGTTACAAGAAGGATAGTTTGAGATTTGATGGAACAAATTATTCTTTGTGGAAGACTCGAATGGAGTGCCATATGAGATGCATTGGTGAACCCTACTAGAGAATTACAAGTTATAGGTATGTTATTCCACCAAATAGTACATATGTTGAGTATAATATCTAGGCTAAGGAAGCTTTGTTGAGTGCTTTGACTAATTTTGAGATGACAAATGTTATGGATCTGAAGATTTCTTATGAGATCTAGAAAAAGTTGGAAACCTTGTATGAAGGTGATGCTAATGTGAAGATTGCTAAGTTGTAGAGTTTGAAAGGAAAATAGGAAAGGCTAAGAATGGGTGATGATGAGAATGTTAATACTTTCATGCAAAGAGTGAATGAACTTGTTTGTGGTATTAGATGTGCTAGTGGAAAGATAGATGAATATGAGATTGTTGCTAAAGTGCTTAGATCCCTGTCTGATTCTTACAAAGTCAAAGCTAGTGTTATTGAAGAGCTCCAAAATGTAACAAACATAACCAGACATACATTGGTTGGTAAGCTGACTGCTTTTGAGTTGAGAAAATTTGGCGATGCCCTTCCTAAGGTCGAATATGCATTTAAGGCTACTACTTCTAAAAGAGATAGACATAGATATGATCTGGGTGAGAGTTCATCTAGAAAGAAATTCAAGTATGAGGATGAAATCAAACAGATTGAAGAAGAAGAAAGAGAGCTAGAAGAGCTAGAAGCACTTATTGTCAAAAGAGTACCAAGAGGAAAAGGTAAGTATGAATGAAAATTGCCTCTTAAATTTTTTTCTTGCAATAAGATAGGTCATTTTGTATCAAGGTGTTCGGAAAGAGATTTTAAACCAAGACATAACAATCCTATATTTTAGAAGAAGCATTACTATGTTGTTGATGAAGGCATGCCAGATGATGAATCTGATAAAGGAAACAAAAGTGATGATGAATGGGTATTTATTGCTATCAAGGAAAATAATCCTGCATCTACTGAATCTGCTAGTTGTGCAAATGTGGAGAAAGCCCTAGCTGCTCGATTTGAAGTGAAAGATGAATGGATAATTGATAGTGGACGTTGACATCATATGACAGGAGATAAAAGTAAGTTTGTAAGCTTGGAAAAGTATGATGGTGGTGTTGTGAGATTTGGTGATAATACAAATAGTGTAATTCGTGGAAGATGTTGCATTTCTCTTGATGGTAAGAATAATATTGATGATGTTCTGTATGTGGAAGGATTGAAGCATAATATTTTAAGTGTTGGTCAAATGGTTGATAAGGGATACAATCTTCAGTTTAAGGATGGAAAGTGCAGAATATTGGGATGTTCTGGAAATGAAATTGCATCAGGTACAAAAACAAAAGGTAATATCTTTCACTTGAGTGTTGCTAGTAAAAGTTGTTTGATTGCTCAAGTTGATGAAGGTTGGTTATGGCATAGGAGGTTGTGTCATGTTAACTTTGATAATATTTTCAAGATAAGTTCCACAAAGGCTGCAAGAGATCTACCCAAGTTGGTGAAACCTACTAATGCAATATGCAAGAAATGTCAATTGGGAAAGCAAACTAGGATTTCATTTCAGAGTAAAAAGCATTGTTCAAATGAATTGTTAGAGCTTGTGCATACTGAACTGTATGGTCCTTCTAAGGTCAAAATTTTATAAGGGTACAGGTATTTCATGTTACTCATTGATGATTATTCTAGAATGGTATGGGTTACTTTCTTAAGGGAGAAATCTAAAGCACTGGAAAAGTTCAAGATATTTAAAGCAATGGTTGAGACAAAGATAGGTTTGAAGGTTAAATGTCTGAGATCAGATAGAGGCATTGAATTCACTTCTAGTGAGTTTAATTCTTTTTTTGAAGAACATGGAATAAAGAGACAATTATTTGCACCGCGGACCCCTCAACAAAATGGAGTTGTGGAAAGGAAGAAAATAACAATTGAAGATGCTGCTAGAACTATGATGCTGGAAGGAAATGTTCCTCATATCTATTGGAGAGAAGCTATGAGTATTTTTGTGTACACACTCAATCGGGTACACATCAAAGGTGATACTGGTAAGACCCCTTTTGAGCTATGGACTGGTCAAAAGCCCACTGTTAAATACTTCAAGATATTTGGAAGCATATGTTATATTAAGAGAGATGAGGACATAGGTAAATTTGATGATAGGAGTGATGAAGGTATCTTTCTAGGTTATTCTACTAAAACTAAGGCCTATCGATGTTACAATAAAAGATTGAAGAAAATGGTTGAAAGTGCAAATGTTAAGGTTGTTGAAGACATTGCTACACCATTCAAAACCTATGGATATGACTCTAATGAGCAAGATGACAGACAAACAAAGGAAAGAAAGTTCAGACTACAAATCAAGTGAAAATCAATTCGGTAAATCAAGAAAATGAAGAAGAAGGAGAAACTGGTGAAAGAGCAAAAGAGAGATCAGAAGAACCTAAAGTTGAAGAATATCCTAAGAAGACTCCAAGGTATGTAAGACTAAATCATTCAAAAGATCAGATTATAGGTGATAAGAACAGTGGTGTCCAGACTAGGAGAAAGATTACAGAAGAGTATTGCTTGATAGCAAAGTTTAAGCCTACTAGTGTGAATGAAGCATGTAAAGATGGGTATTGGGTTGAAGCAATGAAAGAATAATTGAAATAGATTGAAAATAATGATACATGGATTCTTCCTCCCAGACCTAAGGATAAGAATTTCATTGGAACCAAATAGGTTTTTAGAAACAAAATGAATGAGCAAGGTGAAGTGGTTAGAAACAAAGCAAGACTGGTATGTAAAGGACATTCATAGATGGAAGGAATTGATTTTGAAGAGACCTTTGTCCCTGTTGCTAGAATTGAAGCCGTAAGATTATTTCTTGCCTATGCTGCTCACAAGAACTATAAAGTTTATTAGATGGATGCCAAATCAGCTTTTCTAAATGGTGAATTGGAAGAAGAAGTGTATGCTGAGCAACTTGATGGATTCCAGTTGATTGATAAAGAAGATATGGTGTGTCGGTTGAAGAAAGCATTGTATGGACTCAAGCAAGCCCCTAGAGCATGGTATGCAAGATTGGACAAGTATTTCCTGAAGCTTGGATTTAACAAAGGTACTACTGATAGTAATCTGCATTTCAAGATTGATCATAATAAAGATTTGATTGTTGAAGTCTTTGTTGATGATATCATTTTTGGAGGAGATGGTGGTTTGTGCATGAAGTTTGCTAATGAGATGCAAAATGAATATGAGATGTCTATGAATGGTGAGATGAAATTATTTTTGGGATTGCAAGTTACTTAGTTAGATAAAGGGATTTTTATATATTAGTCCAAGTATGTGAAGGAATTGTTGAAGAAGTTTGGTATGGAAGATTCAAAGCTAGTTGGTACACCCATTGTGACCGAATGCAAGTTGACAACATAAGATGATTCTCTGAAATAAAATAAGACAAGATATATATCAATGATTGGTGGATTACTATACTTAACTCAAACTAGGCCTGATATCATGAATGTTGTATGTATTGTTGGAAGATTTTAAGCTGATCTGAAAGAATCTCATGTGGCTAATGTGAAGAGAATTTTTAGACACTTGAAGGGAACTGTTGATCTTGGCCTATGGTTTCCTAAAGATGATGATCTTACCTTGAGTGCCTTTGCTGATGCTGCTTGGGTAGGAGATGTGAATGACAAAAAAAGTACTAGTGGTGGTGCATTTTTCTTGGGTAAGAAGCTAATTTCATGGTTAAGCAAGAAGCATAATGCAATTTCCTTGTCTACTATAGAGGTCGAATACATTGTTGTTGCTAACAATTGTACTGAAGTCATATGGATGAAAAAAATGTTGAAGAATATTAGAATTGTATATGATGAGCCTATTGCTATATTCTGTGATAACTCAAGTGCTATTAAGATTTCCAAGAATCTGGTGCTACATTCAAAAAACAAGCATATATCTATCAAGTTTCACTTTTTGAGGGAGAAGGTAAGTGAAAAGGAAGTCAGACTGGAGTATGTGCCTACTAAGGAATAGATTGCAGATATCTTTACCTAGTTGTTTCCTAAGGATAATTTTGAGTATCTCAGAGGGAAGCTAGGGGTGATTACCCCTCCTAATCAAAACTAAGGATGCATTGCATTGCATCATTCCGTGCATTTCACAATCATATCTTGCTTCAGATTGATGTTGTGGTGGCTACTACTCAGGGGGAGTAGTCAGATGATTCAGATATGTGTTTCATAGCTTAGAGATCTTTGTCATTGATGTCAAATGGGGAGAAGAGTCATGTGAAAAATTAGTGATTATCTAAGGAGAAGAGCCTTATGGGGAGAAATATTATGTGAAAGTGTTGAGGAGAAGATGAGTCAGAACCTAAGCAGGAGTTAGTTGCATTGATGGTGTTTTTTCACATCATGTGTTGTCATTAATGTCAAAGGGGGAGATTTTTGGATGTTGTGCTTGTGTTGTTGATATGCGGTTTTCATTTATTTCAACACTATTATCATTAATGCATTTGAAGCTGTATATGTTGAGGATATTGAGAAAATTATAATAAATGAGTTGCAGGTTGTTAGTGGTGAAGTGAAGTTCTGTATGTTGGTTATTTCTATATGTTGATGATCAGAGGTTGTGGACTAAATGGTTTGCTTCTGAGTGTATCTAGTTTATCCACATCGAGTTTCAGAGATCCGCATGAAGATTTGATTGAGTTATGAATATTTTCATTTTGATAGTTTTTTTCTGTTTCTTCAGTAGGTGTTCCTGATTGAAGATTATGTTATTTCAGTTAGTATATTTATTGTGGATAGTTCTCTTGTAATTCGTGATGATTGTGGATGTTTATAAATCATGCTCTATCTTTTTTGCACGTCTGCATTGATCATTGTGCTTGTGGTTGGTGATTTTCTCTTGCGTGTTCATTTTTTTCTTGTTCTTGGCTGACATAGTGTTTGTAGCATGTTGTGGATCTTCGAGGAGAAGTTAATTGAAGTGTCTTCATGTTGGAGATGTTGATTTGGGTCCTCACTAAGTTGTGGCCGACCTTGGTTGATTTGCATTGATAATCTTTAATGTTTTGGGCTGATAGTTTATATTCATTTTATTATTTCTTTGTGGTCGACTTGTAGCGATGAAATTTAATGTTGTGGATATATATAAGCGATTGTTCATGTCATTTGAAGTATGCCAAATGTGTGTGTGCATGAATAATGTTCTAAATCATTCGAAGGCAGAGCAGAGTGTGAAGAAGAGTGAAGAAGAGTGGAGAAGTGTTAATGTGCTTAATTGGAACTGTAATCAGGCATTAACAGATGCTATTTTTCTTAGTTCAAAATCTAGATGGTTGTAATCCGAATCTCTTTGTAAGACAGTGTGTCTTCCTTTGTAATGGAGTAGTGAGCTCTAGGTAGTGTGCCTGAATGCATGTGCATTCCCCATATTTCATTTTCATTATACTTTTAACATGGTATAATCTTGTGTACTGACCTCCACCGTGGTTTTTCCCCTAACAGGGTTTCCACATAAAAAAATCTTGGTGTTATGTGTGTTTCTGATGTGTTGATGATTTATGTTTTCATGGTTAATAATCAGATTTGAGAATAAGGTTAATAAGTTGAATAAGCTTTGAATTTTTGTGATAGCTGATTCACCCCCCCTCTCAGTTGTTTTCCCTTGTATTTCCTACGCTTTCCCCCACCTATTTTATTTTTGGTTCATTTTGGTGAACCTGACTTCTTTTTAGAGCATTCATTTTCTGATTTGGAGTACAATAGAATTCCTAGATCTAGGTTTCATTCATTCTTGCATTGCATACTTGCATTAGTGAAAGTGCATCTAGGGTTTCTCACATTTGCAATAGTGAAAGAGCATATAGGTTACATTTTTTCTTTCTTGCATCATTTTATCTCATTGAAAATCTAAAAAGTGCATTGTCAATCATGCTAATTGTATTTAGGAACATTGTTATTGCATTCAAAATTGAAAAAAATGTATTCAACATTGCATCTAATTGCTTGTCATTAGTTACTTTTTCTTGCATTCCTTTGCACTATTTTTTGTTTCTTCACATCAGGTCACTGGGTAGGCAACTTGGGAACATAGTAAACAGTCTAGAATTTGTTATTTTTATGAAAAAAACCTCTACTAGGACTAAAACGCCCTTACTGCTTCTTAGTCCCCTTGTGGGTTTTTGTCTTAGAACCCTATCTGAGTTGTTTGTTGTTTGTTCAACTTTATGGAACCTCAAAATTACTCTAGTAGGACCAAGACACCCTTGTTGGCATCTTAGTCCCTAGTTAGTTTGAAGCTACAGTTTTTAGGGTTTAAATCTTTTTTTTTCTTCCTAAGTCTCCTGGTAACATATACTATAAGTTTGGAAATTTTCAGGAACATCTATTTTATGCATCTAGGTCAAAAACATCAATTTAAGGCACTCATTTTTGAAATCATTTCAATTACAAGCATCCTTAGATCTGAAAATGCTCACATTTCTGAAACTTTGCATAATATGGATACAAGTACTTTTCACTTTTGCATATACAATGTTTGCATTCATAAAACTTTGCATGAGTTGGATAAAAGTTCTTTTCATTTTGTATATACACATTATTTACATTCTTAAAGTTTTACATACATTGGATAAAAGTGTTTTGCATCTTTGGATATACATTGTTTACATTATTAAAGCATTGCATGAGATGGTTAAAAGTAGTTTTCATTTTTGGTCAAACAATGTTAGTGCCTTACCTTTCTAGGAACACTAAGAAAAAGTTCATATCCCCTCCCTATAAGAGTGTTTTAGTGAAAGAGAATACAACGTTGGAAATTCCTAATGATCATATTCGTTTTTCTCTAATATCTCTCCTATTTGTGAAGAAGATATTTTAGTGTTAGAAGAACCAATCAATGAGAGTTTTGAGATTCCTAGTTGTTTCTCTCCTCTCACCTCTCTTAGTGAACAAGACAAAATGACCATGTAGGTAATCATGATGACCACATAACCATTGAAACTTCAACTAGTCTGCATTCATCTCCCAACATCTTCACCTCTTGTGATGATTTTCTAGAGGATGAAAGTGTAAGTGAGGAAGATATGTTGGTGTTGGATGATCAAACCTTTAAGATATATGACAATCTTCTTTATGATCCTTACCCTACCTATCCTATTTTGGAAGATATTATAGGAGAAAGGAATGAAATTATGGATAATCATGATCTAGTTACATTTGTTCTTCTTCTAGCATCTCTCCTAGTTGTGAGGAAGATGCCTTGGTGTTAGAAAATATAACCAATGAAGGTCATGAAGAAAAAATTCTTGAACAAGATAATGAAATCATTGATAGGCAAGACAAATCAACCATTGATAACTCCCTTACGTGCAATGAAGTCATCTTAAAAGAACTAATCCTTGAATGTCAAGAACATTTTGTTTGTAGTTCTCCTAAAAAATCTCCTACTAGGGAAGATATAATGATAGAAGAAAATGAGAACATTGACAACACTAATTCCTTAGATGAAGATGATGAAGTGAAATTAGACTTCCCTTCACTAAGAGATCATGAAAATAAGGATAAGTCTTTTGAGGTTATGCACATTAGATACCCATTGAAGTACTCTACCAAACCTAAACTTTCCATAAATATCCACCTTCTCAAAAACTAAAAGTTCATAACAAACCCATCCTTATCCTCGAACCACCTAAGAATAATTTTTCGCAGCCCGAGCTATAATATCATTGCTCATATATATAACACTAGAAACAATCTACAACCAAGAAAAACACCTTCAACATCCCTACCATTTCCTAATCCCATTTTTCCTAGTACTCCTCATTTAACTTTGCATGGTGGGAAGGAGTATGATCTTGTTGAACAAATTAAGAATACTCCTGCAAAGATATCCCTATGGGACCTAATTTAGAATTCACCTAATTATCATACTCTACTTCAAATAGCCTTGTAAAAAGTTCCTATCTCTTCTAATGTGCAACCAAATGACATAGCAACCATGATTCAAGGAATAAATGCTAACATTATTTTCCACAAAAGTGAGCTCCCTTCTTTGGAAGTGAAAAAACAACATGATGATTTCATGATCATAGCTCAATACAATAGCACAGGGATAAAGCAAACCCTTGTTGATAATGGCTTAGCCTTAAATGTGTGTAGTGTAAACCTTTTGGATAAGGTTGGTGTCGATAAATCAAAAATTCAACCTGATTCTTTATCTATTAAGGGATTTGACAATGTAGGAAAGTATCCAATTGGAGTGATCAATTTACTATAGGAGTTTAGGTGAACTCCTCAAACCCCTCAGAATCACCTACAAGAAAAAAACTTCCACAAGAGAGAAATGGCAGAAATATCATGCTATCATTAAGATGCAAGGATGCCAAATTGATTATGACATAATTACAAATGTACAAAATGCCTAAATATATAGGCATGAGAGAAAACCTAAGATACATGAGATGTTGCCATGTGTTTTGATCTAACAACATGTGACAACATGTGAACCCTATCTAGATGATTATTAAATGTTGAGATAAGTTCTAGAAGGACAACTCATCTTCTAGAAGGAATCTTATCCCACCAAACAAGGAAGGGAATATTTCCCTATTTATTAAAATCTAACCTAGGACTAGATGAAATATGACCTAAGTTAATTTATGCTAGTGTAATAATTAATTAATTAATTACACTAACACCCCCCCATAAGTTCAACTTAGGGAGGAAGATGCAATGATTATGCAAAGATGATGATGGGTCCCAGCTACGAGGCCATGTTAGGTACCCATGTACATGAAGATGCAGAAAAATCTCCCACAACCGGAGAAAAGGGGAAAACCTAGTGGGAAGAAAAATCCCTCTCCAAAAAGGAGATGAAAATGCAAAAATGTGAGATAGGATGGGAAGGATGGAGGAATCCTAAGTACCCCCCAAGGACACCATCAATCACATGGATACAATACAAAAGGCCCCCCCATAGGGAGGAAATAGAGAGACTATAGAGCCCCCCAGAAGATGAGATCAAAATAGAGATGCGTCCCATTCCAGATAGGAATTGAAAAAAAAAAGGAAGGATGAATGATGATGATATCTTTGAACTCTGCTCAAATGTCTCCTTGCCTGAAGATGAAGATGCCACAATCAATGAAGAGGGTGACAAACCAGGACGATGTAGAAACTGATGCTAAAAAATATCCAAAGATAGTGATCTGATAGATGTGATGGAGACTTGATTGCCCCCCTGAATGAAGTGTCCTCAAAACCATTGAAAGAAATCTGAACCAAATCCAATGGTAGATGCTGAAGAAACCTTAAGTCCTGAATGAAATGACAGGGAAGAAGTCTCGGATATGAAATCTTTGAATAGAGGAGAGATATCCCCGCAAGAATGTCCTTCAGACCTATAGAAGTAGCCATGTCAGTAATACCTGAAACGAAGCCAACCTAAGATGCCAAGTTTGGAAAACCAAAAATGTCCTGATGAATGATGATAGTGGAAGTCTCAATCAATGAATCTAGACAAGGAATCATTGATTGTGAAGGGATACCAATAGTCTCTGATGGAGAAAAAACACCTGAGGGAACCTTGTCAACCACTTCAGAAAGATCAAGGCAATCAACCTCCTATACAACAATATCATCATAGGGAACTTGATCTGAAGCATGAATACCTTCACTTGGATGAGGAACTATACCAAACAAATGAGGCAATAAATGGTGGCAGATCCCATCTCACCATTGTTGATAGTTACCCTTGTGCAACATAATCAAAGAAGGAGAATATGCAAGCCCCATAATGAAATTTCTCCAAAAAACACAAAGACAGTGACCTTCAACAATAAATAGAAGAATTCCAAAAATGATATGCAATTGAAGTGATGCTACCCAAATCAAAAAATATTTTCCCAAGCTTCAGGATGTCCAAGTTATTGAACAAACACACTAAACTGAAAAAATCAATGCAAAAGTACCTGGAGCTGAAACTGATCAAAGGATCTGGACTGATGAAAAAAGCTCTGAAATATCTTTTGAATGCAGCTAGAATTCCTGATTTTCGGCAATCTGATGCAAAGATATTGGCCGTTGAGTCCAAAGTGGAGGATTGACTTCAGCTGACTGTAGAATTTTCTATGAGAAAAATTTCATAGAATAGATGCTACCACTGGAAAGTAGAAAAAATTATCTTTCCAACGTTATCTTGATTGTCAATTTTTGATACCATGGCCAAAAGTTATGATTTTTTCAAAAAATTGAATTTAGCCTGCAGGAAATGGGTTTTCTAGCAAAAAAAATTTCTTTTGATTTGATTTCTGCGAAATCTGTTCACAATGAGTGGAAAAAAATAGAAACCCAAAAATATTTTGAAGCTAAGAACAAAGCCCAGAAATATTTTTTTGATCCAACAAGCAGAAAATGATTTTTTTTTAAAAACCTTTAGCCAGAGAAAAATGATGCGCGCTGATTTTTGTTCAGTGATTTTCTCCAGATCCGTAGAAGATATAAAAAATCTAAAAGATACCTAGTTCAGATTTCGACCCTAGCTACAAAACTTAGAAATCATTTTTCTTGGAACTAAATGGAAGCTAGATTTCTGAAGCAAAAATGAAAAATGACTGTTTGCATCCAGCAAAATTTTCATGCCAAAAAATAATCTCTCATATTTGAGAAGAAGTCTGCAACACTGAAGCTCTAATACCATGTAGGATTTTAGGTGAACTCCTCAAACCCCCTAGAATCACCTGCAAGACAAAAACTTCCACAAGAGAGAAATGGCAGAAATATCATGCTATCATAAGATGCAAGGATGCCAAATTGATTATGACATAATTACAAATATACAAAATGCTTGAATATATAGGCATGAGAGAAAACCTAAGATACATGAGATGTTGCCATGTGTCTTGATCTAACAACATGTGACAACATGTGAACCCTATCTAGATGATTATTAAATGTTGAGATAAGTTCTAGAAGGATAACTCATCTTCTAGAAGGAATCTTATCCCACCAAACAAGGAAGGGAATATTTCCCTATTTATTAAATGATTTATCTAATAATGCAACCTAGGACTTAATTAATTAAATGCAAGACCTAAGTTAACTTATGCTAGTGTAATAATTAATTTAATTACACTAACATTTGCCTATTAAAGTTGGAAAGGCCACATTAGAAACACTGATCCATGTTATGCCTCATGATCTTTCATATAATCTCCTTTTAGGTAGACTATGGATTCATGCAATGAATGGAGTGCCTTCTACCCTTCATTGTAAAATGAAATATGTCTACAACAAAAAAGTGTACACACTTTACGCTGATCATGAGCCTTATATTGTCTTACAACTTGAGAAAAACAAGGAGAATCCTTTGAAAACATTGACACCAACAACACAAGTGGAAATTTTTCAACAAAAAGACAAAGAAAAACATATTGAGAAAATAAAAAAGCTATTAGAAGATGATTGGGGTTGCTTAGACTTCGAACCAACATTCATGGGAGAATACAAGATCATAAATAAAGAGCCTAAAAAGGGAAAAGAAAAAGTGATAATCTCAACAAAATATTTGGATAACCCTTTGAAAGCATCCACCTCAACCACTTTCGAACAAATTACAACAAATTACACAAAAAACTTTGATGAACTTAATAAAGAGCAACCTCTGCATCCTAAAGAAATGAAAAGGATTTATGGAAAAGGTTACAAACTTATGAAACAACTTGGATACAGTGGAAAAGGATGTGGTGCTAGTGAGCAAGGTATCTATGTCCCTATAGAGCCTAACATGCAAGAAACAACCTGTGGTCTTGGTTATTTTCCTTTGATAGAAATCAAACCATCAAACCAACCTTCACTCAATATCAACACTAACAAAATATTCCTCTAAGCTGACTTTAATAGTAGTGCATCCTAAATTGATAGACACTAATGGTCTTGATTGTTATCACTTGAATGAAATAGAGAAGTCCTTGCTTAACATTAATGTCATCATGTAAAACACTAATGATTCAAATTTGTTAGATTTTACACCCCCCAATAAAGGAGAGAACAAAATCTTGCAATCTAAAGAGTCTTGTGTAAGTATGACATCTTTTACTAAGCAAGAGATATCTTTGTCTCAAAACAAAGCAACATCTCCTACTTTTGATCAAGAGAGTATCTTGTTGAGACTCCTCCGAGATCATTTGATATCCCTTCCTCCAAGAACACGAAATAAATTCTACTACAGGAGTTCATTTTGTACATATCATAGAGTTCATGGTCATTCTACTAATGAATGTAAGGCTTTGAGTAGTAAAATCCAACATCTTAAGGAGTTTGGTACTCTTCCTTATGTGGGGGCACCTAATTCCTCTAATTGATATTTATTTTCACTCTAGCATTAATCTCCTCAATTATTTTGGCTCATCCTTGTCCTGCACTAAGTGAGGGAAAGGGGTTAGGAAGCCTTATCCTTGTATGTGACTTGTCTCTTTTGGCTAGTTGAACACCTTCCATGTATATATAAGAGAAAGCTTGGGATGTGGACGACATGCCTTAAGTTGGCTCACATGTGATTTACTAAGTTTTGGGGGGCAACCCCTTCCCTTCTCATGATGTAGCTTACTTCGAAAACATATGACTTGTTATAGGGATTTTTGAGTAAGCTCTCATCTCTTCTTCTACTTTAAAGAAATTGCTCACAACAATGGTGTTAGCAACCGCTTTAAAGTGGGGGCATAAATCGAAACTCATGTTTCATTGTGCGATTTTCTTTCTTCTTGCGATGCATTCCTTTCTTGGTGGTGTCACTGGGTTTGATTTCCTCCTAGAGTGTCGTATTTCTTTGACTTGTCCTCTCTTGGAGATATTAGGCACAATGTTCCCTAAGATGAGACCTTGCACGAACTAAGCAAAATCCCTTCAAACATCCCTTTTTCTTGTTGTGTTGTATTTTTGTACCTTATTAAAGTCATGAAGGTATGGATTTGAATTGGTCCCCTGGGGCTCACCTAGTGAACAACTAGCTTCACTAGCCCTTGTGAGCATGCATTTTCTTTTTGTCCTTATCATAGTCATGGGGGTATGACATTGATATGGACCTCTTGGGGCTCACCTAGTGGACAACTAGCTTCATTATCCCTTGTGAGCATGCATTTTGTTTGCATAGTGGAAACCTTTTTGGATGAACAACCTAGAACCAGTCAATAGCATGTTGGATGACCAATCGAAGCTTGATCTGTTGCATTTTTATTTTTATTTTTCCTTTTTCTTTTCCTGTCTTTGATGGTGTATGTTTGTGATTTAGTTATGGCTCCATATATCATCCACAAGTGTGTTCCTTTGTGCCTATGTTGGTCTATTATAGGATCTTGATCCTAGGGGCTTGGCCACCCTCTTGATTAATGTCATCCTAACTTACTAAAATTTGTACATTGGAACCCCTCTTGATTGTTTGGTTGTCTACTTTAGTGTGAGTTTGAAGCAAGTTCATCCTCTCACTAAAGTGGGGGCTAAACGTAGTCTAGAAAGATGCATACCCTTGCATTTTCATACTTTTTTGGGCCCACCTTGCTTTATTTATCCTCATTTATGTCTTAATTGGTCCTATTTTGCATCCACAAGCCCAATGAACTATATTTTTTTTTATGGCTAATCTCGACAAACATCAATGGATAAATGATAATTTAATGACTCTGGGTGTGTGTCCCTATTTTTTGGGTCGGGATTAAGATGCCACCTAAGGTGTCTTTGTCCCCTAGAGGTCTTGGGACCTTGATTTCAAAGTCACCTTAAATGGGACCCTTTTTGGAGTTTGTTCCCCTTAAGGTATTTTCGGGATTCAATTTCAAATATTGGTGGGATTTAGCCTCCTTTAATTAATGATTTCATATGTCAGCTTGGTGTGGTGTAATTTCAAGATATTAAGCATGGATAAGTATAAATACACGGTTCCTTCACTCATTTTTCATAACAAGCATTCAAGTGTTCATTCCTCATATAAAATTGAGTTCACAGGAGCAATCAAGAGCAATTCATCAAGCATTTGGAGCCATCATCAAGATTCAAGCATCATATGAAGGATATTGTTGCATCATGTTTGTTATTGTGCTAACATTTGTGAGGTAGGGTTTATGATTCGAGAAAGTTTTTCAAAGATCAATATCATTCAAGTAAGAGTCAAGAACCACATCCATTGTAGCCATTTCAAGCATATTTTTAGCACCTTATTACAAGGGTTTGGTGAATTGTAACATTGCATGTTGTTCATTCATCACTTCCCTTCATTATTCTATTTCATTTTAAGGTTTAATTACCAACAAGGGGTTTGACCAAGGCAAACCCCCATTTACTAACAATAAACAAGATTTTCCCCTCTTGTGTGTTTGTGATTGCAGATTTTGGTTGAGTACTTGAAGATAATTTGAAGTGAAAAGTTGCAAAGTTGCATTAAAAAGTCGTCATCTTCATGAAAACTCACCTATAGGCCAGATCTAGAAGTTTCAAAACCTAAGATCAAAGAAGAAGTGTTTAAATCAAGCCTCAGGACCACATTTAAAGATTCTAAAAATTTAGATCAGGACTAAGATGGTAGTAAGGGAATTTTATTCCTCCAAGTGGAATTTTGTAAAGATTATTTTGGATCTTGTTTCGACATTCAAAGATTCTACTTCTACCCCAAAATATAGTAGCAGGACTAATAAGATAGTAAGGGTGTCTTAGTCCTCCATAGTATATTTTGATAGCTTCTTTGCATTTTCAAAATCCTCATCACATTTCCAAACTTCCTAGGTACACATATCCTAACTTGTGGCATTATTTCATCATTTGCACTCATCATTTAGCTTGCATTACTAGGTTTTGTGAGTTGAATGTTAAGTTGTCTTTTCTAAGCTTTTGCTTGGTGGTGAACCCTTCAAAGCCTAAAAGAACCCCTCCTAGGTCTTCCTTGTTAAGAATTGACTCACCCTTTGGGGTTGATAGTCAATCCAATTTGGGTTCCTAGGAAAAAATTGAATGACTTAGAGAGAATAGTGGGCACACCACCCCACCTATTTTCTTTTTGGTTTAGAAGTACATTTTGATCCTCTAGTTAACACAAAGAAACTTGTAGAGGAAGAGAATGCAAATAAGGATGATGATAAAGAAAATGTTGATGCAGAGAAGGAAGAAGAACAAGGAAAGGAAGATGAAGATAAGAATGAGGATGCATCCAGAGATACAAAAAATGAAGAAGAAAGTCCAATAAACTCTAGAAAGAATGAGGAAAAGGAATCGAAGGGAAAGGCTGTGGAGATTACAAAGATTTCTAGTGAATCCTCTAGCTCCTTCAGAGATTCCTTGAAGAATCTATTAAGTATGCAACTCAATTTCCAACCTGTTGTGTCATCACAATTGCTACAACTACCAATACAACCAGGAAATGTAGATTTGGATAATATTTTCCCCCTCCACAAGCTACAATTGGGAGATGTATTCCATGCATCTACTTGGAAGGAGATAATCGAAACACATCAAAAGAGTGCATAACTAATGGAAGAAGCAATAAAGGAATTGCAAGAGGGCACACTTGATGCAAACATTGACACATCACTTTCTAGTATATAAAATTTAAAGGTATTAATTGAGTATTTTAAAGAGTATGCCTTTGGTCTTAGAGGTGAAGTGGAGAAAGAAGTTGAAAAGAAAATAAATGATAAAAATATGTTGGAGATTATTAAGAAATGTGCCCTTGCACATTAAAAGTTTCAAGATAATCTGAGGGATGCACAAGGGTGTGTATATGAGGCAAAGGCTCTTTATCAATATGGTATGAAGTGGTCTGGAGCCACATATAGCATCAAGAAGGAGATGGAATCCATTGAGTCCTAGATCAAATTGCCTCTAGTACCTATGATAAGACACTTGACTTGGCCGGAGATACAAAAAATGTTATAGAGGACAATTTACAATAAATTATTTTAGTTACAAGTCTAGAAAGAGCACATCATTCTACAATTTGGAGAGATGAGGGACTTGGTGAATCCCAAAATCATACTTGTTTCAAGAGCAAGGTTTTGAGTGACCAAAGCTACATAGATGAATCTTGCACCTAGCATTCTGGAAGAAGGAGAAGAATTATTGATAGAGTTTGAAACTCAATGTAGATTGCTTGGGGCAGCCAAGAAGGCATGGGATGAAGGTAAACATGCATGGTAGGCCCATGTACAAAAGTTACAAGAGTCAATCTCTTCCGGTTGAAAACATTTCTTACTCTTTATGCATTCTCTAGTTTACAGTTTTAGATTCATTGTACATATGTAGAGTATATAGAATAGTTTCCTATGCAATTTTTTTTTGGTTTTTCTCTGGTATATGACTTAGAGGGAGTCAATTCAATCTTTCAGTTTGTACCTATGCATATATTTCTCAAGAAGATATCTGGTATATGTTAAGATAATTGTTGTAGGAACCCTTTGACCTTGATGTCAAAGGGGAAGAATGTTTTGGAGATATTTTGGCATGTTGTCATCAATGAAAAAGGGGGGATTGTTGGAAGAGTGAGGAGATGTCATTGATGTTGTTGTTGGAAACATGAGCATGTAGGATAAGCACAAGGTATACTATTATGTGTTGCAGTGTTGTCATTGATGTCAACATTGCATCTTGGTGTGAAGACTTCAATGTAGTTCATTTTGGTTGGTTCTAACACACTTTGTGATGCTTGTGGAAGACAATTTTGCAAGATGGTTTGATCTAGTAAAGTTGATTTTGATGAAAAATTGGCTAAGTGTTTTTATCAATGTTTCTGGGTATAGAGCATCGAGATTTTCGGTCTGCACTATTTTGTAAATGAATATTTTACTCTCTAGTTCTAACACAATATTTTTGGTTGGTAGAAGCATATAATTCTATAATTCCATTGTGTTTTGACGTTTGGTTTGAAAGTTATGGATAACAGATGTTTGGCCTAACAAATTACAATCATTACATGTACAGTGCATGTGAGTAGGAGAGTATGCACTTCTCTATAGTTAGGATTTTGACTTTGCAGATTTAAGGATATATTGACAAATTTTAATAGTGTATGAATTCCAGTTGTCATGATGTTTTGAGGTATTAGTTTCTGAATATGGGTTTATAGTTGAAGAATTTTTGTATACAATTGATGAAAAATTAGTTATGGGATAAAGAATTTTTGTATTAAAGGTCTTCTACAGTTGAAGAATTTTTATATATAGCTCATGAATTATTTTAAGAATTGAATCTTGGTGCGAGGTGTGTGTGGAAGGATTTGAGCTAAGAAGTTATATATTGTATGTTTTTTATGATACATCTAATTAGGTTGACCTAATTGATGCTATGCTTGAAGCAGATATATATACTAGATCATTTTTTAGTATTTTGATGAATGTAAATAATGAGAGACATGTAAGTGATGTGAATGATATAAATATTTCCAGAGCAGTACAAATTTAAGTTTTCAATGTTGATTTGAAGATTAGAGTGATAAAAATTTAGAGGAAAGCAAAGTGTTAGATCAAAATCAAATGAAGTGTGTGAAGTCACTTTGTTGAGCTTCATTGGAATTGTAATTCATGCATATGATAGATGCAATTTTAAATCTCAAACTAGGCTTTCAGCCACAATATCTCTTCTATATTTTTCTCAGTGGGTAGTGAGTCCACCTATAGTGAACACTTCTATGGGTATGTGCAAGATCATCATGGAAAAAAAGGGCCCTTAAGTGGCGAAAAATTTAGAAAAATTAGAGTTAGACAACTTGACATAAAGATTTGAATAAGTTATCTATATTATTTCAAAAATATGTAAGAAAAGAATCTATAGCAAATTGAATGTAGTTTCTAAACTAATAGGTTTATTTAAAAAAAAAATTATTTGGTGAAAATTTCAAATTTCAATGTAGTAGTATTTAAAATTTTTAGGGAAAAAATAAGGTGTCTGTCTGACCACCCTAACCACAATAAAATGATAATATTTTTTTTATAGTATTTTAGATATAAGTAGAGGACTCATGTCCCAATTCGATGCATATTTTTTTGTAATTTTTTCCAAGTAAATAATTAATTATGAATTTTTTATTACAACTTTTGAAAAATATAAAAATCTTATGTTTGACCACCTTAACTTGGTCAAAACTTCATGAAATTCATTTTTTTTAATCCTATAGTATGCAAAGCATAGAATGTGATGCATGTTTTGGATTCAAAAATGTGATACCGTTTGAAAGCTATAAATGTTTTTCAATCAACCTATCAATCATAACTTTAGTCGTAATTCAAATAGAAAATGAATAATAATTATTTATTAAATTCAAAGTAAAGCATAATTTATATTGGTGGAAAGCTGAGAATCTCCTTTAAAAACCCTTTTCATTTCATCAATTTTGGGTAAAAAAGTCGTCAGCCACATACCCTACACATACCCATCATATCACCACTTTTTGGCCCATCATGATCCTGCACATACCCCTATAAATATAATATAACTGGTTGTTTTGCTAGAAAATGCACTCCTTTAAATTTTCACTCTATGTTTGGGTTGAACTTAATAAACTGGACTTAATTAAGCCTCTAATCGGCCCAATTATGCATTCAAAAGCATAATTAATCTCATTTTTTGAAAGGGAAACTTGTATTAAACAATTGAAAGCATTAATTAAATTGTGTTTAAATTGGTGTGTCCTAGGTTTGGGGCCTAGGACCCATTCACCCAAGGGTGAATAGGTTCCCCTTAAGTTTAGGACCCTAATTTTTAATATGTTTTTGGTGGAATTTGCATGATACAAATTCAATTTACAATTGTCATCTTTTGATGTTTATTTTTTGGGAAATTAGAAAATACCTATAAATACAAGGTCTTTTTATCAATTGAAATCCTAGAGAAAGCTATAAATATTATCAAAATTTCACAAGAGCTAAGATTATTGTCAAAGGTGTTCAAGAGTAGATTTCTTAGTCATTTGTTGTAGCATTCTAGATCTCAAACATCATGTCAAAGTTATCTTCATTCATGCATGTTTTTGGAGTTAACATGTGATGTAGGTTTTAGGTATTCAAGTCAAGATTCAAGTATCAAGATCAACATCCAATCAAGCCATTTCATGCAAGATCAAGACCTTGGAGAGATGTGTTAAATTTCAGTCCTTCAAGGGTTTCATTCAAGGGTTTGGTGATTTACAACAAGCTAGTGTTCATTCATCATTCCTTCCATTCATGTTTCATTTCATTTCAAGGTTTAATTACCAAAATGAGGTTTGACCAAGGAAAACCACCATTCACCAAAAATAAACAATTTTTCTCTCTTTGTGTTTGCAGATTTATGGGTGAAGAAGGATTGAAGATTGGTCAAAAGTACAGTTTTGCAAAGTTAACAAAGTTGTGAACATTATCGTCAAGCCACAAAAAATCACTTGTAGAATTTGATTATGACTTTTCATCTGTGAAATACAAAAGAATTAGGAGTGCAAATCTAGGAGTAGAGGACTATGAAAGCAAATTTTGGATCCTTGTAGCAAGACCCATTCACCTTAGGGAAAATATGTCCCAGTCCAAGACACTCAACAAGATCTTTTTGTGACAGGTGCATAAATTCATACTCTTCTCAAATTTGCTAGAACTTTGTGGATTATGCTAAATTAAGGTTTTAAATTGATGTTTCAAGTGTTATATTGCACAATTGGGCTTATTTACTAGTTTTAGTTTTTCTCCCAAAAGTGCATTTTAGGCTAATTTACCACATCCTCAGTCAAAAGGAAAACAACAAGACATTCATTAAGATTGACTCACTTAAGGGTTCAAAGTCAATCTTTCCCTAGGGGATCTCTTTTTCCTAATGAAATACGGAAGATAGGTGTATACCCCCATTCAAAGCCCATTGTCACACATTTTTTGATGTTTCACTAGTTATAATATATTGCGAGCTAATCCTCACTGTGGTTTTTCCTATTTTGGGCTTTCCATGTAAAAATCTAGGTGTTCATGTGTTATGTGATGTTGATGTTTCATGCTTTATTTCATTTACTGCAATTGGATATACTAAGTGGATTGGATGTTTAAATGTTTGAATGGTTTATAAGAATATTGATTCACCCCCCTCTCAGTATTTCGGGTGTTCAACACTTATTGCATGCATTATATCAATCTTGGTAATATTCAAGTATCATATACTTCCAACCATATTTTTGTACAAGGTTTGGTTCACATTACTACTGCAATCTTCAATAGCTTAACTATTGACCTATAACTATTTGTGCTGGTGTAGGTTTGATATTTTGCATAGATCTCTTCAAAATATCTTGTACATAAATTTCTTGAGAAATAAAAAATTCCATGTTTCGTTTGCTTTAACTCTATGCCAAGAAAATATTTTAGTAGACCTAAGTCTATGATTTCAAACTCTCTTTTCATGGTTTCTTTTCAATAATAAATGAGGAAATAATCTATATAAGACAAAAATTAAAATAGTATCATCACTTTTAATAAATCCATTCCTAAAAGTATGTCTATTTTGTACACCATAACTAAGGTTATTGGTTAAGCTTTTAAAGATCTTTCTTTAGCCTTTACACTTCTTCTTTGAGTAATCCATTCAAGAAGAAAGGATTCACATTTATTTGATATGTCTTCCACATATGTTGGGCTACTATTTCCAAGACTACCCACATAATTTCCATCCTTACAATTAGAGTATATATCTCATTATTCTAGGTTGTTTTTTGTATCTATTAACAACAATCCTTGATTTATTACTTTATATTCTTTCTTCACCCTTTCTCATAGTCTTATAAGTAAATCATTTAGCTCCCATGTCTTATTCTATAATGGATCACCATAAAAAAACAATACAAAGTTCATATTTTCATTTGATTTATCATCATACCTTGCATTTTAATAAATTAGCCTTAAGAATTTTATTTTTATTGGCATTAGGAGGAAAGAGTGGGATTTGAGCTCTTGATTCTACTACTATTTGGATGTGTAGAATATCTCCAAAGTTGAGTCTCTAGAGCTATTGTTTGTTAGGACATATTTCTCTTGTAAGTGATCTCTGAAACTAATTGTTGATCTTCATACCTATTGTAGATGCACTAAGTTTTATTCTTTATTTCCTTCTTCATAATCATCCATGGGAACCACTACTAAGATACTTGAAGAGGTGTCTATCATGTCATCTCATGACTCATTTATTGTGAACTCAATATCCCTACTAATTACAATTTAGTTAGTGGTAGGATTATACAATTTACATGTCTTGGAATATTCATTGTATCTTACAAAATTTTCTCCTTTGTCATCCAAGTTTTGTCTCTTCTCATTTATTACAAATTCATATTCCACTCACCCAAAATCTCTAAGGTTCTCCACAATCCATTTGTATTTTATCTACGCTTCTTGTGGAATCTTGTCATGTTATAATGTTTGTAAGAGAACTATCTATTAAATATACTTTTGTTGCAATTTAAATTCACCCTAATATTGGTTTGGGAGTCCCTTGGCCTTCAAAATGCTTCTTTCCATCTATACAATGGTCTTATTCTTTCTATTTGCTAATCCACTTTTTTATTGAGTGTATTTGGTTGTTAATTCTCAAGTAATTCCTTCATACCTAAAAAAAATCATAATATTTTGGAGGCATACTCTCCCCCTCTATTTGATTTGAGGACCTTAATAAAGTGTCCATAATCGTTCTCAGCCTATGCCTTAAAAAATTTAAACTTATCAAAGGATTAATAATTATGCTTCAAGAAGTATACCCATTTCTTTTGGCTATAGCCATCTATGAAGATAATAAAATAGTTGTGTTTCCTATTCTGAGCATTTTCATAGAGCCACATAAATATATGCACCAACTCCAATGGTCCTTCGACCCTTCTAGAGTTCCTTGATTAAGGGTTTTTTATGTTATTTTCCTAAATTACAAGCTTCAATTTTTTCATTTAGGTCTACTATGGTTGGCAATCCCCTAACCATATCCTTTTGAGATAAAATACTTGGTTTAGAATAACTCAAAAGTGCAAAATCGTGGAGCAATCTATAATGACCATCTTGAGGAGTAAATACTATTATACTTCTTGGGAGGAGAAACTATAAACTAGAATGATAAAACAATTTGTATTTATAGAGGAAATAGTTCCTTGCCATTTATACTATTGCTACCACATTCTTGCACCCATTATTACCAAATATGACACACTCCTTTTTTATTAGCACTGGGTATGTGCAAGATCATGATGGGCTAAAAAGTGGCAATATGATGGGTATGTGGCTGATGACTTTTTTTATACCCAAAATTAGTGAAACGAAAAGGGTTTTTTAAAGGAGATTCTTAGCTTTCCACCAATATAAATTATGTTTTACTTTGAATTTAATAAGTAATTATTATTCATTTTCTATTCAAATTATGACTAAAGTCCTAATTGATAGGCTAATTGGAAAACATCTATAGCTTTCAAACGGTATCACATTTTTTGAATCCAAAACATGTGTCACATTCTATGCTTTGCATACTATAGGATTAAAAAAAGAAAAATTCAATTTCATGAAGTTTTGACCAAGTTAATGTAGTCAGACATACGAGTTTTTTATATTTTTTAAAAAGTTGTAATAAAAAATTCATAATTAATTATGTACTTGGAAGAATATTACAAAAAAAAATGCATCACATCGGGGCATGATTCCTCTACTTATATCTAAAATATTATAAAAAATTATTATCATTTTATTGTGGTTAGGGTGGTCAGACATACACCTACTTCTTATTTTTTCCCTGAAATTTAAGTACCACTGCATTGAAATTTCAAATTTTCACTGAATAGTTTTTTTTTTTTAAAACAAACCTAGTAGTTTAGAAACTACATTCAATTTTCTACAGATTCTATTCTTACATATTTTTGAAATAATATAAATAACTTATTCAAATTTTTACGTCAAGTTGCCTAACTTTGATTATTTTGAATTTTTTAACACTTAAGGGCCTATTTTTTCCATGATGATCCTACGCATACCCTACTTTGTAACCTCTTTGGACCAACTATCCAAAAATCAAGAGTTTGTGCTTTATCCCTAGGACATAATATAAATTCTATATCTTCTCTTTATCACCATCTTTGACATTGATAGTGAAAAACCTTTTTCCCACTATTGGAACTATTTCAATATTCTCAATTATTATCTTAGACTTGATATTCTTGTTAATGAGTGCATTTTTTTAATTTACACTCATGTGGTAATTGCATCCATTGTCTAAGTATAATACTTTAGTATGCCTTTCTCACCAATTTTGCACATGAATAACACTTTTGATTGATCAAATTCAACCTCTTTCTCATTAGCCACATTTGTACTTTTTTAACTAGTCACACTACTTTTAACTAAAATTCACATAAAATCTTTAGTCATTTTTGTTATTGTATTAGTTATATAAAAATCTATAAATAATTTTTACTAGATAATTATCCATTATTGTATAATTATAATTTTCAACATATAATTATACCAATCATACTAATTTATAATATAAAAAAGTTCAATATTTTTACATTATATTATTTAATATTACTTATAGCTAAAAGTAATTAATCACTATTTTGTATTAAGCATGAAAAAATTATTTGTATCCTTTGATTAAGGACATAAAATGAATCATTTGTTAAATATATTGTTATGTAGTCCATTGTCTAATTCTAATTATATATTCAATATATAATTATATTTATAGATGGCTGCTTCTTCATCTTCCTTTTTCGATGTTGTGTGATCCAGGAAGGTGGGGATGGGATTTTTTTCTTGACCACATGTGCCTCTTCCTTGTGAAAATGATGTTCCTATGATTTCTCTTGGGTAGGAAGTTTCCTATTATATTGATTTTTTCTCTAAAAAGGGATTAATCTATAGATTTTGTCATTTGTGGCCTTCTCTTCTAGATCTGCATTTGTGGATCTTGAAGTATTGGACACCTTTAGTGGAGGGTAAGGTCAAGATTTACCCTTCTAATAGATGTTTTTTTCTTTTTCTTTAATTCTTATGAGGATAGACATGTTATCATAGATCATGGTTTGTGGGAATGAGATTCTCAACCCTTGTCGTTGTGGCCTTGGGTTCATTCCTTTAAATACTTGAAGTGAAATCCATTGACGTTTTGCATATTTGGGTGAGATTTCCTTATCTCCCATTATAGTTTTGGTGGCCTCTTCTTTTGAAGGTATTGATAAATTGGTAATTCTCTTGGTAGTTTTTTGAAAGTGGACATTTCTTCCAAGAACATTACTTACACCTCATATGCTCATATTTTGACCTGAAGGTTGATTTGTTATGAAGGCGCAAGACTGGAGGACCTTATCAGGCCATCACAATCTCCTAGCCAACATAGACATATACACACATGAATTAACACAAAAATAGTCAACTCTCTTTTATTCATTTAGAACAACATTATAGAATTACATTTAGACATTTCATCTACAGGGCACTTGTTCTACTTCTCACACACTCCTACTGGCTTCTCTGCCAGTACCTCTCTCCCTACTCACTGCTCTTCCTGTGGACCTGCCTTCTCTTATCGTTCGCCACCTCTTTATGCCTTTGTTCATTCTTGAGGTTGGCATTGTTTTTCCTCTCTACATGTCATAGTATCCTCTTGTCATCCAATCAACAATGAAATCACCAAGCAGTTACCTCATTATTAGTAGCTCCACTGAGTTGGCCAATGATCATATTTCACAATAATGATGTGAAATACACTGATATCACCTTGCCACATGTCATGACCCAAATCGTCATCCACAGTCATTGATCATCATCTAAATGGTACCACATATGCCTCTGAGTCCACCATCGGTCTATCACCCAGACTCCAGTTCAACTTTTTCTAATGCCATTATGTTACACCAATGCCATATTATTGCCCCATCATTGAGACTAAAGTCATGTTCCATCGATATGAAGGAGTCTTGTTGAAGTCACCTTACACTCTATCCACCTCATCTCCACATCATTGCTCTGTAATCCACAACAAGGATGTGGATTACCCAATCTCTCCACACCATGCGTCAGCTTCATCACCACTATCACCCATGTCATTATGGCTGGGTCCCACATGCTATACAACTTTCCATTGATCCATCATTGAGACCTTAGTGCATCTCCCATCGATGCACCTATGCCTTGCTGATCATAGTTTGTTGTCCCGTCACTAGAACTCCTCCGAAAGTCCCATCGATACCATGTACTCACGCTGATGAGCCTATAACACAATTGCTTCTGCCATCGGGTCATTGCTGGAACACCAAATGTTGTTCTACCGATAGGCTAAAGCTTCGTCGATGAAGGAACAAAAATGGCCAAAGGGGTTGGAGCACGATGCTCCTGCATCGGACTCCCTAGGTAAATAAAATCCATGTGCTCCTACACATGCGTCTGATGCATTAACTTTTAGACTTAATTTATTTTTTTCCTTCTCTTCCAGCATCTCACCAGTACATTCGCTATCACCCACCAACAACTCTACACTTCACTCTCTTCTCCTCCTGTGGACTCTTGTCCACCATAGTCCAACCTCCTCCACCAGGTTCTCTTCTCTCTTCTCCTCTCTTTTGTGGGTTCAAACTCACCGCTAACCAACCACCTCCACCAAGTTTGTCCTGTCACATCCCCCACAACTTCTACCTGTAGGTAGGCATATCTACGCCACTCTACCACATCTGTACATTCCATAATTTTCTCTACCATGCTACTCACCTCATCAGGTACATGTGCTTCAAACTCAATATCACAAAAATCATAAAAAATAGAGTTTACATCATTCGCATTCATAGTTGCAACACCTAACTGCACTGTGATGTCATCCACATTCTAATGAGTTGTAATTACATCCTCTACTACTGCAATCACTTCATTTTCTTTCACCTTTGTTTCTCTGACCTCTTGATCCTTTTGCACAAGGACCTCCTCTTCTTTGTCTTTAGTCTGCATACCTGCTGCAACCATTTCCTTCTCTTCTTCTCTCTCATCCTTCTCCATCCAACTCAAACTGCAATGTCCCTTTCTGTTGTCCTCTTTCTTGGTTTCACTCTTCTTCACTGCTTTTCTTTCACTCTTTCCTACACTCTTTTCTTCTTTTCCTCGAACCATCTTCTTCAACACTTCACACAATTACTCAAGCCTTATCTCACTCTTCCCTAAGTCTACAAAAACTATCTGTCCCATCTTTTCAATCATCTCATCCTCCACTTTGTCCCAATATCATTCCCAAAACAATATCTACACAGGTCTCCTCACAACCCAACCCATTTTGTTTGCTACAATCATTCACTCTGCAAACATAGATCCTTCTTGCAACAAATCTCTTTAGGATTCAAGCCCTCTATATTTGCAAGTCTCTTCTCACTTGCAACAATCTCTTCTAGAACTCAAACCCTCTACAGTTATAGGTATCGCACTTACCCAATTATCCTCTACCTAACAAATATTCTAGAAGATGCTTCCTCTACCCACTCTCTCTTTCAGTGGAGGAATTCTACACCTTCTACCCAGCTTTATCCCTGCTAGAGGATAGTAGTTATAGATCCTCTTTCATGCCCACAAAAAACATTCATTTCCATAGCTCTTCTCAGCTCATCACCTGTAGGTCTTTTAGCTTCAACCCACACTCACAGGGCTTGCTACAACTGCCTCACATTCGATGCTCTGTTACAGACTCAGGACAACCAAATCTGATACCAATTGATGCAAACAAGAGATTAGAGGACTTTATCAAGCCGTCACAATCTCGAAGACAACACAGACATACACACATAGATTGACACAAAACTAGTCAACAACTATCTTTTATTCATTTAGAACAACATTACAAAATTACATTCAGACATTTCATCTATAGGGCACTTCCCTGTTCTACTTCTCACACATGCCTACTGTCTTCTCTGCTAGTACCTCTCTCCTTGCTAACTTCTCTTTCTGTGGACCTACCTTCTCTTATCGTTTGCCACCTCTTTATGCCTTTGTTCATCCTTGAGGTTGGCCTTGATCTTCCTCTCTGCATGTTGTAGTATCCTCTTGTTGTCCAATCAACAATGAAATCACTAGGCGGTTACCTCGCTATTAGTAGCTCCACTAAGTTGGCCAATGAAATCCTATTTCACAAAAATGATGTGAAATGCACTAATATCACCTCGCCACATGTCGTGACCCAAATTGTCATCCACTGTCATTGACCATCATCTCAATCGTACCACATACACCTTTGAGTCCACCATCGATCTATCACCCAGACTCTAGCTCAACTTCCGTTGATGCCATTAGGTTACACCAATACCATATTATCACCCCATCATTGAGACTACAAGTCACCTTCCATCGATACGAAGGAGTCTCGCCAAAGTTAGAGTACACTTTTTCCACCTCATTGCCACATCACTAATCCGTAATCCACAACAAGGATGTGGATTACCCAATCTCTCCACTCCATGTGTCGGCTTCATCACCATTGTCACCCATTTCATCATGACTGGGTCCCACATGCCATCCAAATTTCAATCTCTCCATCACTGAGACCTTAATACAGATCTCCCACCGATACACCTACGTCTCGCCATCATCATTCATCAGCTCGTTGCTGGAACTCCTCCCAAAGTCCCACTGATACCACCTACTCATGCCGATGATCCTGTAACACAACTACTTCTGCCATTAGGTCATCGCTAGAACACCAAATGTTGTTCTGTTGATAGGCTAAAGCTCCACCAAAGAAGGAACACTATTGACCAAAGGGGTTGGAGCATGATGCTCCTGCATCAATTTGACTCATGCATTACCTAATGAGGTTGTGCTTCAAGTTAATAGTTAGTCTTGGTTTGAGCTTGTGGATTATGAAGGAATCATATTCCTCACAGACATTTCTTTTCCAATGGACACTTGGCTCGTGACATGATTATGAATTCTCTCCCTAAACATCGAACTATGTACTCTGATGAAATGTCTCTTCTACTAACAGTGAATGTATGGGACTCCAATCACCTCCTAGGACTCCTTCCCCTTATTCTTAGATGAATAATAATAATATTGATAAAGGTCATGTTTCTCTTGCGTTTCCCATTGCTCCAGTTTTGGACATGCCTATTTCTTCTTCTCCCTATTCTTCTATTGGTTTTGCTCCATCTCTTAGAAACTTTGAGGGGCTTCTCCCCCTTATCTAAATGTTTCAAATTTGGTTATTGTTTCTCCTTGGACATTTTTGGAATGTAGGAATAAATATCTTCCTAAGAAGGATTCCTTTTCTCTTGACAAGCCCTTGGGGGCAAAGTTGTTAGGTTCAAGCTCTAGTGCTTGACCTGTTTCTCTCTATTTTTTTTTTGTGTTGCTTCTATTCTATATCAAAATTAGGGCCCTTCCCTATTTTTTTTAATAAAAAACATATAATTATATATTCTATCCTCAATATATATTTATTTATTTTTTAATTTTTTAATTTTTTTTCAATATATATTTATTATTATTCTTTTACTTCCTTTATATCTTAAATATTTACATATATTAATATTGATAAATTTTCATTTTTAATTTTATTAATTAAATGAATTATGGATCTTAGGATTTATATAAAAAAACTAATTAATCTATTGTTTATAAATTTATTTGAAATATCTATAGTATCAAAAATTATATTTTAATTTTTATATATATATATAGTTTCAAATATATTTATTTCATAGAATTGATTGATTGGATCAAATACAAATTTCTATGTCAAATATATAGTAATATAATCTATATTTTATTATAAATATTATATACAATTGTTATTAAATATAATAATTATATATAACTATGTAATTTTTATTAATTTATATATTCAAACATTCTATAAATAATAACCTTATTATCTTCATAATTGTTAGAATAAATTATAAATTATACATGAATAATATAATATACATTCTAAATTGTGTTTTTTTGTATATATTATTTTTATAAATTCCTTAACTTATAATGCCATATTAATATAAGTAATTTTATCTTTATTATATAAATGAATCATATATGTGTAATTAACTCTTTTTATTAATTTATTTTTCTTTTTTTCATGCTATTTTTTATCCCAAACTTCTATAGCTCTTGCTTTATTTTTCATTCTCCCCCCTCCCCCTCCTCCTACACCTCATCTCTTCTAAAGGCCATTTCTACAATCCTATTACTTATCGTCCTCTTCGTGATGATGGATTAATAGTTGTAGTTTGAAACATCAATTCAAAAAAGGCATACACAGTTAAAACCAAAAAAAATCTTACTACACTACTTTTTCCAACATTCACTTGCATAGTGACCATACTTGTAGAAATAATAACACTATACATTACTTTTATTAGACCTTTGGTTTGAGCTACTAATATTTTTTCTTAGTTCTAGAGATGAAGTGTGAGTTTCTTGTCCCCTCTTGACTATTTTTCTATCTAAAATTATCTACTCTAGAATTTCACCTTTTAGTGTTGTTTCTACCTCTTCCTCTATATTTCCTTCTAGATTTATTTCTTCCTCTCCCCTTGTCTCTTACATTGGATCGAGCTTTGAATAATTTATCTAGGGAAGAAGGTACCTATTTAGGCATTGTTCATGGGTTTTTATTGAACTCATCAACTCATTCACTTTCATATTTGAGAGGTATTTAGCCTCTTCTATCGGGATGACTATTGGGTAAAAATTTGAGGGAAAAATCTTAATGATGAGCAATACAAGATCATGGCGGTCCAAACTAGGACCCTAAGTGGCAATGAAAATTCAAAAATAGAGTTAGGGAACTTGACATAAAAAATTGAATAGGTTATTAACATAATTTGAAAAAAATGTAAGAGTAGAATTTGTAGTAAATTAAATGTAGTTTCTAGGCTACTAGTCATTTTTTGGAAAAGCGTAAATCTATCTTGCAAAAAAATGAAATTTCAATGTAGTAGTACTAAATTTTTAGGAAAAACATAAAAAGCAAGTGTATGTTTGACCAACCTAAGTACAATTTTTTTTTTTTTAATTTTTTTTTTTCAATATATGTAGAGGACACAGGCCTAGATGTGACACATTTTTTTGCATGTAAATAATTAGCTATGATATTTTTATCAGAACATTTCAAAATTATTAAAATGTATTTGTCTAACCACCATACCTTGGTCAAAAATTTATGAAATTCATTCTTTTAAAATCATATAGTATGCAAAGCATAGAATGTGACACATATTTTAGATTCAAAAAGTGTGAAATAGTTTAAAAATTATACAAGTTTTTCAATGAGCCTATCAATCAGGACTTTAGTCGTAATGTATGTAGAAAATCAATAATAATTATTTATTAAATTCAAAATAAGGAATATCTTAAATTGGTGGAAAGATGACAATTTTTTCAATAAACCCTTTTTGTTTCATCAAAATTGGATAAGAAAAAGTCACAAGCCACAAGGGCAAACTTAAGAAAACTAAGGAAATTTTGTAAAACACATTTTTTTAGTTGACTTTCCAGGTTTGGCAATCCCGAACCAAATCCCAAGCCAAATATGAGGGAAATCCCAAGGATGCAAATTTTGTCAAATAAAATGTATATCCGTTTCAAAATGGATATCCATTTTGAAAAATAGGTACCCATTCTTAGGTCTTCAAAACAAATATCCATTTTGAAAACCTAAAAACCCTCTTTAGTAAAATGGGCATAACTTTTGTGTTTCTTATCAAAATTTTGATTTTTTACAGGCGTTCAAAAGTTTATTAATAGCTCTACACAATAGACTAGGTAGTGTTTCTATATTATACACAAAAAATAATTATAATAATTTGAACTTCATATTTCATTTTTGAAATATCAAATGCTCACTATTCACATTCAAAGTCCCTTTTTCATAATTTTTTTGTAACGCTCATCTCAAAATGCTTGAAAAATTAGAAAAAGTAATCAATATTTATATTTATATTTTTTGTATTAAGGAGATGAACAAATCTTCATAAATCATCATATCTCTCTATCCCTTTTTCTACCTCTCTATATTTCACTATATCTTCCCTTAAGCTATGGACCTATCCCTCCACTTGTCTCTTTCTCCCTCCCTTTCTTTTTAACTCTTTAGACCTCTCCCTATTAATCTATTGAACTCTAGAATTAACTATCTACTTGTACATCCCTCCCTCCTTCCTTCTCTCTTTGTCCCTCTTTAGACCTATCTTTCTCACTCTCTGTCTCCTTGAGCTCTAGATCTATCTCTCTACCTCTCTCTCCATCCTCCCTTCCCTCTCTCTTTTCCCTCTTTAGATATCTCTCTTTCTCTCTAGACCTATATCTCTACCTCTTTTTTCCTCCATCCTTCCCTCTCTATTTTACACAATCTCAACCAAATTGGATATCAATTTTACTTAACCTACCCATCCTTGGAAACCAAATTAGAGTTTTATTTTCATATTTGATACATCATTGATATTTCCACTTTACAATATATAGGCGTACCTTTTGAATTTATTTTTCCTCTCTCCCTCTCCACCTCTCCCTCTCCACACACACACTCTCTCGCTCTCCCTTCCCTCTCCCCCTCCCTCACTCTCAACCTATCTCTCTCCCTTTCTCTTCTCCTCTCTCTTTACAATGTCATATCTATCTCTAGATATCTCTTCCTCATTCTATCCCTCTCTCCTTCTCTCTCCCTCTCTCCCTATCACTCCTATAGAGAGTAGAGACAGAATTTGAGAGGAAGATAGAGGGAAGTAGAGAGGAAAGGTAAGAGAGCTAGAGAGGAGAGGGAGAGAATATATATATATATATATATATATATATATATATATATATATATATATATATATATATATATATATATATATATATATATATATATATATATATATAAAGGATAGAGAGGGGGAAGGAGGGTGGGATGGAGTGAGGGGTATGTAAAGAGAGAGAAGTAGAGAGGGAGGGAGGAAGGGAGATGTAGAGATAGAGAAGTATGGTAGGATGAATATAGGGAGAGGTAAGTAGATAGAGAGGAAGATGGAGATGTGAGATAAAGAGAAGTAGAGACAAAGAGAGAGATAAGGTGGAAGGAGAGATGGAGATGGAGAGGGAGAGAGACAAGGGGAGAGAGAGAAGAGAGAGAGAGAGAGAGAGAGAGAGAGAGAGAGAGAGAGAGAGAGAGAGAGAGAGAGAGAGAGGTAATGAGATATTATGTTATGAGAGATTAGGTTGGGAGGGATAAAGGGATACGTAGGTAGAGAGAGAGGGTGAGTGGAGATAGAAAAAACTAGAGAGGGAAGGTGAGAGAGGTAGAGAGGAGAGAGAGGGTGAAGATAGATATAGAGAGATATCTAAAGGGAGAGGGGAGAATGAGGGAGGGATAGAGTGAGAGGTAGGTAGAGAGAAGTGAAGAGGGGTGATAGAGATAAGTAGAGAGGGAGGAAGGGGGAGGTAGAGATAGAGAGGTAGGGTGGGAGGGATATAGGGAGAGGTAGGTAGACATAGAGGAAGATATAAATGGGAGATAAAGAGAAGTAGAAACAAAGAGAGAGATAATGTTGGAGAGATAGAGGGAGAGATAAGTAGAGAGATGGAGGGTGACCAAACTACCTCTTTCTATCTATATCTCTACGTCTCTTTATCTCCCATCTACATCTTCATCTTTTTCTACCTACCTCTCCCTATATCCCTCCCACCCAACCTCTCTATCTCTACCTCTCCCTTCCTCCTTCCATTTCTACTTCTCTTTATCTTCCCTCTCTATTTATTTCTACCTAACTCTCACTCCATCCCTTCCACATTACCCCCTTTCCCTTTATATGTCTCTCTATATCTATTTTCCCCCTCTCTTTCTCCTATATACCTCTTTCTCACCTTTCCACTCACCCTCTCTATCTACCTACTAGAACCGAAGAAAATGGTAGAATGGATGATGATGTATTTGCACCCACTTTCAAAGAGGCTCCACTCAAGGATAACCCTAGAGATCTCAATGCAAATGAGATTGAAATATTGCAATAGGTCTATCCTAGAGATTGAATGATAGATAATGAGGGGTTCACCACCAAGTGTAAACTTGGAAGAGACAATGAAATGGAAAACACAGTGTGATATGAAAACTAATTCTAAGACCTAAGAAAGTCAACAAAATATAACAAAAAGCTATGAAACTGAAAGCGTGCACTTGTAAGACGGAAGAGGATAGAATGGGGGTATGAATCATTGAAAAAAATTGTTGTTGATGCTGTCTGAGACTCATTCGCTAGGCTAGGCGAATCAGTCCAATTTTTGGGAAAATGTGCGAGAACATGTTTTAGTCAAAAGGGTATCCAGATCTATAAAAATCTTTCTTAGGCCTGTATAGTGGGACTCATTCACCAATAGTGGTGAATCAGTCCACTTCTGCTTTTCTGGAAGTTTTGAACTAAATTTTTTTCCTCTCGGTCTGCTCTACTCCTTTCGACTTACTTCCAGATCCAAAACTAAAAATTTCCAAGTCTGTAGACCTTCTCCAAGCTTCTCCAAGGCTTTATGACAACTTTAGGGATATTGAGGACGTGAAATTTTTTCTCCACGTTTGCTTCTTGGAAAATATACAACATAGCCTTGCAAATCACACACAAGAAGAGGGGAAAATGTTGTGGGGGTTAGTGAATAGAGGTTTTCCTTGGTCAAACCCCTTGTTGGTAATTAAACCTTGAACTGAAAGCAAATATAAAAGGAGAATTATGAATGAACATAAGATAGTTTTGCAACTCACCAAACCTTGGCAATAAGGTGCTGCAATAATGCTTGAAATGGTTGCAATGGATGTGGTTCTTGAATCTAGCTTGAAGGAGATAGATCTTGCTTAAAATACTTGCTTGGATCATTAACTCTACATCACAAATGTTAGCACAATAAGAAACATGAAGAATGCAATATTTGACATGATGATTGATACTTGAAGAATGCTCTTGAAAACTTGATAATATACCCTTGAAATGCCTTGAAAGCTCTTGTGAATGCTCAGATGCTCTTATGAACTCTTGAATGCTTGTAAAATTTTCTAGGTGTGAATATGAGTGAAAGAACCTTGTATTTATTCTTAATTATGCAAGAATTCTTGAAATTACAACACTACAAGATGACATTAGATCTAGGAGAATAAAATTTTACTAAAAATTTGAATTAAATTTGAATTTTGGTCATAGGGGACTCATTCGCCCAAGGTGGCGAATGAGTCCCATCAAACATAATGTATGGGACCAAAAATCAAAAGTGCCTAGAAATGCATGAAACCTACATCAGGGCCAAAAATACCTAGTGGGACTCATTCATCCAAGGTGGTGAATGAGTCCCAAAAACTAAATCTAGGCCACACAAGCTAGGAAGACTTGAATTATGATTGGTTACTGATTGGTGTCAAGATTATCTTCAAAAAGATGCAATAAATGAGGCTTGTGGATGAAAAATAGGGCCAATTAAAGCATAAGAAAGCTCCCAATTATTAATGAAAAACCTAGAGGAATGTGAAATTGTGATAAAAAACTTTACAACACTCTAAATAAGGTAAGATTAAGGTTGATTATGATTAAAATGCTTAACTTATTTGATAAAACCTTAGAAATGTGTGAAAGTGTGTTGCAACACTTCACAACACTTTAGCAAGGAACCATTAAAATCCCATTAGTTCACAAGGTCCCAATACCTAATATGAATGTTTTACCCACATTACAACACTAAATCAAGGAAACATTAAGCCAAAATGACAAAGAGGGCCCAAACAAGTTAGAAAAAGTAGAAGGGTTAGTTTTTCAATGACTCCATTTAGCCCCCACTTTAGTGAGAGGATGCACATACTTCAAACTCACACTAAAGTAGACAAACACACATCAAGAGGGGTTCCAATGTATCAATGCTAGCAAGACAAGATGACAATGATCGAGAGGGGTGATCAATCCCCTAGGATCAAGATCCCAAAACAAACTAACATGAGCACAAAGGAGCACACATGAGAATGATATAAAGAGCCATGACAAGGCCAAGCATACACTGCCAAAGAAAAAAAGAGAAACGAGGGAGATAAAAAGAATCTGATCAAGCTTCGATCATTTTTCCATCTCGATGTGGATCAGATCTAGGTTGTTTGTCCGAAAAATGTATACTCACTTTGAGGCGATGAAACTTCTGGTTGTCTGTTAGGTGAGAAGTCCTAAAAGGTGAGAAACATACACTCATGGCTGGTATTCACTCACACACATGCAAGTGGCTATGGGTAAAGTCATGCCTCAGATTGTGCTTCTTGCTCAACCATACCAAAGTTATACCTCTTGATAACTTTAATAAGGTGCCACAAAAAATTATTTTTGAGGTTCATGAGGTAAGCAAAAATTCGTATTCTTGGAGCTCATGAACAAACATGATGGAACTAAAAGAATGCAAGCTATGTTATGCAAGGTTTCCATATAACAACAAATGCAAAATGAAACATGCAAATAATGTTTAAAGGAGTCAAGTTCTTAGTTCATGGGAGGTCTTTAATTTAGGGAAAATTATGCCTAATGTCTCTAAGAGAGGACCAATCAGAGAATAGAGAATTCTCAACTTAGGGGATGTAGTGTGTCACATCAAGCCAATAAGAGGAATGCAATATGCTAAGAGAGATCATGCTCCTGGAGGACATTACACCCAATTTCATCCACAAAGCGAAAAACACATCATATGAAGTAAGAAGGCTACACTAAGAACCGAGAAAAAGGAAAATGCAAAAGAATAATGCCAATGTATGCCCGCGCTTTAAAGAAACTACTAAACACCATGCTGTGAGAAATTACTTTAAAGTAGCAAATGAAAAATTCTAACAAAAAGACATGAGAGCCAACTTGGAAAGCCCTATGCCAAGTCATCTGTTTCTAGGTAAAGCTATGCCATGCGAGAGAAAAATAAAATAAAGGGTTTCCCCCAAAATGAAAACACCAAACACATAAGGGATCTATGGATTTGGGGTTAGTATGTTCTTTGCTACAATGATATTAGAGAGCTCAGACTATCATCATCCCCCAAATACACATAGAACTAGAAGAATGTCACAAAGAGAGTGAAAAAAAAGAAAAACCTTTTGGGTCAACATGGAAGAAACACGAATTCCTTGACACCTTGCATCATCTCCAAATGGAAAACACAAGACAAAAGAGAAAATGAAAAGGAAAAAGAAAATGAAAGCCTTTTGGGTTAACATGGAAGAGACATAGGGTGTCTCAATTCCTTGTGTCATCTCCATAAGGAAAACAAAAGACAAATGAATAGGATATAAAGAAAAGGAAAAGGAAAAAGAGAAAGCCTTTTGGGTCAACATGGAAGAGACATAGGGTGTCTCAATGCCTTGCATCATCCCCAAAAGGAAAACACAAGACAAATGAACAAGATATAAAGAAAAGGCAAAGGAAAAAGAGAAATCCTTTTGGGTCAACATGGAAGAGACATAGGGTGTCTCGACGCCTTGCGTCATTCCCAAAAGGAAAGCACAAGGAAAATGAACAAGATATAAAGAAAAGGAAAATGAAAAAGAGAAAGCCTTTTGGGTCAACATGGAAGAGACATAGGGTGTCTCGATGCCTTGCGTCATCCCCAAAAGGAAAAGGAAAAAGATATAAATATTTATAAAGTGAAAGAGATATATGACATAGAGAAGAATGAAGGTACAAATAGAGGAATGTCATGAAGAGAGAGAACATCAAACAAAACATCATAGGGGATCACATTATTCACATGCAATCACACAAAAGAAAATGAAAAAGAAATAAGGAAAAAGGCTAGTAAGGCAGATGCAAGTCAACCTACAAGCAGGTCATCCGCCTCCCAATAATGTTCTATGTATACCAAAGGAGGGAAACTTTCCAAAGGGACAAGAGCAAGTGTTGAACTAGGAGAAGCACAAGGAAATTTTTCATTTAAGCTCATGGAAGAGGAAAAAAATGTATTCAATTCATTATGCACCTCTTCATTAATTTTAGCAACCTCGTCATTAGATCATCTAAGTTGATCACAACACAAGGTCGAATGATAATGTCCATAGAAGAGTTCAACTCTTGTTGTGGAGGTTGCATTGATTTTTCTTGTTTCAGCTAGGGAGGAGAGTCATCATGCATTGCTTTAGTCAAGTTCAGATCTTGATTTTCTTTGCTTAATTCTTCGTGTAACTTGCGAGCAAGTGAGCAACGTTGATGCCTACGCTCTCTAGCACCTATGTTTCTTTTAGTTTGATTTTCAAGCTGTGTTTGTGTAGGAGCAGGTTGATCAACCGTAGGTTTCTTTTCTTCCCTAAGGGGAGGAATAGAAGGAACCATAGGAGGTTGTTCAACCACTTTCTATTTAACTTTGTATTAAATTTATTTTATTCTACGAGGTGTTATAGGTTGGTTTCATTGTCTCTTGGTCGTTTGTAGGATGTAGGTGAAATTTTTGTTTTTGGTTGGTCTTGGTTGTTTGGCTCTTGTTTAGGTTCAAGCATGGTTTCATCAAGGATGGTAGGTTGAGATGTTGATGGGCACATGTTTCAGAGAGATAGTTGGGCTATCTTCTTTTCCTTGAACTTTTGATAGGACAAGAAAAAGAAGTATTCTCAAGGTTTTATAGGTTCCCTGGGTTTGGGCCAAAAGGTATCTAGGGAAAAGTTTCCTTTGGAAGACAAGGGGTAAAAGCCGCTATGGTGGACAGTGAATATTTAATTTTCAAAGGGAAAATTTAAACATTTATGCACAATCGAAGGGATGGCTTTCATGAAGTGAAGCCATGGGTGGCCTAGCTTTACATGAAATTGGTTAGACTGCGGGATGATGGAGAATGTGACATCTAATGTTTTTGGTCCTATTTGCAATGGTAAGGTGATTGATCCTATTGTAGGGAAATAAAAACCATTGTGTCTCTTGATCTATGCTTTTAGTTTATCATATTCATCTCGATAAAGTTCATACAAAAGTAAAATTTCCTCAGCGATCACATTCTCTCCATAGGAGGGATCTATTAATATCCCATTAGTGGGCTTTTCATAGATACAACTGGCTATGTAGAGAGGACCATCGAGAAATTTTTTAAGTATATCCTTAGAGGAGAAAGCAATGTCAAGAGAACTTTTAGGTCAGCCCTTATGAGGGATGATGTCAATCATCCCTACCATTTCATGTATAGGATTGAAATTGTTAGAATCATTGTTTTTATCATCGTTCATATTGACTATGGCAGGTGTATTATTATTGCTTTCCTTATTCCAATAGTTATGAATAAAGTGACTAAGACCATAGATAATTTGATTCCCATTTCCATTTTTAAGCACTATCCTTAGATTTTGTATAATGGGAACCAAGCTAATGTCTATGCATTCACTAAGGATAGAGGCTTGTAAGTTTTCAAATGTTTCATCTAATATGTGTAGGACATCTTGTGGGATTTGAAGCATAGTGTATAAATCATGGGCCATGGAGGGTTGACTAACAACACTATCAGGAAGAGAGTTAGAAGCCCCAAGATCCACTATGATTGTACTATCGTGGGATGACATGAGTCTCAAACTTCTTCTCACTATGGTATTAGCAATAGGACACCAAACACTCATGCAAAGGCTACTAAATGCGGGGTGAATGAAAATTATGGAAAGTAAAACATAAATGCAGAAACAACAAACAAAAAATTAGAAACTGAACTATAAATGCCAGAAAATGCAGTAAAAAATATGCAAAGGGAATAATTCGCCCTAGGTGGTGAATGAGTCCAAGTACTAATTTTTTTTAATTTTTTTTTGAATTTTTGAATTGTATTTTATGATTTTTATGTTTTCTAATGCAAATATGAGATGCAAATGCAAAATTTTACTAATTTTTCATGAAATTAAATGCAACAATGCAAGCTATATGAGCTTTTCACTAATGCAAGAATTGAAACCCTAGAATGCAAATTAACCAATGCAAAATCTAATGCAATGTTAATGAAAGCTAAATATAGGATGTAAATGCACTCTAAATTAGAATAATGATGTCCTAAATGTAGGTTCACCAAAATGGAACTGAAGAAAATGGTGGAATGGATTGTGATGTATTTGCACCCACTTTCAAAGAGGCTCCACTCAAGGATAACCCTAGAGATCTCAATGCAAAGGAGATGAGATATTGCAATAGGTTTGTCCTAGAGATTGAATGATAGCTAATGAGGGGTTCACCACCAAGTGCAAACTTGGAAAAGATAATGAAATGGAAAACACGGTGTGATATGAAAAATAATTCTAAATTACCTAAGAAAGTCAACAAAATGTAATAGAAAGCTATGAAACTGAAAGTGTGCACCTGGAAGACTTAAGAAGACAAAATGGAGGTCTGGATCATTGAAAAATCTACTATTGATGCTAATTGGGACTCATTCGCCAGGCTTGACGAATCAATCTAGTTTCTAGGAAAATATGTGGGAATAGGTTTCAGCCAAAAGGGTATCCAGATTTGTAAAAATCTCTATCAGGCCTGTACAAGGGGAATCATTCACCAATAGTGGTGAATCAGTTCACTTCTACTTTTCTAGAAGTTTTAAACTATATTTTTTTCCTCTCAGTCAGCTCTGATCTTTTTGACTGGTTTCCAGATTAGAAACTGCAAATTGCCACTTGTAGACCTTCTCCAAGCTTCTCCAAGGCTTTATGACAACTTTAGGGATTTTGAGGACTTGGAAAATTTTCTCCACCTTTTCTTCTTAGAAAATATACAACCTAGCCCTATAAATCACACACAAGAAGAGGGGAAAATGTTGTGGGGGTTAGTGAATAGGGGTTTTCCTTGGTCAAACCCCTTGTTGGTAATTAAACCTTGAAATGAAAACAAATATAAAAGGAGAATTATAAATGAACAAAATATAGTGTTGCAACTCACGAAACCTTGGCAATAAGGTGCTGTAATAATGCTTGAAATGACTGCAATGGATGTGGTCCTTGAATCTAGCTTGAAGGAGATAGATCTTGCTTAAAACACTTGCTTGTATCATGAACTATACATCACAAATGTTAGTAGAATAAGAAACATGAAGAATGCAATCTTTGACATGATGATTGAAACTTGAAGAATGCTCTTGAAATGTTGATAATCTACCCTTGAAAGTCCTTGAAAGCTCTTTTTAATGCTTAAATACTCTTGTGAACTCTTGAATGCTTGTAAAATTTTCTAGGTGTGAATATGAGTAAAAGAGCCTTGTATTTATACTTAATTATGCAATAATTCCCAAATTTACAACACTACAAGCCAACATTAGATCTAGGAGAATAAAATATTGTCAAAAATTTGAATTAAATTTGAATTTTTCTCATAGGGGACTCATTCTCCCAAGGTGGCGAATGAGTCCCATCACACATAATGTATGGGACTAAAAATCAAAAGTGCCTAGAAAAGTGTGAAACCTGCATTGGGGCCAAAAAGACCTAGGTGGGACTCATTCATCCAAGGTGGTGAATGAGTCCCAAACACTAAATTTGGGCCACACAAGCCAAAACGACCTAAATTATGATTGTTTACTGATTGGTGTCAGGATTATCCTTGAAAAGATGCAATAAATGAGGCTTGTGGATGCAAAATAGGGCCAATTAAAACATAAGAAATCCCAATTATTAATGACAAGCCTAGAGGAATGTGAAAGTATGTTACAACACTTTGCAACACTCCAAATAAGGAAAGATTAAGGTTGATTATGATTAAAATACTTAACTTATTTGATAAAACCCTAGAAAAGTGTGAAAGTGTGTTGCAACACTTCACAACACTTTAGCAAGGCACCATTAAAATCCCATTAGTTCACAAGGGCCCAAAACCTAATGTGAATGTGTTATCCACATTACAACACTAAATCAAGGAAACATTAAGCCAAAATCACAAGGAGGGCCCAAACAAGTCAGAAAAAGTAGAAGGGTTACTTTTTTGATGACCCCACCTACTTCTCCCTCTCTCTCTCCCACCTCTCATCTCTCATTACCTACCCCTCCTTCCCTCTCTCCATCCTCCCCTCTCTCTATCCTTGTCTCTCTCTCGCTCTCCCTCTCTCTCTATATACCTCTCTCTCTCTCTCCTTCCCTCTCTACTTCTCCCTATCTCCCTTCTCTCCCTCTCCCTACATTTCACTCTACCCCTCCCACCTTACCTCTCTCTTCACTTCCCTTTATACTTATCTATATATCCCCTCACCCTCCCTCTCTATAGCTCCCTCTCCCTCTATCCCTCCCACCTTACCTCTCCCTCTCTCTCTGTCTTTACTTCTCTTTATCCCCATCTCCATCCTCCCTCTTTATCTCTACCTCTACCTCTACCTTCCTCCCTCCCTCTCTACTTCCTTTATCTCCCCTCTCTGGCTCTCTTTCTATGTACTTCTCACTCCATTCCTCCCTCTTTCCCCATGTATCTCCATTTATATATCTCTCTATATCTCTCTTATCTCTCTCCTCTCTACCTATTTAACCTTCCCTCTCTAGTTTTCTCTGTCTCCACTCACTCTACCTATTTAGGGAAAGTTAGGTAATGAGATATTAGGATGGGAGGGATAGAGGGATAAGTAGGTAGAGAGATGGTGAGTGGAGATAGAAAGAAGTAGAGAGGGTGAAGAGATATATAGAGAGATATATAAAGGAAGAGAGGGGGAATGAGGGAGGGATGGAGTGAGAGGTAGGTAGAGAGAAGTGAAGATCAGAGATAGAGAGAAGTAGAGAGGGAGGGAGGAAGGGGGAGGTAGAGATAGAGATGTAGGGTAAGAGGGATATAGGGAGAGGTAGTTAGATAGAGATGAATATGTATATGGGAGATAAATATAAGTATAGATAAAGAGAGAGAGAGAGAGGTAAGGTTGGATGGATAAAGGGAGAGATAGGTAGAGAGATGGAAGGTGACCACATTACCTCTCTCTATCTTTGTCTCTACTTCTCTTTATCTCTATGAAGATTTGTTAATCTCCTTACTACAAAAAATATAAATATTTCATTATTGTTACTTTTTCTAATGTCTCAAGTATTTTGAGATGAGTGTTACAAAAAAATCATGAAAAAGGGACTTCGTATGCAAATAGTGAGTATTTGATGTTTCAAAAATGAAATATGAAGTTCAAATTATTATAATTAATTTTTTGTGTACAATATAGAAACACTACCTATTTCATTATGTAGAGCTCTCAATCACCTTTCCAACACCTATAAAAAATCAAAATTTTGATAAGAAACACAAAAGTTATGCCCATTTTACTAAAGAGGGTTTTTTAGGTCTTGAAAACGAATATCCATTTTAACTTTCAAAATGGATATTTGTTTCAAACGGAAATTAATTTTTCTTTTCAAAATGGATATCTATTTTGTTTGAAAAATGGATATCCATTTTGAATACATAAATTGGTGAGTTAATTTTGAGAAACAAATATTTATTTTGGTTTGGTATTACCAAACCAAATTCAAATTTTACCCGATCCATACAAAATGTCAACATTTGTTTTTTGTGATTTTGGTGAAGTAATTTTTTTTTTCTCATTGCCACTTTTTGGACCCCCATGATCTTGCACATGCCTTGATTTTTTCCACAATCCTTTTCTCTTCCATAGTTTCACTATCTATCCTACACTAATTTATCAAACTAAAAAATATTGTATGGAAGTCTCCATCCTTCATTTGAAGAGTTCCATAATCTCTCCTAAGAATTTGGAGTTTAACTAACCTCACCTTATTAGTCCTTTTAAGACTAGTTTGGAGCATTTCCCAAGCCTCCTTTGTGTAGTTACCTATTGTTATTTTGCAAAAAAATGGCTTCTATCAAGGCCACCTCTATCAAACTTATGAATTTATAATATTTAATTCTAGTGTCCTTCAATTGGATTTTTTTGAATTTTTAAGAAGTACATATTGTAGTGTCAAAAATTTACACACTTATAATTTCACTATATTTTATGTTCACTTTGGTGTCCATTCCTTTATCATTTTTGTGGGTTCATTTTATCCCTTACATCAATCATCTTCTTTCTCAAGATGCTCATGCCTCCTTTCCCATGGTCACTTTTTTGTCTTTCTTTTGTGTTACCCTTGTGTTTTTATAGTCTCCCATTGTTTTTGAGAGTAAATTATCTAAACACTAGTTCCTTGCATGGATGTCCATGTTGCATGCTCTCACCTTGTGATTTTTTTGGTAATCTCTTCTAAGTGTTTTTCCACTTTGTCAAATTCCTAGCTTAGTAGAAATGGCTTGTCAACCTCTTCCCCTTTCCTCTTTTTTTTGAAGCAATATTTCATTTGGAAAATCTATTTCAGATATCTCTTGGTCTCTCACATAGCTCTCTAAATATCTATAGATTTATAGTAAATTATCTAATATCTCTCTCTTCTTCTTGGATTCCTAAAGCCTTTACATGCGATGCTATTCTAGTTTTTCATTCTCATTATAAGAATTTTATTCTTGTGCCCCTAAGCACCTTGGTATTATCACACCCCTTATCTTTCATTTAATCATTATTCTTAATTCTAGATGTACTTAGAGTAAGAACATGCAATATTTTATCAATCTATCTATCTTGGTCTCTATAAAAGTAGAATTACCAAAATATGGGTTTGACTAAGCCAAGCCCCTAAACAACCCAATTTTGTTCCCCTTTTTCCTATCTTTGCAAAAAATTAAAAAGCACTCAATTGCATGGAGGTTTACAAGTGCTTTCTTGTAAATTTATTTTTATTGTTAATCTAAATCATTTCTATATTAGTTTATTTCTTTGTGTTTCATTAGATAGTATTTTTTGGCACTTTTTTTTTTTGATTTTGCACATCCATTGAACAACACAGTTGAATCTTCAAAATTTCTAGGATTTTTTTGTAAGCTATTTGCATGGACAATATTGCAATGGGTAGAAATTTGTGTGATGCACAAGTGTCCTAGCTAGTGGCTTCCTCTAGTTGGATCATGGTTCCTCTTTTCATCCTCTTTTCGTATTTTAATTTATTTCTATAAATTATTATTTTTTAAGAAATTACATTTATAAGCTTTCCTAATATTTTAGTGAAATAAAATTATTTATTTTAAATTATTTTATAGATTGTGTATTTATTATATTAAATAGTAATAAACTAGTACAATCCTAATGTGAAAGTAGAGAAAATCATTTGGCTATACGTCTTAGCTAAATTATCATTTTTTCTCTTTTACACATATGCTATTGGGCTAGTCAGATTTGTGAAACGATTGACTATAAGCTCCCATAAATAATTTGAAGCCATTATAGTCTCCATATTTTTTGCCTACACATAATAGTTTTTCTCGTCAAAAGATGATGGTTATTACTAGCTCTTGCTATCACCGCCAACCACACTTCAAACTTAGAAAAAATTCTAAACCCCAAACTACAATTCTTAACACACTCTAAAACTATGGATTTGATACCATCCTATTGGAATAGAAGCCAAATTAAAAAATAGAGAATAAAAATTTGATACAAAATTATTGGAATAAAACCAAAGGAAAGAAATGAGATCCAAGGAGAAAGGGAAAATCTCATAAAACAATGAAAATATAACTTCTATTTATCTCAAAATTATTTTTTACAAAAATAATTATAGACTATTCTCATTCTATATACTCTCATCTAGAGTTGTTTCTTGTGTACTTGTAGTTGCTATTGCTACACCAACTTCTTCTTCCCTATACCATTCTTCTCCACACATCTAATATTGTTGATGTAGTTTCATTTTGTAACAAACTATCTCTACCAATTGTTCTCTTCTTATTTTCCTTTTATTTTTCTCATCCTTTTAAAATTCACCTACTAACAACCAATTTCCTCCCAATCTTGAACTACTATTCAAAATTCTCAAATTTAAGAATAAAAAATAGAGCCCCCAATATTAATTATTGTTTGGTGGTTACAAGGGGAATGTAGGTTGCAATATTTGAGAGATATTTGTGAGATATAAGGTAGATGTGTAACTCAAGATTAAAAATTCTAATAATGATATGCTACACCAACATTCTTATAGGGATTTTTAGTAGTAGTATAGTAAAAATGGCCCAAATTTATCTATGGGCATGTGCAATGAGAGAATGTAGCCATGATGTGAATGAAGCATAGTAGAAGTAGTGCTTCAATGGTAGAGAAAGGAAATTAGAATACACCATCTTACATAATCACAAGCCTTCGTCTCTCATGACTATTCTAGATAGCCTATTTTGTTTAATAAGTTTTATGTAGAAGGATATTATTTGCACTTATCTTGAGGGTATTAATAACAACAATGGGTTGGATATGCATACAATTGGAAACAAGAATTAACCTATGCAATGAACTAAAACTAAAGAAAAATAAAATAAAAATTCTACTCCCTAAAACATATCACTAAACATTTGATATCATAAGAAAAATCCACAACACAATGACAAGGATTTTATAGTGAAACAAAAATCAAAATACTATTAAATTCAAAATATTTTTTATAAGTTATTTTATTTTTTTGAAGCTCATAACTACAAATTTTCACTCGCATCACTTATTACTAGATTTTTTTTAAAAAAATTATGAGATTGTGGACAAACATGGTTGGTGACAACATCAATAATAATGGCAATAGAAGATCTAAGATATTACATGAAGTATTAAAATGTAGAAAAGAAGTCTAAGTGACATACAAACTTAGAGAAACATAATACCTTCTATGAGATTTTTGATGATATAAAGTGTTATGTTGATATTGAGTTGCTCTTTAAAATTTCAATGTGACAACATATACTTGTAAATTTTCTATTTTGAGAATGCTTGGAAATAGGTGAATTTATAGATTTGACAAGGAAAAATGAAGGGTTAAGATTAGATTGATATGAAAGGTGAGGATATTTCATGAGAGAAAATTTAAATTTAAATTTGGGAGGGAGAAGAGAATTAAATACAGATGGTTGGTGGATGCAGGACTAGGATCGAATTGTTTAGGTGGATGGTGAGAATTAAAAGTTAGTTTGGATTCAGATTGAAGACAATTATGGATTGAATGAATATGATTTGAATAATTTATTCAGATGAATAAGAATAAAAATGTTTTACTTTGGTTGTTGTGGTCAAACAAATTGTGAACATGTGTAGTTCCTTGTAATTTGTTTCTTTTTGTCATCTTCCAAGGGAATAGAATAGGGTGATTGGTATTTTAGTGAAGTGGACCTCTAAGCATTTGGAGAGGTGGGATATTGGTGACTGGGGACTTCTGTCCTTAGAGTATTCTTTGTCCCTCGAAAAGTTAATCATGGAGGACAAGCATATGTAACTGGTTCTTTGGTTGGTGGTTTTTGTGGGATTGTGGCCTTTTTCTTTGTAATGTTTCTTTGATTCAATAATTTTTTACCCCTTTTTTAAGAAAAAAAAATTAAATAAAAGAAGTAGTGCTAGAGGAATAGTCCTAATTAATTAAGAAAATATAATTAATCTAAGTAATTAGTTTTTTTTATGATGAGAAGGTTGATATTACTAGGATATTAAGTGTGTTTAATGTGGTGATGTTAGATGTGTCATTAGCTATAAAATGATTAATTTTAGGTTTCTACAACCACACCACATGTAGTCCTAGTCTAATTGAATTATTCATCTATTTTCTATCATTAATCAAATCATTATACATAATTTAATATTATCAAACATAGATCCAACTTGGCTATCTTATCTATGTCATGTCTACAAGTGCAAATTCATCATTGTAGCTATGCTCTAGATAATTTTCAATACAAACTCAAAATAAAAAATTATCTAATTGGTCCTCACCTTATACTTTGGCCCCATGCTCAATTTATACATAAATCTTAACACGACTATTTATAGCATGTTATATATTGGCACATAGGAAACAAAATATTGTATCTTAAAATTATTTGATCATACTGCACAATTTCAAAGTTCAATTATATCTCTAGGTGAAACCTCAAAAGGATTTGAGTCTAATAAAAATAAAGCCACATATTTTATGTTATTTAATGCAATTGAATACTTCAACTATTATCTTTGGGAAACATCTACACAACTAATTTTGCAAGTTCATTCCTTCTACATATATGCTATCTATTGAATTATTTCAATTCAACATATCCCATTACACTATCCCATAGTTGTAGACATATTTTCTTATGATACATCCCCCTTCCATATTTTATATTCAAGAAACCATAACATAAGATTCATATTATCTAGAAAAAACAAAATAGTAAACATATGGCGAATGAAAAAATACATAATGGTTTCCCATTAAACTCCAAAATTTTGTGTTTGTCAACTTATTAATAACACCTCTAGGTGTTTATTCTATTCACATTTTCCTTGCATTAAATAGTGAAACATCATTAATATTTCCCACATGTTCTCAAAATTTCAACATTTTGTTATTTTTCTCCAACCCACCTCTCTTCGTCCTCTTAATTCAATAGGAGAATTTGGGTTGAAAGATTTGAATAAAACCCAATCATCAAGAATAGCTCTCAAATTACTTATCTTATTCCTTAGACCTGTACAACAATTGGCATGTATAGTGCAAACTTCTTCTAATTGTGCTTTTGGCTCACAAAATCCACCAAAGTAGCTTGTATCATGGAATAAGATATTGATGCCTATATGAGTAAAATTTGTGGAATATTTCATCATGTCAAAGATATTTTGATCATGTGTGTTAGGATATAAAGTGGTATAGGCATGCCAAAGTTCATAGAATTTAGTAGTTCGTTCATTAGCATTGACAAATGATAATCCTGTATTTGGATGGTTTGATATATCATGTGGATTATGGTTGTAGGAATCACAAGATATTTGGAAATCTACCCCCATTGAGAACCTTTGGAATGGATTTCGTAACCACATTATATCTGCATCCTGTAAAATAATATTTAAAAGTAATTATTAAAATCTTCCAAAAAGGATGGATAGTAAAAGTATAAACTTATAATATTTTAAAAGAAAATTGATCCTCAAAGAAAAATATGTGATGAGGAGGATAAAAGTGGGAAGAAAGATAAATTGAAAGATTAAAGATTTTGGATTTTGATGGAAAAATCAAACATTTAAATATAATATATTGGAATAACAAACAATGTGGAAGTCAATGTTGATTAATTATTTTTATTCAATATTTTTATTATTGAATAAAATTTTAATATTTGAATTATAGCAATTCTAGTATTCTATAATTATAATTATTGTATTAAAAGTATGGTATTGTGGAACCTTTTTTATTTATTTTATCTCATTTTTTCTTATAAAATACACTTGTCTCATTACATCAAAGATTAATGTTAAACTTTTGGATGATATTAGGATTTCAATTGATTTTGTTAATGAAGAGTTAGGATGAATTTAGATATATAATTTTTTTTTATTGAAATAAAGCTTTGTAATCCATCATTGCACTAAGATATTTCACATTAATATGTTCTAAATTAATATTTTGTGCTTAATTAAAAAGTTCATTTATACTTAAACATCAAACTTATTTAGATAACTACATAGCCTACTAAATATTCATTTCTATTGTCACAAATATAATTTTTTATTAAATATATGAAGGTAATTATAATCTTCATAATACATTATTCTTAGGTTTAGTTAAATATTTTAAAGTCAATCCATATGGGAAATGAAATTATTACAATAACATCAAAGTTTCGATGATCTCAAGAGAAAATCTTTTGATTTTTACTGTACATTATATTGTTTAAAAAAAGTTAAATTGATTTTATTGAAATAATCTATGAGCTTTGAAGGTCCTATCTTTTATTGACATATCTACATTTAACTGTCAAATTGATTTTAAAAAAAAAAATTAGTGTGCTGAAAAACTTTTAATTTAAACTTGTGTATAAAATTTATTTTTTGTAAATATATTTTAAAATAAAATATTTTTTTCCTAAGAAAACAAATTCAAATTATTTTACAATTCTTTATCTAATATTTAGATTGATAACTTATATAAAAATTCTACCAGTTGTCCCAACTACCTTATGCACAATTGTTTATTGGTTTTGTAATCCTACAAAATGGACATGGCTTCTGAAGGCAGTAAAAGGAGGAAAAAATAACAGATCTAATTGTGATTTTAGATTAAATCCACCTATAAGAGAAGGGTTACTAATAAAGATGTTTTATATTTTTGGATCTTTATACACGAAACTAAAATACAACAAAGTAGATTCCTTTTCTCTAAGAAACATACTAAAATTCTGGGCTAGGAAAGTTTGAAAACATAAAAATGTGGGCTATGTGACGAAACTTACAGTAAACACGAAATTATATCCTCGTTCCACCACAGTCTTCAAGAAGAGAATTTTAGTCTGCGTCATCTTGATGTAGTCCTTTGTCATGTAAGACTTCTCCTCAGTAAAATCAACCCCTTCAGTTCTGAGCTCGTAGCAATGAGGATGAATTTCTTTGCAGCGGTTGAAAGCTTTGGCATCCATGCCCACAATTAGGAGGTGGTTAAGTAAAACGTGTGTTCCTTCCCCAATTCGAAAACTTTCTAGAAAAAGATCTATTAAACTGTTTGGCTCCATCCATGCTCCATTCACTGGCGTGATGATCAGAGTCCTGTTTACCATTGAAGCTTTGGCCAAAGCAATCTCCAGCTCGTCTGCATCACTGGCAACTTCTATCTGTTAACAAACCCAAAAAAGTGCCGAATTAGAAAACAGTGTTATTCACACCATAGATT
>VDFB02281492.1:44761471-44785181 GCA_007258455.2 Sequoia sempervirens | reverse complement strand
TGTGTGAGAGAGAGAGAGGGGAGAGAGGGAGGAAGGGAGAGAGAGAGGGAGTGGAGAGATAGAGAGTAGAGAGAAGGAGAGAGTTATCTAGAGAAAGTTGCTAAATACTAAAATATGATCTCCTGATTACTAAAATTTGACATGTTGATTACTAAAATTTGACTATCTGAATTTTTTAATATCTTCCAAAAACTAGAATTTGCATTATAACTCCTAGAGATCTGAAACCACTCTCAAACATCTTGCCTATATACATGAAATATAACTTAAAGTATAAGAAAGATAAAATGAAAGAGCTTAGAAAAATGCATTCCAAAAGTCATGAATGACATTTGGCAAGCATCAAATTTGGTGCTCTCCAAATTTAGCGCTCGCCAAATTTTGTGCTCTCCAAATTTGGCAAGTGCAATATGGCTTGTTATAGGTTTTTTTTGCAATTTGGCACCAAAATTGTGTCATAGATCCATGCACTTACCCATAGGAATTTAATTCTATAATAAATTAGGGATAATTACACCTTCACCAATGTAATGGTAAGCTACACCAACATTATCATGGGGACTACAAGTAGTAGTATATTTAAATGACCTAAATTTATCTATGGGCCTATGTAATGAGAGAATGCATCCTTTATATAAGTAGAGCATATAATAAATAGTGTTGCAATGGTTGAGACCTAATTTAGAATACACCATCTCACATCATTATAGGGCATTCACCCCTCATGGCTATTTTGTAGCTTATTCTATCTAAAATATTTAATGTAGAAGGCTATTCTTCATGCTTATCAAGTGAAGGTACTAATAGAGCCAACATAGTTTTAGAATGTAGTAATACTAACAATGAGATGGATATACAAATTCCTCCCAACAAGAATTAAACTACATTTTGAAGTAAACCTAAAGTAAAATACAATCAAAATTCTACTGTAAGACCTAATCTAAACAAGAATGAATACTAATGGAGGAATCCCAACACTCAAAAAAATAGAGAAAAATATATTTTCTAGTTGTATAAAAATGTCTTTTACAATAAAAATTTTACATAAAAAATAACAAAAAATTCCAAATCTATTGTGTGTATGCCTGTAGCGATTGGTACTACTACACCATTTCTTCTATTCAATTCTTCTCCACACCTCTATTATTTTTGTTACATTTTTCTTCCTTAACACTTCTCTTCCATATACACTTCAAAATATTTTATCATCTTTTCTTCTCGTCATTTCATTTGAAATTAACCTACCAATAATTAATTTCCTCCTAAAAGATGAATTCTTATTCAAAGATCCCTAATCTAGGTGTCAAATAACAAATCCCTCAAAATTAAATGTTGTTTGTTGGTTACAAGAGGAATGTAGGTTACAAGATTTGAGAGATCTTGGTTAGGTTGAAGTTACACATCATAAATTAATACTTTGACTCAAGATTATAAATTTAACCACCCCCCTTAATTGCGAGTCTCTTTTATGCTCATTTTATATTTTTAGAGCTAAAATTGTCCATTTCAAAGCTTTTTTTGGAGCTCAACCATTTTGGAGCTTAACTAATATGTGTCTTTTGAAGTTGACTATGAGGAATCTAGAGATGCTATTGTTTTATGTTGAAAGGCATAAGACAACTAAGAGGGGGGTGAATTAGTTGTCACCAAAATCAATCACAAATCTCAATTACTTATCAACTTCACAACCACTTAATTTTTTTATTAAGTGTGAACATGAAATGAAAATAATAGAAAGCAAAATCAACACAATAAACATGAGATTTACGTGGAAAAAAAAATAAGGGAAAAACCACAGTAAGGATTAGCTCACAATATAAAGTAATACCAAAACCGAATACAAAGAGGCTCATTGCCAAAAGGCTCATTGCCCAAATACAAGGCTTACTGCCTACGGATAGGATTCATTGTCCAACAAGGAGGCTCATTACCTATAGATACAAAATATTATAGAAAAGATCCACCACAATAGATTACACTCATCTGTAGCCTTGATCAAAAGAATTGTAGAAATCGTCAGCTCACTGCTTTTAGAAATCTAACACATTAAAGTACTGCTGCCTCAATTCACTTTTGCACACTCTACTTCTCAAAATCATGGCATGTATTATCGATCACAATTAATTATATCTTGACTTGTATTTATACCATCATCAACCTTAGAAACTTTCTCCAAGGTTGGCTACACACACTTCAATTTACAAATTCAAATTAGGTTGGCAACTCAAAAATCCTGAGGTGGAAAGGAATGAGAGTGGACCAAATCAAAACTTAAACAAGACCCAAAATATTGTCTCACATCAATCACACGCTTCCTTAATTGATACTTAATCTTTTGCATGAAGTATAAACACTAGGTCGGCCAAACCTAATGAAAACACAAATGAAATTTGAAGTACACACTTTTGAAATGAGAAGATAGCATGTGGACCACACAATGTATGCTTCACAAAACATAGGAACACATCCCATATACCTTCAGATACACTTGCATTAGTTGCAAAAACCTTCAAACTCAAAACACTTCTCACCAATCCATTCAAACTATATAGATACATACAACTCCTCTAAAACTTAACTTCTAGAGCACCAAACCATGGACATCTTTTCCAGAACATAGATAACATCATTACAAGACATATTCTAGATCCGCAAGACCTAAAAAAAACCAGCAAAAGACTATGGAGAAAAAACATTTCTCCTAGTCATAGACAAGTAACTCTACCAAACTATTCACACATCGGTGAACACAACTTTCACTCTCCATCAAACCAGAAGCTATAATCCAAGAATTATCACCAAAAAAGCTCATAAATAACACTTCATATCCACACAAGCATAGGATCAATACAAAAAAAATGTGGAGCACAAACCAGAGCACATTCTAAACATACACAACTCTGTCTTCACTACAACACTTAACAACTCATTATATCAACACATCTGCAACACTATAAAGATATCTCCATGTACTCAAGACATCTCAAGAATATCTCAACTATACATGGACAACCTGCAACAACTTGTACTATGTTGACATCAATGACAACACAACCAAACTTATTCATACTCGCAACATTATGTCCATGATGTTCTAATATTTCTTAGGTGTTTAAAACTATCTTTTGTGAGTGGCTTGGTAAAAATGTAAAAGTTTCTACTTAGACTTGCAATATTGAACTTTAATTTCTCCATGTTCTACTAGCTCTCTTATGAAGTGATACTTGATCTCTATGTGTTTGCTTCATTTATGAAAGACTAAATTAATTGTCAAGGGTATTGATACATTGTCACAAAATATGGTTGTACCTGTGATATCAAAATGTTTAACCTATTCTAAGAAATTAAAAATGCAATGGAAAACATAATGAAACACCTCAAGATTAGAATAAGGAATTTGTAAATGCAAAGAGGAAAGTGTTAAATGAAGATAAATGGTTATACCTCCCTTTTGTAGATGAAACTCCTTGGTTGGCCCTTGATTTGGATTGATTTGTATGCTCCTTGATGGCTCTTGATGTGGCTAAATGAAATATTTGACTATGTGCTTGGATACAAATGAAAATGGATGAGATTGATGGCTAAATGAGTGCACAAAATGGCAGCGTTTAGTTGAAAAATGGCTAAGTGTTAGAAATGCCTTAGAGGAAGGGGTATTTATAGAGAAACATGAATTCTCTAGAGAATTCAATGGTTGAGATTTATCCAAAAAGGCTAAGATGGAGGGCTAAGGTGAGTTGAGGACTCACAAGACCTCACATCTTGACATGTGGATTGTGAAGTGGATAAAGGTAGGATGTTGTGTAGGTGATGTGGAAGAGAGGTACATGATGTGGAGGAAGGACAAGTACCTTCCAAGTACCTTGGGGAGTGAGAAGATTTCTTTAAAAAGGAACTTCTTATCCCCAAGTGGGAGTGAAAATGACACTTGAAGAATTTTGGAATTTCTAAAAAATCTCCATGTGAAAAGAGAAAAAGGTTGGAGAAATAAATGTGTATTAAAAATTCACATTCATAGGAGAATCTAATGGATAAGAAGGTCTCCAAAAAGGTGGGAATTGGTCACATGTGCATGAGGTGACATGTCAAACATTCTAGAAGCCTTGGAAAGACAAAATGTGAATTAAAAATTCACATGGGGAGGAGAGAGACATAGGATATATAAATGAGAATTAAAAATTCTCATGGGAAAGAGGGTCAATGCCCAAAATGGAAAAATGGAAAGATTGACTAAAAAGTGGTTAATGACTTTGATTAAAGTTGTGCAAATACTTGATTATGATAATTAATGGAAGATTAGAGACAAGTGGCAAATGTAGGAGGATGTAACATTAATCCTCGATTAAGAGGATGCACATCCTAAATATGAATTAATTACATTAATTCAAATTAGAGATGGATTATGGAGGATGTGACAAGGAGTGAAAAGAAGAATTTTAAATTGATTTTAATTCAAAAGATTAGAATGACTAAATAAAATAAATTGGTGTATTTATTTAATTTAGAGAGCATAAAGGCCCAGATAAAGTGTTTAATTATTAAATTAAATACTTTAAGAGTCTTATGTGGGAAGTGTAATATTAATTAAATAAATTAATATTGACAGAATTGATGAATAAAGAGGTAAATTTGATCATATGGGAGTGATCAAATTTGGGTGTCTACATTTTGCCCCTCTTCGAAATATTGTTAAAATAAAAATGTTTCAAAGAAAAATAAAATGTCAGGGATGAAGAAAGTGATAGAAATTGAAGCCCCAATCTGAAAGACGATGGAAAAAAGGAGAGGGATGCCCGAGTGCCTGCCTCAAATGGATGGAAGAAAATGATAGGGTATGCCCCCTCGAGAGGGCGGTTGGGGAAGAAACAAGGGGGGCCCATGATTACTTCTCGATAGAAAGAAATGGAGGAGACCGTTGGATAGAGGGCAAAAAACTAAGCAAATTTGACTTTTGAACAGAGTTGATTGGACGTACGGTTTGCAAATGGTAGCTCCGGGAAAGAAGGGGATTAGTTGGAAGAAAAAAAAGGTAAATAAAAGGTTAAAAAATACCTCTCTATTTGAAAAGGGGTGAAAAGAGGGGTTAAATGTTGGAGTTATCAACCCAAGATCTTCAATCTGCAACACCAAAGAACCTCCACAAGATATAGAGAGAAGCAACAATGGAAGATGCTATTCCACCAAACAAGGATTGCAATATGATACAATATGATCAATGCAATACAATACAATGCAATATGCAAATACATTACCAAATATGCTGGAGATGCCTTGCTTATAAAGGCAAGGATAAGAGATAGGATAAGACAAGATCATGACAAGTGTCTTAATCCTATCACATGAGACAACTAACTCATAACTACCGAGGAAAGTTGAAATTCTAGATAAGACAACTAATGCTTATCTAGATATGACAACTAATATCCTAAGTAAACTTAACATGTGAATTAAGTCCCCTAAGTCCCTAGTGAAGGAATAAACTAGGTACAAGACTTATTCACACCAACACCCCCCCCCTTAAGTGAAACTTAGGGAGGTACAAACCAATGTATAATGCAAAAGGATGGGTCCCGACAACTAGGCCTAATGAGGTACCCATGTACAAAACAAAAAACTCTCACAAGCGGAGAAAAGGAGAAAAACTCTGCGGGAGAAAACTCCTCTCCAAAAGAGAGAAAAAGCTGTAAAGAAAGCTAAAAACTAATGAAGGAAGGACTCCTCAAGACCCCCCAATGAAAACTTCCTTCACCCCAAGCATTGATCACAATTGAAGATAATGAGGCGATACCCAAGGTTTAGTGAAGATTTCTGCAACCTGTTGATCTATAGGCAAATACTCCAAGCTGAGAACACCATCCTGGATAAGCTGCCTAATGAAGTGCATGTGGATCTCAATATGCTTAGTCCACTGATGCTCCACTGGGTTGCGTGAAATATGAATAGCACTCTGATTGTCACACCAAAGAGTAGTGGGTTGAGTGGAAGGGAATCCAAACTCAGTCATCAACTGATGAAGCCACAAAGCCTCTTGACTAGCCAACACGACACCTCGATACTCAACCTCTGTTGATGATAATGCAATAGAAGTTTGCTTCTTGCATGACCATGCAATCAGACCAGAACCAAGGCAAAAGAAAAAGCCAAAAGTAGACTTTCTATCATTGACATCACCAGCCCAATCTGAATCAGTGAAACCCACAATCTGAGATGCACCTGAAGTGTAGTGAATGCAAAAATGAGTAGTGCCTTGAATGTATCTCAAGATATGCTTGGAAGCCTTCCAATGACTCTCATGAGGCTCCCGTGAGAAGTGAGAGACAAGTCCAACAACAAAGAAAATATTAGGATGACTATGTGTTAGGTACAAAAGACTTCCAACCAACTATCGATACAAGGTAGGATCAACTGTAGGAGTAGTACAACTAGAAGACAGTACAACACCTGACTGGAATGGAGTAGGGGCAGGCTTGCAATTAGCCATGCCAAATCTCTGAAGCAAATCAAGAGCATACTTCTGCTAGAAAATGAATATCCCCTCAGAAGTCTGATGAACCTGAAGACTAAGGAAGTAATGCAAAAGACCAAGGTCGGTCATATCAAATTGCTCCAATGCTCGCTATGTACTCTGAATCATGGAAGTAGAACTCCCTATGAGAATCAAATCATCAACATAGAGCACAAGTATAAGTAGATCCTCTCCATGTCTTTTTGTATTAACTGTGGGATCAGAATGGTAGCGAGTGTAGTCGGAAGCAAGCAAGAAACTATCCATCTCATACCAAGCTCAAGGGGCTTGTTTGAGACCATACAATGAACGTCGAAGCCTACAAACAAGTGAAGAGTCCTGCACAAAACCTAGTGGCTGCTCCATATAGATCTCCTCATGAAGATCCCCATGCAAGAAATCACTCTTCACATCCATCTGATATACTGACCATCCCTATGATGCAGCTATAGCAAGGACAAGATGAATAGAATCCATCTTGGCGATAGGAGCAAAGGTCTCAGAATAGTCAATTCCTTCAACCTGAGAAAACCCCTTTGCAACAAGACGAGCCTTGTACCTGTCAATGGAACCATCTACTGCATACTTGGTACGATACACCCACTTGCATCAAACCAACTTTCTTCCCTTAGGAATAGGTACAAGATCCCAAGTATGATTCTTCATCAAGGAAGAATACTCATCATCCATAGCACTATCCCACTCCGGAATACCTAAATCATCTGAAACTGCATGACTCAAAAGAATAATTCCAGAAGTCTGAGAACGAGTGTGACGAGTGTCTATGGGATCACCAACAAGAGGACCAACCTCCTCAAGAGTAACTCGAGCCCATCGTGGCCTAGTGGGTGAATGAGGAGGAGGTTCATCAAGACCATCACCAAAATCTTCCTCAAGTAACAAAGTATCATCAATTGAAGAAGACTGAGTTGGTTGTGATGAAGAAGAAGTCAAAGGAGGATTTGACTGGGTGAAGGTCTCAGAAAACTAAACATCATGTCAGCAATGAACCTCTCGTGTTTCAGGATCAAACAATCTATATGCCTTCACATCCTCACAATAGCCAACAAAGATGTACCGCTGACTCTTCTTCTCCATGGATTTACGCCGACCATTCAGAATGAATGCCCAAGCCTCACTATCGAATACTCTGAAGAAGGATACATTAGGCTTGCAATGAGACCAAGCCTCCTTAGGGGTCATATTTTGCACTACCCTGTGGGGCATATGATTCTGAATATAGTTGGAACAATTGACAGCTTCAGCCCAAAAAGTGAGAGCCATGGACCTAGACTGAATCATACAATTGGCCATTTCCCTGAGAGTCCTGTTCTTTCTCTCCACCACACCATTCTGCTGAGGAGTGTAAGGAACTATGTGCTAATGAAGAATACCATGCTCACTGCAAAAATCTTGAAATTCCTGATTGACATACTCCCCCCCATTATCTATGCGTATCTGTCGAAGAGAAAAACCCAACTGCTTCTCCACAAATTTTTTGAAGGTCTTGAAGTTGGTGAGGACTTCACTCTTGAGCTTTAGAAAATAGACCCATGTCCAGCGGGAAAAATCATCAATGAATGTTAGCACATACTTAGCCCCTGAAAAAGGAGTTGGGAATGACATGAGATCACTATGGACCAACTCAAGGGGTGTGGTTGCACGTGTAGCTTGACCTTTAGGAAAAGGATCTTGATGTTGCTTGCCAAGAACACATCCTTGACAAACACCATCTGTGCAAGTGATCTTTGGAAGACCAACCACTAAGTTATGTGCTTGCATTTGCTGAAGATATCTATAGTTCAAGTGCCTAAATCTCTCATGCCAAAGCTTTCTCATTGAATTAGCATGAGCAATAAAACATGAACTTGATGAAGACTCAAATCCATCAAATTGATACAAATGATTCTCATGATTAACTATCCCTATAACAACAACTGTCTAATAGTCACATTTTGTGGAGTAAAATCAACTGACTTCCCATCTCCATAATGACAAATCTGATATATGGAAAGAAGATTTGTTGAAATATCAAGAACAAGAAGAACATCCTCAATGCACCCATCTAGCATCTGAATGGAGCCTGTCCCCAAAATTGGAATATGTGAAGAGTTCCCAACTGCAATCTGAGAAGTAGAAGTATGAACTATGGAATCAAGAAGATCATGTGAATTGGTCATGTGATGTGAAGCACCTAAATCAAGAATCCAACTATCTAAAGGTAAATGCATAGCTCATGCTGAAAGAGCTTGCCCTTTGCCCATGGAAGAAGGCTTAGCCACTGAAATATTGTGCTTCTTCATAGCTTCCTCCAAGGCCTCTAATCTCTTAAAGCAATGAGATGCATCATGCCTAGTTTTGCCACAAAATGAACAAGGATCTCCTTTCTTTTTCTTGGACTTGGAAGAAGAATCTCCAGAGGTAGAAGAGGAAGGAGATTGAGTGGACTTATGATTGTTCTTCGGCTTCAGTTTGGAGGGATTCTCACTACTAGAAGATGATTATGCTTTGGGCTTCTTCTTGTTCTTTCCTTTACCCTTGGATGATTGAGCCATTAGAGCATGATTCTTAGAATTAGGTAAGGCATCCAACTGAATTAACTTGGCCTCCTCCCTAGTAAGTCGCTCACAAAACAACTCAAATGTAGGCATTTTGTAATCTTTCCCTATTGCATCCATAGTTGAATAGAAAGTAGAAGAAAACACTTGATAAGGGCCCTTTAACTTAGATAGAATCAAGAAGATACATTCATCACTAGATACATCATGTCCACATCCTTTCAACTATGACAAAATCATCTTGAATTGTGCAAGGAAATCTTGAATTGAAGGAAATGCATCTGGAGAGAGGGATTGTAGTTCTTCTTGCAGTTGCAAAGTTCTGAAATGATTTGTTTTACCATACAATTCTTCAAGTTTATCCCAAACATTCTTAGGTGTTTTGCACTCCGAAATATGAAACAACAAATTATCAGATACATGTAAACTAATGAGCCCTTTTGCTTCATCCATTTTACATCTATGGACAAACTTTTCATAATCACTTGTAAATTCAGGTTTTTCTGCATCTAACATTGGCCATAGACCCTTAGATTGTAACAATTGAGTCATTTTTAGCTTTCATGTATGATAATTGTGTGGAGTGAGTGGTTCAATTTGCCTTAGATCCGCCATGAACACCAAAAGAAAGTAGACAATGTGGCACTTAAATTGTGCCTTTCACCCCCCATAATGTATTAAAACTCAATTTGCAACCCCCCCAGCAAATTACAATGAAGAAATTTTTGTAATTTTTACAAGTGACAAGCTCAAATCAACTGTTTATAACACATGGTGATTTTTACAATTTTTAGAAAAAAGAGCTTGCAAAAATTGAAAACTGAGGTTACAAACAGATTCCTTGCGATTTTTTGATCAATTTCAATTTTTTTTTTCCAAATTTTGACTTTGTTTGCAAAAGTTACATCAAGAACAAGCAATAAATGCACTTGTACCTTCAAGCTGAAAAACTAGCAAAAAATATCAAAATCTGGAAAAATCACTTGCACCACTATGAAGGTCGTTGAACCAGCTTTCTGACGATATCTCTTTTGCGAAAAATTGACTTCGTGGTGAAAAGTTATGCAAAATTGAAAAAAAAGGCCTATTTTAGGCACTGTGAACACTAAATAGGAGCAAAAGTTTGGCACCAGGGGCTGGCTCCTGGTCACCCACGTGACCACAGTGCTGGCGGGTTCAAAAAATTCTGGCGGTTTGCTGATGGTCGTCGGCGGTTAGCGGGCAGTCGGCGGCGGTTAGCGGTTATACCGCTTCGCTATTGGCGGGTAGGGTTTTAAACCGCCCACTGGCGGTGACTGCGATGGACTCCTGGCAGTTTGGGGGGCCGACCACCTGGCGGTTTCTCCAACCGCTAGGACCCCTGCGGTCGGTGGTCAGTCTGTAGACTTAAAGTCTATGGCTTAAACAATGCCGATAGTGCTTTTTAAAGTGCTATATAAATTTATATATATTTTTTTTTTGAAATTTTTAATAAAAAATCAAAAAACCACCCAATAGAAAGCCAATTTTTTTTTAATTTTTAATTTTTTTAATGATGACTGCATACCTTCGACCTGGAGGGCCGTACGACCCTTTGGGTAAAAAATTTTTGCCCCAAAAACAACTTTTGCCAAATATAGGAAAATTTTATATCAAAAAACTCAGAAACGACCACCTAGACGCAATGGCAAGCTTAATTTTTGTTCAAAGTGCTCTTGTAAAAAGCTGTTCACCAGACCTGAGCTCGAAACCCTTCTTTGCCAAAGTTGCAAATGGTGACGAAATTGAGTGAAAAAAAAGCCAAATGACTTTTTTGAGCCTCCTGGATGCAATGGGACAACCTAAAATACTGCCACTATAGCCAAAAGTGCTGCAATCACCAGATCTCACCAAAATGCAAGCATGCAATATAGGATACAAGAAACTCAAAAATCACAATAGAAATTGATGGAAACTCTCTAATAAAGAAATGAAAGGGGCTTGCCAAATTCAAAGCTCTAATACCATGTTGGAGTTATCAACCCAAGATCTTCAATCTGCAACACCAAAGAACCTCCACAAGAGATAGAGAGAAGCAACAATGGAAGATGTTATTCCACCAAACAAGGATTGCAATATGATACAATATGATCAATGCAATACAATACAATGCAATATGAAAATACATTACCAAATATGCTAGAGATTCCTTGCTTATAAAGGCAAGGATAAGAGATAGGATAAGACAAGATCATGACAAGTGTCTTAATCCTATCACATGAGACAACTAACTCATAACTACCTAGGAAAGTGGAAATTATAGATAAGATAACTAATACTTATCTAGATATGACAACTAATATCCTAAGTAAACTTAACATGTGAATTAAGTCCCCTAAGTCCCCAGTGAAGGAATAAACTAGGTACAAGACTTATTCACACCAACAGTAAAAGGTAATTTGAAGAATTACCTTGTCTCATTGTTACTATAGCAATTGAGGAAATGGTAAAGAAGAGGGAGGGGAGATGGAGCAACAATGTCGTGGGATTATAATACGAAGATCATTCATCGAGCAAATGACTTGCGGAGACGGAATGGTGGATGGGGGGGAATAGGAAAATGGGTAGTTGGGAGAATGGAAAAAAAATGAGAAAAAATGGTAGATGTTAGGAAGGGAGGTAAAGAGGGTGCGTAGTCGCACAGAGGGGTGGATGTGCCCCCAACTGGGGTGGAGACACCCTAGAAGGAGGGCGGAGCCGCCTCGAGTTGGGGCGGGCTCGCCTTGAGTTGGGGCGGGCCCACCTCGAGTTGGGGCGGGCTCGCCCCGACAATGGGGCGGACATGCCTCGGTAGGGTTAGAGTTACCTTGAGCTGAGGCGGGGGCTGCCCCAGTAGCTCAGGGTAGACACGGCCCGGTAGGGGCAGCACCGCCCTGAGTTGGGGTGGACATGCCCCGAGTTGGGGCGGGGTTACCCCAGCGGGTCGGGGCGGAGATGCCTCGAGCTGGGGTAGGGTCGCCCTAGCGGCGCAGGGAAGACACACCCCGAGCTGGGGCACGGATGCCCCAACAGCACCAACCTGGGGCAGACATGCCCCGATAGGGGCAGAGCCACCCTGGCAACGGCAGCCCGAGGTAGACACACCCTGAGCTGGGGCAGAGCCGCCCTAAGCTAGGGTGCAGTCGCCCTAGCAGAAGGGAAGATAGGCCTCGGAAGCAGGCAGACATGCCCTGGGGAGGGGCGAAGTCACCTCAGAAAAAGGGGGGAGAGGTATGTGATGATGGAGGTCAGAAAGAAGAGACCGTCCTTATGGGGGCAAGATGAGGATGAAGAGAGAAAATAAAAGTAAAGATGTCTCAGGGCTGGGAGAATTGTGTACTAATAAACGGTTGGTGTGGATGCAGGGTTTGGGGCAGATACAGAGACATGAGCAACGGTTGGAGGTATTGACAATGACCATAGCAGTGATGATGGACGTGGATCATGCGGCGTTAGATCATGCAGGGTTATTGAACTTTTTAGAGGTGCTAGTGATGAGGGTGCATCGAGCGATGCTGATGGCCCTGATAGAGAGATGGAGTTCAGAGACATCAAAATTTCGTTTGTCGATGGGGGAGATGACGGTGACATTGGAGGATGCATGGCGCATCTTGAAGCTGTCGATAACATGGATATTTGCTGAGTGATGTGGTGTTGAGTGGGGCCGAGTTAGGGCAGACTATGACAGTGTTATTTGGACATGTTGCCCTGCCTCTTCAGGGTCCGCAGTTGGATTTAGATAGATGCTTGATAGTGGGAGTACCACCTTTTCCTTTATTCCTAGCTGGGTTGATCAGTGGGATATTGCTGCCAGATCATAGTATGCAGTATTGCAGTATGAGGTTTATGGAGGTGATTCGACACATTGTTGAGTGGTGTGAGGGATAGATTGCATGGGGTGCTTGTGTCCTAGCCCAGTTGTATAGGGATATGCATCTGATTTGTTATCAGGAGACAGTGAGTTTGACACACATGACCTTGCTACAGGTGTGGGCATGGGAGCATATTATGGTGGCGAGACTGATTGTTGTTCGGGAGGGAGATGTGGATGATAGAGAGCCACTGGCATGGGGGTATGGAGAGGCAAAGGGCTGGGTTGTGTATCATAGGGGGTTGGGAGATGTGGAGGGATGGAGGAGAATGGTGGATGATTTGGAGGAGGGAGACATAGTGTGGCAACCTTATATGCATCGACGCTTCAAGGGATGGAGAGAGTAGATTGAGAGACAGAGTGGGTACTTTATGACTCAGTGTGTCCTAATTGAGATTCTTCCACGGATAGTGGAGATGCACCGACCAGATAGGGTGATGAGACAGTTTGGGCTGACACTGGATATTCCTAGTGCGTCGGTGATGTTTCAGCGGCTCACCAGAGAGCGACCATGGGGGCGTGTGATTAGCCCGAGGGAGGCTAGAGCATCATGGGCGAAAATAGTGCAGATAGCCTATCTTGGGAGATGTGTGGGAGCAGAGGATGTAGGAGTGACAGAACGATATGATCGGTGGTTTCGCAACCACCGATTGGAGAGGATTACACCATTGGTGGTAATTATAGGAGCTATAGGATTAGGATCTGAGGATGAGCGCCATGGGGCTAGAGAGAGAGTACGACATGAGGGTGGGAGAGGTCCTGAGCTGGAGGTGGGAGGAAAGAGGATGGAGGCAGTGGGACGGGCAGTGAGGAGGAGGAGGAGGAGGATTAGGGGGCAAGGGAGGAGGGTTAGAGAGGTGGTACAACAGGAGGGTGGGAGAGATCCTGAGCTAGATGTGGGAGGACAGGAGGAGTCAGAGGTGGAGATGATACACTTAGTGGAGGGTAGAGTGGGCTAGTAGACTGGTATAGGGGGTAGGGTACGACAAAGGAGAGTGTTGGTACAGGTCGAGTAGGGAGGGGAGAGATAGTAGGATGGAGGTCAAGAGGAGATGGAGGCCAAGAGTCAGCCAGAGATGATAGCAGGTAGGAGGTGACTGATGAGGGTACAAACCATGACAGAGCAGGAGGGGATGGGAGGGGGAGGACAACAGGAGGGAGCTTGAGAGGAGACTGAGGCCAAGAGTCACCCAGAGAGGATAATGGGCAAGAGGAGACTGATGAGGATATCGACTATGATAGAGCCAGAGGGGATGGGTGAGGGTGGTTAGTAGGATGGGGCCCAAGAGGAGATGGAGGCCAGGAGTCAGTTAGGGAGGATAGGGAGTAGGGGATGACAGAGGGGGGCATATGGCCTTAGGGAAGGAGCCTCCCATTGTAGAGATAGGGGAGAGTGAGGATGAGGAGTAGCCAGAGATAGGAGAGCCAAGGAGATTGATGAGAGTGGGGAGGCATGGTCAGTCGCAGAGAGTGCAAGTCCGTCCTTCCGTCGAGGACTTGGAGGATCAACAGGAGCAAGAGGGTATGAAGGGTGATGATGCTATGGAGATAGACAGAGATGTGTCAGATATGGATATTTGGGATGCAAAGCCATTGGCAGTGGTTCCTATCATGACCTTAGGAGATTCAATTGTTGAGTCGAGAGACACTATGGAGAGGCTTCAGAGTACAGATTATAGGTTGAGGGTAGCAAAGGTAGAGGTGATCAAACTTAGAGTCGAGCTATTGAGAGCACCAGTAGCAGGTCAGAGGGATTATAAAGTTATGGTTGACCTCTTATCCACACAGGTAGGAGTGATGGGGAGGGAGAGAGAGGGACTGCAGGCTATCATATAGGGGCTACAAGATGAGTTAGTTGCTATCAATTGGGACCGTGACAGACTACAGGCGGAGACTGTTATATTGCAGGCCAAAGGGGAGTCAGTGGGAATGACTGATCATGTATCAGTAGGTAGTGGGCAGCAGGTGGATGATCTTCAGCAGAAGCGAGATGAGCTACAGGATAGAGTGTTTTTCTTAGAGTAGATGGTGGGAGAGATGGGGGTGATGCAGGAGAGAGAGAGACAGGTGAGGGAGCAGGTTCGTATTATGCAGGCATAGAGAGATGTAGCACAAGTGCGGGTACAAGCAGTGGAGGCAGAGAGGGACATAGAGTAGGCGCGAGTTTAGGTGTTGCAAGATGAGAGAGAGTTGGCAGAGGCACATATTTGTTCTCTTCAGAGGAGGAGAGAGGAGGTAGCCTCAGAGGTATTAGTACTGCAGAGAGAGCGAGATGCACTGGTGTTGAGAGTCTAGGAGTTGTAGGGAGAGAGGGATGGAGTAGTGGTTCGATTGCAGGTTGCACAGAGAGAGAGAGAGATGCTGTAGAGATATAGATGCAGATGCTGCAGGGGGAGTGGGATGCAACAGTTGTTCAGTGGCAGGCTGCTCAGAGGGAGAGAGATGCTGCAGAGATACAGATGCAAACACTATAGGGGGCGCAGGATGCAGCAATGGCATAGTGGCACTCTATGCAGGTCAGTGATGTGATAGGGAGAGATACGCATGGATTATAGGGGGAGAGGGATGCAGCGATAGCCAGGGTAGTGGCTGCCAAGGAGATGAGAGATTGGATGCAGGCGGAGCTAGCATAGTTACGCCTATCCCAAGAGGCCTGGGAGCAGGAGAGGAGAGTGATTATGAGAGATCGGGATAGGTATCGTCAGGAGCAGAATTCCGCTCAGGTTTAGGTTGCGGAGCAAGAGGAGAATGTGAGAGAGGCAGGATTTTGGATGGCTGTGTACTACCATGCAGTTCCAGACCTGACCTAGCAAATATTTTAGTATACCGACAGGCACCCCAGATGCTAGTGCCATCTCAATCACTAGGGACACATAATCGAGGTTACAGTGATTCACCAGGTGTTACACTAGGTAGGAGATCAGTACCGGATTCCCCACAGAGATCAGATGTGAGTAGCTCATTTGGGAGGTGACAGGTTACTGAGTTTTTGACAGATGTAGGGTGGAGCATGTAGGATTTATCGACAGAGATCAGAGAGGTTCTATATCTCTGGATTTTGTAGTTTATTATGTGATGGATATATGATAGATTTTGATTTATGATGGATATGTGACACACATTATATTACTTTGATTATGACATGGGACAGTTCTTATTGGCATTATGTATTATGTTTCCTTTTGTGATGGATGATTGTATGCACGTGTATATGATATTTCTTGCTTATGTGGATGGATATTTTGGGTTATTTATGCATGTGTATGATATTAGATGCTTATATGGATGATTGGGTGTATGTATTTGTGGAATATGGATGATTTTATTAATGCAGATATACACATGGTGATATGATGCGTGCCCATGTTGCATCTATGTATATGTATATGATGGATTTTGTATGAAAATTTTATATATGCAGGTGGTCGTGTATGTATGGATCTAACACATTGTGATGTAGGTGGTGATGTATGCATGGATCTAACATGTGGTGATGCAGGTGGCGATGTATGTGTGGTTAATAGAATGACTCTAATATGCCATAATGCTTTTGTAATTTTAGAGGAAATAACACATGGCCATAAGTGCCAATAAGAACTGACAGGATAATGGAAGGTGGGTATGTAGTGATTGTGAGAATGGGTGTCATTTGGCATTTGTCAAAAATTATTAGTATCCTGAGAAGAATGGGAAAGAGTGGGATAAAGTATTTGCACAACCAAATTCATAGGGTGAATGCAATGCAACAGATGATGAAATGCAATCCTAATATGAGTTGCCATCTTTGGAGCATTGATATTTGCTATAGCATAAGATACCAGATACCCTGATAGATAAGACCAGGGCCAGTAGGCATCTAATGCATGAAACAAACACAACAAGAAAAAAGGGGGCTACCCCAACACCCCAAGGTCATGATGACCTTGGTCAGGCTAGGCATTGGGATAACCACAAACACACAAGGATGCCCTAGCATAACACAAGACCTCATGGATCTTGGTGGGTACTACATGGGACAACCGAAAAGGCAGCAACAACAAAAAGACCAAGATGAACCCATATGTCGACTAGTCAAAGCACACCATGATATGATGGATTAAGGTGACCATGACAAGTGTTGATAGTGAGCTCAAATGACAAATAAATTCCAAAACATCAAAAGATCACAATTTAAACCAAAACATCCGTTGCCATAGGATCAGGGTGATGGATAGGATTGATGAGGTCTGCTAGGAAGGATGCATCCTGTTGAGACCGATGATGGATACTAAACTAGAATGACCCAATTTGACACCATATATTTTTCATTAACTAAATATTTTGATAATTTTAAGATTTTATTTGAGAATAACGGGCCAGATGGGGACACAGACTGACACATCCTACAGACCTAGGGGCTTGGGGGCTGATCAGAGATTAGCCTTGCCTACATGAAAGCGCAGAGCCCTCGTAGTTCATGAAAAGACCATGGATAAAGGAAAAAAAGGATGATGAAGGTGAATGATGGATGATCAAGACGCGATGGTCAGAATACCCCGGGGGTAGATCAAATGATCAGCCTTGTCTATGTGACAGCGCAGGGGCAACGTAGTTCGACTAGTGATGCGGAAGAATGAGATCTAGATGGAGAATGGCACGATGGATGATCCTATATGATGACATAGACCAACAGACAAAGGGAATGAATGACATAAGCTCAAAGTGGGATACTGAAAAGCTCAGGATGAGGGATAGGCTAGATGGGTCGTCCAATGCTCAATCAATATATACTAAGCGGCTTAGGCTAAGGTGGGTGAGGACAATAGTGCAGATGAAAGCATAAAATAACTAAGATGTCAGGTAGATAATGATTAAGCCCTCTACGGATGATGCTTGTTACCAGGTTTTTACCATCCATACTTATCCAAGGTGCCACCAAGGGGTGGTTTTCACCATAGGATAGATTTATTTTTCTTTACTATTTTTTTGGATTTTTTATTATTTTATTATTTTTTTGATTTTTTTGATTTTCTCTTGATTAGGTGGGGTTACCAAGCGGATTTAGGCATAGAACTTCTTGAGATGTATTATGTTGATGGTTTCGTCAAGGGGTTCTCCTTCAAGGGTAGTCAACTTGTAGGCCCCAGATCCATATTTGGTGGCTATGATATAAGGTCCTAACCAGTTTGCCTCAAATTTTTCCTTTTTATCACGATCCTGTTGAGTGTATTGGTTCTCTTTAAGAACATGCTCACCAACCTGGAATTGTTGAGGACGAACCTTTTTATTGTAATTATGTTTGAGGCGATTTTGGTATGATTGTAGGTGATCACAGGCTTTTATTCTTCGTTCATCTAGTAATTCTAGTTGTGCAAGCCGTGCAACACGAGCATCTTCACTGATAAGATTCTTCAGAGAAATCCTCAGTAATGGAAGCTCAACTTCAATTGGCAAGATGACTTCAGCACCATATACTAAAGAATAGGGGGTGGCGCCTGTCAAGGTGCGGATGGATGTGCGATATGCCCAGAGGGCAGGATGAATATGGAGGTGCCAATCTCGTCCAGTGTTATTAACAACCTTTTTGAGGATGCGGATAAGGGTCTTGTTGGTTGCTTCTGCCTAACCATTACCCTGGGGGTAATAAGGCATTGACCAACGATGCTGGATATGAAAGGTGTCGCAGAGGTGTTTCATGGCTTGGTTTTTGAAGGGTTTTCCGTTATCAGAGAGGATGGTGGATAAATTACATTCATGCGAGAAACAAGGCAAAGGATAAATTCCTTTGAGATTTGGGATACTGGATTTGTGAGAGCGGTGTATTGTTTCCCACCCACTCTGTAGTGCTAGCCCCAAAGTATGTAATTATGAATGTATGGCGACCTGGATGGGGATGGTGGTGCACCCTTTCCAACCTAAGCCAAAAATCCCATTTCTGAGAAAAGGGCCATAAGAAGTGCTAGGAGGGGCTGAAGATCTTGAAGTCAGCATGGAATCAAAATCTGCATGTTAAGTTGGGATGGAAGACACTCTTCACAAATTCACAAGATCATGTTCCAATGTAGGCCAATAATATCCAGCTCGTAGGATCCTTTTGGCCAGAGCCATACCATTTGAGTGAGCTCCACAAACACCACCATGTACTTCCGTTAGTGTCGTGTAGGCTTCAGTCTCATTCAGACATCTAAGGAGGATTCCATCATACCCGCGATGATAAAGCGTATCACTGAAAATGATGTATTGGGAAGAGTGATGAATAAAGGATTTGCATTGGTTGCATGTAAGTTCTGGGGGTATGATATTATCATGGAGATAGGTGTATATGTCCTAATACCAAGGGGAGGCAGGATCTATAATATCACACACCATATCAGTCTCAGGAATATCATATGCAGGTGTGATAGGTCGAAATAGAGCGTTAGAAATCAAGTAACAACTTAAAGAGTGCAAATAAACAACTTAAAACAACCTACACCTCAAGATTAGCCTAAGTTGGAAACAATGCAAGACAAAGCAACGAAATGGAACTTTATAGCTTGCATTGAGTCAATCCTTTGGTTGGCCCTTCGATCTTGGATGTGTATGCTCCTTGGATGGCAAGTAGACACAAACTAAAAGATGTTGTGAGGATGAGTGCAAATGGATGAAAGCATGAAAAAGACTAAGTATGGGTTGAGAAACAAAACTGCAAGAGTTTGGCTAGCACAAATGATCTCCCCAAAATGAGAGAAAAGAGGGGGTATTTATAGGATTTTTGGGAAATCCTAGGGGAAATGGACGGTTGAGATTGATCCACCAAATATCAAGATGTAGGCTAAGGTGAGTTGAGTAGAACCACAAGCCCTCACATCTCGGCTACATGTGGCATGTGATATAGCCCTAAAAGGTGGAAGTGGACATGAGGTGGAAGGAGAAGGATATGATATGGAGAGGGCTAAAAAGTACCTTGGATTGGACAAGATCTCCTCATAAAGGAGGTACTTGGTTCCTATGTGGGTGAGAGGGAAAAGTGGGGAATTAAAAATTCCCTCAAATATCCTTATGGGGAGATGGGAAAGAATTTTAAATTCCACAGGGTGCATTGGGGGATTAAAAGGTGAATTAAAAATTCACATGGGGAAGAGAGGAGCCTAGGATAAATAAAAAGGAATTAAAAATTCCTTGGGGGATGGGGAGAGCTGACTAAAGGGGGTGATTAGGATTGTACAAGTACTTGATTAGATTAATTAATGAAGATTAGAAGAGGGTTAGATCTCACATGTGACTTGATGTGACAAGTCAAAGATCACATGGGAAAGAGTAATGAAGGATTAGAGGAGGGTAAGGTGGCTAAGAGAGGTTAGAGGCCAACTTGCAAAAATTGGAAGATGTGACCACATCCTAATCAAGGATTAGGTATGTACACATCTATGTGGATAAGAAAGAAGGATTAGGATAAGATAAAAAATGGAGGATGTGACATAAAGGGGATTAAATAAATGGAATATTTATTTAATTCAATTGATGGAGGGAGGATTAAAGAGATAAGGTATTATTGATTAAATACCTTAGGGATTTGGCAGAATTAAAGATATTAATTAAATACTAGTAGTATTACTTAATTAACGAGAATAAGACGAAAGGGATTAAATTTGGATAAATTAAGTGTCCAAATTTAGACATCTACATTTTTCCCCTCTTTGAGATGATGTTACGAAGTAGCATCATTTCAAAGAATATTAAAACATAGAACCTAGAAGAAGATGGTTAGATTGGAAAAGATGCCCCAGTCATTCCTTTGAATGATTAGGAAGGGAAAAGGATGAGAAAAATTAGGGATGAAGGATGCCCCCTCGAGAGGACATGCGGGTTCAGGAGAACACGGGTGGGCTCTCAAAATGGATGAGGTGATGCAAGGGGGGCTGAAGAAGATGATGCAATGCAATGGAGGATTGGGACGGGAGTGTGATGAAGGATAAAATGCAATCTAAATGCAATTTGCCATCATTGGAGCACTAATTTTTGCTATAGCATAAGACACGAGACGCCAGGGTATAAAGAACCAAGGCGGATTAGTGTCTAATGCATAAAACAAACATAACAAACAAGAAGGCTATCCCAACACCCCAAAGTCACGATGACCTTGGTCGGGCCAGGTATTGGGATAACCACAAGCATGCAAGGATGCCCCAGCGTAACACAAGACCTCAGGGATCTTGGTGGGTACTACGTGGGACAACTGAGAAGACAAAGAAAAGATCAAGATACACCCCAATGTTGACTAGTCAAAGCACACCATGATATGATGGATCAAGGCGACGATGACAAGTGATGATAGGGAGCTCAAATGATAAACAAAATTCAAAAGCATCAAAAGATCACAATGAATTTTAAACGTCCTTTGCCATAGGATCAATCAAGGGGAGGGATGGGATTGATGAGGTCTGTTAGGAAGGATGCATCCTGTTGAGACCAATGATGGATACTAAATTAAAAGATTGATATGACTCAAGATATTCAGAACTGATTGGATCTGATGGTACAAGTGGATCTTGTTTGTTAAGAACCTAGCTAGATAAGGGGCATAGCTTGATGACATGACACATGAGAGACACGACACCAGACTGACACATCCTAGCGACCTAGGGGCTCAGGGGCCAATCAAAGATTAGCCTTGCCTACGTGGAAGCGCAGAGCCCTCGTAGTTCGATAAAAGGTTGATGACAGACCATGATGGAGATTTTGATGGATGACCAAGATAGGATGGAGAACAGGAGAAAAGTGGACAGTATAGATCGATGATGGATGGAACCTCGGGGGCAGATCAAATGTCACGACCTGCCACGATGAAAGCGCGAGTGACATGGATTCGGCAGAAGGCCAAAGACAAGTGATGGATGAAAGATGATGGGATAACCCTAAAATGATTGGACCAACACGACGGAACAAGATAGACCTGTTGGATTGGAACAGAGGATAGTGACTATACAAGCTCAGGGATGGGATAGTTATCCAAATCATCAAAGAGGAAGTGGGCGGATGATATGATGGAAAAGATGTGCAAAAGAAGCAAAAGTGATGGTGATAAGATAGATGACATTGGATTGCATGGGGGATTATGAGATGGGATGAGGGGAGAGGATGGAGGGAGGAAGAGGATTGTTTAAGTGGATTGGATAGAGGGATAAGGATTTGGATGAGGAAAAGGTGACTAGATGGATAAAGGAGTCGTTCCTGTCGTAGGATAGGAGATAAAGGATGGAAAAGATGGATATTGTCGGTCGTCGCCCGATCAGGCCGTATCTAAAAAGGAAAGATAATCGTCTAGATATAAATGTGCGAGGGGAGGAATGAAGGATGGAAGACAAGTGGATAGAAGATAAAAGTAGAGATGGATAGAAGTCGGATGGATAAGGAAGGGAGATTGAGGGTGAATGACGGGTGGATAAGGAAGATAGACGAGTGTAAATGAGGATTAGGATAGTGTGTGGATGAGGGGAAGGTATGCTATGAGGTGTCCAAAGCATGCCTATATGTTTGCCCCATTGTTATCAAGATCACAAGGAGGATGGAAGGATTGGGATAAATGAGATATGCCAAGAAGGATGTGTAAGATCGATAGGATGGAGGGGGTGGATGAAAATGATGTATAGCAATAAGATGGGTGCATAGCCGAAAATGTAGCAGGAAGCATAGCGGATGGAGGGAATGCAAATCAGGAAATTGCCCCTAAGTGCAGATGGGGATTTATGCATGATGCCTGTTTGCCAGGTTTTCATCATGGTACTTATCCAAGGCGCTTGTTTGCCAAGTTTTCACGATTGGACGAATTATTTCTCTTTACTATTTTATTTTTTGATTTTTTTTAATTTTTTTTTAATTTTTTTATTTTTTGACTTTTTTGGATTTATTTATTTATTTTTGGATAGTATATGAAAGGAGATGGATAAGGATAGGGAGGCGAATAAGTGGATTTAGAAGACATGTGAGAAGGATATGGATGAAAGACTCGAGCATCAAGTTCTCTATCAGGTATTAAGAGCTCATGTTCGAACCGACTATTGGATGTTGGTACAACCTTAGGATAAATGGATTATGCGAGAGGATGAATGAGAGGGATTTGATGGGGAAGATACGGGGGATAATGGGTGGGATGTTGGAAATGGTATGGATAGAATGATGGGGTGGATACATGATGGGGAGATGAGTTCAGGACCAACATTGTCACATGTGGTGATGGATGTGAAAAGATAAGGGGACTAATGGATGGAGAATGTGGGGATAATGGAAGAGATGGAATTGTGAATTTTGGGACATAGGGACCCAAAACAGACTTAGGAGACGAAAGGTGGGTATGGTTAGCTTTTGGATTAGCAACTTTGGATGTTCTTATAGACTTTTCATTTGATGGCATTACATCTTTTTTCTTTGGGATCCACATGGTTTTGATCTTTGCTTTGCTGGCTCTTTGCGAGCAATAGATTTGATTTTGATTTTGGATTTTGTTTTTCTTTTCTTTAACATGTTGTATAAAGGGGACATGGGGAGCTTTAGATTCATGTGGATGTTTGGATTTATGCATTTTTCCTCTAGCATCCAAAGTGCTCGTACTAGCAATGGGGTGGTTGTGAGAAGATGGATGGTGTGGAGTGGTGGAGGTAGAATTATGAGGATTACGTGTAGATGGGGGATGTTTAGGTATGTGCCTTTGTTGATCCTGATTATGGGACATGCGAGAGGGATGTTTATGATGGATGACATGGATAGGTGTTGGATGAATGAGTGAATGAGATGGAGGAGGTGATCTTGGGATATAAGGAC
>VDFB02281492.1:44682394-44761371 GCA_007258455.2 Sequoia sempervirens | reverse complement strand
CACATCCATTGCAACCATTTCAAGCATTATTACAACACCTTATTTCCAAGGTTTGGTGAGTTGCAAAACTATCTTATGTTCATTCATAATTCTCCTTTTATATTTGCTTTCATTTCAAGGTTTAACTACCAACAAGGGGTTTGACCAAGGAAAACCTCTATTCACTAACCCCCACAACATTTTCCCCTCTTCTTGTGTGTGATTTGCAAGGCTATGTTGTATATTTTCCAAGAAGCAAAGGTGGAGAAAAAATTTCACATCCTCAATATCCCTAAAGTTGTCATAAAGCCTTGGAGAAGCTTGGAGAAGGTCTACAAACTTGGAAATTTTTAGTTTCGGATCTGGAAGCAAGTCAAAAAGAGTAGAGCAGACCGAGAGGAAAAAAATTAGTTCAAAACTTCCAGAAAAGCAGAAGTGGACTGATTCGCCACTATTGGTGAATGAGTCCCACTATACAGGCCTGACAAATATTTTTACAGATCTGGATACCCTTTTGACTAAAACATGTTCTCGCACATTTTCCCAAAAATTGGACTGATTCACCTAGCCTAGCGAATGAGTCTCAAACAGCATCAACAACAATTTTTTTCAATGATCCATACCTCCATTCTATCCTCTTCAGTCTTACAAGTGCACACTTTCAGTTTCATAGATTTTTGTTATATTTTGTTGACTTTCTTAGGTCTTAGAATTAGTTTGCATATCACACTGTGTTTTCCATTTCATTGTCTCTTCCAAGTTTACACTTGGTGGTGAACCCCTCATTATCTATCATTCAATCTCTAGGATAGACCTATTGCAATATTTCAATCTCATTTGCATTGAGATCTCTAGGGTTATCCTTGAGTGGAGCCTCTTTGAAAGTGGGTGCAAATACATCATCATCCATTCTACCATTTTCTTCGGTTCTAGTAGGTAGATAGAGAGGGTGAGTGGAAAGGTGAGAAAGAGGTATATAGGAGAAAGAGAGGGTGAAAAGAGATATAGAGAGACATATAAAGGGAAAGGGGGTAATGTGGAAGGGATGGAGTGAGAGGTAGGTAGAAATAAATAGAGAGGGAAGATAAAGAGAAGTAGAAATGGAAGGAGGAGGGGAGAGGTAGAGATAGAGAGGTTGGGTGGGAGGGATATAGGGAGAGATAGGTAGAAAAATATGAAGATGTAGATGGGAGATAAAGAGACGTAGAGATATAGATAGAAAGAGGTAGTTTGGTCACCCTCCATCTCTCTACTTATCTCTCCCTCTATCTCTCCAACATTATCTCTCTCTCTCTTTGTTTCTACTTCTCTTTATCTCCCATTTATATCTTCCTCTATGTCTACCTACCTCTCCCTATATCCCTCCCACCCTACCTCTCTATCTCTACCTCCCCCTTCCTCCCTCTCTACTTATCTCTATCACCCCTCTTCACTTCTCTCTACCTACCTCTCACTCTATCCCTCCCTCATTCTCCCCTCTCCCTTTAGATATCTCTCTATATCTATCTTCACCCTCTCTCTCCTCTCTACCTCTCTCACCTTCCCTCTCTAGTATTTTTTATCTCCACTCACCCTCTCTCTCTCTCTCTCTCTATATATATATATATATATATTCTCTCCCTCTCCTCTCTAGCTCTCTTACCTTCCCTCTCTACTTCCCTCTATCTTCCTCTCAAATTCTATCTCTACTCTCTATAGGAGTGATAGGGAGAGAGGGAGAGAGAAGGAGAGAGGGATAGAATGAGGAAGAGATATCTAGAGATAGATATGACATTTTAAAGATAGAGGGGAAGATAAAGGGAGAGAGATAGGTAGAGAGTAAGGGAGGGGGAGAGGGAAGGGAGAGCGAGAGAGGGAAAGAGAGAGTGTTTGTGGAGAGGGAGAGGTGGAGAGGGAGAGAGGAAAAATAAATTCAAAAGGTATGCTTATATATTGTAAAGTGGAAATATCAATGATGTATCAAATATGAAAATAAAACTCTAATTTGGTTTCCAAGGATGGGTAGGTTAAGTAAAATTGATATCTAATTTGGTTGAGATTGAGTAAAATAGAGAGGGAAGGATGGACGAAAAAAGAGGTAGAGAGATATAGGTCTAGGGAGAAAGAGAGATATCTAAAGAGGGAAAAGAGAGAGGGAAGGGAGGATGGAGAGAGAGGTAGAGAGATAGATCTAGAGCTCAAGGAGAGAGAGAGTGAGAAAGATAGGTCTAAAGAGGGACAAAGAGAGAAGGAAGGAGGGAGGGATGTACAAGTAGATAGTTAATTCTAGAGTTCAATAGATTGATAGGGAGAGGTCTAAAGAGTCAAAAAGAAAGGGAGGGAAGGAGAGACAAGTGGAGGGATAGGTCCATAGCTTAAGGAAAGACATAGTGAAATATAGAGAGGTAGAAAAAGGGATAGAGAGATATGATGATTTATGAAGATTTTTTCATCTCCTTAATACAAAAAATATAAATATAAATATTGATTACTTTTTCTAATTTTTCAAGCATTTTGAGATGAGCGTTACAAAAAAAATTATGAAAAAGGGACTTTGAATGTGAATAGTGAGCATTTGATATTTCAAAAATGAAATATGAAGTTCAAATGATTATAATTATTTTTTGTGTATAATATAGAAACACTACCTAGTCTATTGTGTAGAGCTATCAGTAAACTTTCCAACGCCTGTAAAAAATCAAAATTTTGATAAGAAACACAAAAGTTATGCCCATTTTACTAAAGAGGGTTTTTAGGTTTTCAAAATGGATATTTTTTTTGAAGACCTAAGAATGGGTACCTATTTTTCAAAATGGATATCCATTTTGAAACGGATATCCATTTTATTTGACAAAATTTGCATCCTTGGGATTTGGTTCGAGATTTCCAAACTTGGAAAGTCAACTAAAAAAATGTGTTTTACAAAATTTCCTTAGTTTTCTGAAGTTTTCCCTTGTGGCTTGTGACTTTTTTTTATCCAAATTTGATGAAACAAAAAGGGTTTATTGAAAAAATTGTCATCTTTCCACCAATTTAAGATATTCCTTATTTTGAATTTAATAAATAATTATTATTGATTTTCTACATACATTAAGACTAAAGTCCTGATTGATAGGCTGATTGAAAAACTTGTATAATTTTTAAACTATTTCACGTTTTTTGAATCTAGAATATGTGTCACATTCTATGCTTTGCATACTATATGATTTTAAAAGAATGAATTTCATAAATTTTTTACCAAGGTATGGTGGTTAGACAAATACATTTTAATAATTTGGAAATGTTCTGATAAAAATATCATAACTAATTATTTACATGCAAAAAAATGTGTCACATCTAGGCATGTGTCCTCTACATATATTGAAAATTTATAAAAAAAAAAAAAATCTTGTCCTTAGGTTGGTCAAACATACACTTGTTTTTTATGTTTTTCCTAAAATTTAGTACTACTACATTGAAATTTCAATTTTTTGCAAGATAGATTTACGCTTTTCCAAAAATTGACTAGTAGCCTAGAAACTACATTCAATTTACTACAAATTCTACTCTTACATATTTTTTGAATTATGTTAATAACCTATTCAATTTTTTATGTCAAGTTCCCTAACTCTATTTTTTGAATTTTCATTGCCACTTAGGGGCCTAGTTTGGACCGCCATGATCTTGTATTGCTCATCATTAAGATTTTTCCCTCAAATTTTTACCCAATAGTCATCTCGATAGAAGAGGCTAAATACCTCTTAAATATGAAAATGAGTTGATGAGTTCAATAAAAACCCATGAACAATGCCTAAATAGGTTTACACCTTCTTCCCTAGATAAATTATTCAAATCTCAATCCAATGTAAGAGACAAGGGGAGAGGAAGAAATAAATCTAGAAGGAAATATAGAGGAAGAGGTAGAAAAAACACTAAAAGGTGAAATTCTAGAGTAGATAATTTTAGATGGAAAAATAGTCAAGAGGGGACAAGAAACTCACACTTCATCTCTAGAACTAAGAAAAAATATTAGTAGCTCAAACCAAAGGTCTAATAAAAGTAATGTATAGTGTTATTATTGCTACAAGTATGGTCACTATGCAAGTGAATGTTGGAAAAAGTAGTGTAGTAAGATTTTTTTTGGTTTTAGCTGTGTATGCCTTTTTTGAATTGATGTTTCAAACCACAACTATTAATCCATCATCACGAAGAGGATGATAAGTAATAGGATTGTAGAAATGGCCTTTAGAAGAGATAAGGTGTAGGAGGAGGGGGAGGGGGGACAATGAAAAATAAAGCAAGAGCTATAGAAGTTTGGGATAAAAAATAGCACAAAAAAAAGAAAAATAAATTAATAAAAAGAGTTAATTACACATATATGATTCATTTATATAATAAAGATAAAATTACTTATATTAATATGGCATTATAAGTTAAGGAATATAAAAATAATATATACGAAAAAACACAATTTAGAATGTATATTATATTATTCATGTATAATTTATAATTTATTCTAACAGTTATGAAGATAATAAGGTTATTATTTATAGAATGTTTGAATATATAAATTAATAAAAATTACATAGTTTTATATAATTATTATATTTAATAACAATTGTATATAATATTTATAATAAAATATAGATTATATTACTATATATTTGACATAGAAATTTATATTTGATCCAATCAATCAATTATATGAAATAAATATATTTGAAACTATATATATATAAAAATTAAAATATAATTTTTGATACTATAGATATTTCAAATAAATTTATAAATAATAAATTAATTAGTTTTTTTATATAAATCCTAAGATCCATAATTCATTAAATTAATAAAATTAAAAATGAAAATTTATCAATATTAATATATGTAAATATTTAAGATATAAAGGAAGTAAAAGAATAATAATAAATATATATTGAAAAAAAAATTAAAAAATTAAAAAATAAATAAATATATATTGAAGATAGAATATATAATTATATGTTTTTTATTAAAAAAATAGGGAAGGGCCCTAATTTTGATATAGAATGGAAGCAACACAAAAAAAAAATAGAGAGAAACAGGTCAAGCACTAGAGCTTGAACCTAACAACTTTTCCCCCAAGGGCTTGTCAAGAGAAAAGGAATCCTTCTTAGGAAGACATTTATTCCTATGTTCCAAAAATGTCCAAGGAGAAACAATAATCAAATTTGAAACATTTAGATAAGGGGGAGAAGCCCCCTCAAAGTTTCTAAGAGATGGAGCAAGACCAATAGAAGAATAGGGAGAAGAAGAAATAGGCATGTCCAAAACTAGAGCAATGAGAATCGCAAGAGAAACATGACCTTTATCAATATTATTATTATTCATCTAAGAATAAGGGGAAGGAGTCCTAGGAGGTGATTGGAGTCCCATATATTCACTGTTAGTAGAAGAGACATGTCATCAAAGTACATAGTTAGATGTTTAGGGAGAGCATTCATAATCATGTCACGAGACGAGACACAGGATGAGGACAGTCACGAGCCAAGTGTCCATTGGAAAAGAAATGTCTGTGAGGAATATGATTCCTTCATAATCCACAAGCTCAGACCAAGACTAACTGTTAACTTGAAGCACAACCTCATTAGGTAATGCATGAGTCAAATTGATGCAGGAGCATCATGCTCCAACCCCTTTGGTCGGTGGTGTTCCTTCTTTGGTGGAGCTTTAGCCTATCAACAGAACAACATTTGGTGTTCTTGTGATGACTCGATGGCAGAAGTAGTTGTGTTACAAGATCATCGGCATGAGTAGGTGGTATCAGTGGGACTTTGGGAGGAGTTTCAGCGACAAGCTGATGAATGATGATGATGAGATGTAGGTGTATTGGTGGGAGATCTGTATTAAGGTCTCAGTGATGGAGAGATTGAAATTTGGATGGCATGTGGGATCCAGTCATGATGAAATGGGTGACAGTGGTGACGAAGCCGATGCATGGAGTGGAGAGATTGGGTAATCCACATCCTTGTTGTGGATTACAGATTAGTGATGTGGCGATGAGGTGGACAAAGTGTACTCTGACTTTGGCAAGACTTCTTCGTATCGATGGAAGGTGACTTGTAGTCTCAATGATGGGGTGATAATATGGTATTGGTGTAACCTAATGGCATCAGCAGAAGTTGAGCTGGAGTCTGGGTGATAGATCGATGGTGGACTCAAAGGTGTATGTGGTACGATTGAAATGATGGTCAATGACGGTGGATGACAATTTGGATCACGACATGTGGCGAGGTGATATTAGTGCATTTCACATCATTTTTGTGAAATACAATTTCATTGGCCAACTTAGTGGAACTACTAATAGCGAGGTAACCGCCTGGTGATTTCATTGTTGATTGGACAACAAGAGGATACTACAACATGCAGAGAGGAAGATCAAGGCCAACCTCAAGGATGAACAAAGGCATAAAGAGGTGGCAAACGATAAGAGAAGGTAGGTCCATAGAAAGAGCAGTGAGCAAGGAGAGGTACTAGCAGAGAAGACAGTAGGAGTGTGTGAGAAGTAGAAGAGGGAAGTGCCCTATAGATGAAATTTCTGAATGTAATTCTGTAATCTTGTTCTAAATGAATAAAAGAGAGTTGTTGACTAGTTTTGTGTCAATCTATGTGTGTATGTTTGTGTTGGCTTCAAGATTGTGACGGCTTGATAAGGTCCTCTAATCTCTTGTCTGCATCAATTGGTATCAGAGTTGGTTGTCCTGAGTCTATAACAGAGCGTCGAATGTGAGGCAGTTGTAGCAAGCCCTATGAGTGTGGGTTGAAGCTAGAAGACCTACAGGTGATGAGCTGAGAAGAGCTATGGAAATGAATGTTTTTTGTGGGCATGAAAGAGGATCTATAATTGCTATCCTCTAGCAGGGATAAAGCTGGGTAGAAGGTGTAGAATTCCTCCACTAAAAGAGAGAGTGGGTAGAGGAAGCATCTTCTAGAATCTTTGTTAGGTAGAGGATAGTTGGGTAAGTGTGATACCTATAACTGCAGAGGGTTTGAGTTCTAGAAGAGATTGTTGCAAGTGAGAAGAGACATGCAAATATAGAGGGATTGAATCCTAAAGAGATTTGTTGCAAGAAGGATTTGTGTTTGCAGAGTGAATGATTGTAGCAAACAAAATGGGTTGGGTCGTGAGGAGACCTGTGTAGATACTGTTTTGGGAATGATATTGGGACAAAGTGGAGGATGAGATGATTGAAAAGATGGAACAGATAGTTTGTGTAGACTTAGGGAAGAGTGAGATAAGGCTCGAGTAATTGTGTGAAGTGTTGAAGAAGATGGCTCGAGGAAAAGCAGAAAAGAGTGTAGGAAAGAGTGAAAGAAAAGTGGTGAAGAAGAGTGAAACCAAGAAAGAGGACAACAAAAAGGGACATTGTAGTCTGAGTTGGATGGAGAAGGATGAGAGAGAAGAAGAGAAGGAAATGGTTGCAGTAGGTATGCAGACTAAAGACAAAGAAGAGGAGGTCCTTCTGCAAAAGGATCAAGAGGTCAGAGAAACGAAGGTGAAAGAAAATGAAGAAGTGATTGCAGTAGTAGAGGATGTAATAACAACTCATGAGAATGTGGATGACATCACAGTGTAGTTAGGTGTTGCAACTATGAATGCGAATTATGTAAACTCTATTTTTTATGAGTTTTGTGATATTGAGTTTGAAGCACATGTACCTGATGAGGTGAGTAGCATGGTAGAGAAAATTATGGAATGTACAGATGTGGTAGAGTGGCGTAGATATGCCTACCTACGGGTAGAAGTTATGGGGGATTTGACAGGACAAACTTGGTGGAGGTGGTTGGTTAGCGGTGAGTTTGAACCCACGAAAGAGAGGAGAAGAGAGAAGAGAACCTGGTGGAGGAGGTTGGACTATGGTGGACAAGAGTCCACAGGAGGAGAAGAGAGTGAAGTGCAGAGTTGTTGGCGGGTGATAGCGAATGTACTGGTGAGATGTTGGAAGAGAAGGAAAAAAATAAATTGAGTCTAAAAGTTAATGCAGCAGACGCATGTGTAGGAGCACATGGATTTTTTTACCTAGGGAGTCTAATGCAGGAGCATCGTGCTCCAACCCCTTTGGCCATTTTTGTTCCTTCATCGACAAAGCTTTAGCCTATCGGTAGAACAACATTTGGTGTTCCAGCAATGACTCGATGGAAGAAGCAATTGTGTTACAGGCTCATCAGCGTGAGTACATGCTATTGATGGGACTTTGGGAGGAGTTCCAATGACAGGACAACAAACTATGATCAGCAAGACATAGGTGCATCGATGGGAGATGCATTAAGGTCTCAGTGATGGATCAATGGAAGTTGTATAGCATGTGGGACCCATCCATGATGACATGGGTGATAGTGGTGATGAAGCCGATGCATGGCGTGGAGAAATTGGGTAATCCACATCCTTGTTGTGGATTACAGAGCAATGATGTGGAGATGAGGTGGATAGAGTGTAAGGTGACTTCAACAAGACTCCTTCGTATTGGTGGAACATGACTTGTAGTCTCAATGATGGGGCGATAATATGGTATTGGTGTAACATAATGGCATTAGTAGAAGTTGAACTGGAGTCTGGGTGATAGACCGATGGTGGACTCAGAGGCATATGTGGTACGATTTAGATGATGATCAATGACAGTGGATGACGATTTGGGTCACGACATGTGGCAAGGTGATATCAGTGTATTTCACACCATTATTGTGAAATATGATCATTGGCCAACTCAGTGGAGCTACTAATAATGAGGTAACAGCTTGGTGATTTCATTGTTGATTGGATGACAAGAGGATACTATGACATGTAGAGAGGAAAAACAATGCCAACCTCAAGAATGAACAACGGCATAAAGAGGTGGCAAACGATAAGAGAAGGCAGGTCCACAGGAAGAGTAGTGAGTAGGGAGAGAGGTACTAGCAGAGAAGCTAGCAGGAGTGTATGAGAAGTAGAACAAGTACCATGTAGATGAAATGTCTAAATGTAATTCTGTAATGTTGTTCTAAATGAATAAAAGAGATTTGTTGACTATTTTGTGTTAATTTATGTGTGTATATGTCTATGTTGGTTGGGAGATTGTGATGGCCTAATAAGGTCCTCTAGTCTTGCACCTTCATAACAAATCAACCTTCAAGTAAAAATATGAGCATATGAGGTGTAAGTAATGTTCTTGGAAGAAATGTCCACTTTCAAAAAACTACCAAGAGAATTACCAATTTATCAATACCTTCAAAAGAAGAGGCCACCAAAACTATAATGGGAGATAAGGAAATTTCACCAAAATATGCAAAACGTCAATGGATTCCTTCAAGTATTTAAAGGAATGAACCCAAGGCCACAATGACAAGGGTTGAGAATCTCATTCCCACAAACCATGTGTAGTGACCCTCTCATTGTGACATCCTGTTTTAGTTTGTTTTCGATTTGATTTTGCCTGTTAGATGCTTTAGTTCACTACGACACTATGTTGTGTATTCTCAGTTATAACTCTGACATTATGTTGTTTTTATACTCTATGGATGATACATTGATGTCCTATTTATCTGGTTGTGTTCCTGTGATGTTATTGAGATAGACATATATCTGATATGGTTTATTAGCTTACGATTTTTCATGTGGTTGTTATATTGAGGTGATAAGTTTGATGATACTGTGATAGATTCATTCATGATATGGTTTATTTGTTTATGACTATTGCTTATGTTTATCATGTTGTTATGATTGCTTATGATTAATCTTGTTCGTTTGTGTCGGTGAATAAGACAGTATAGCATTACTCATTCGTGAGTACCCTGCTACGCTGCAATTCTTATTCACAGTGTGTTTTCTAACATGAGTATATATATGTTCTAACGTTGATGTTTTCTACAGACATAGGTACCGGGTAACGGCTCCACCTGCTTTTCAGGTCTAAGCGTACCCTAATTCAATATAATTAATTTGTTGGAGGTACTGATAGGTCCTTTTAAACTATCGTTCGTCTTCGAACGAGTATCTCTATGTTACCCTGTGTAGTTGTCTAGTTCATTATGTTGTGTTCATTTATATTGTATTGTGATTGTGTATTCGATATTTAATTTTGTTAAATATTTATTGATGTTTATGTCAATGTTTGTGATAAAATTTATTAAGTTAAATTAAATAAGTTATTAAATTTATCAGTGAAAGTTATTTCTTTGCAATGTTTTTATTAAAATATTATTATTGCTGATTTAATTGAGCAACTTGAAATATGTGAAATAGATATTTTTAAAGCAAGATATTTTCAAAGAGATAAGAATCTTTGATTCCCAGTTAAAGGTTTTTTCTGATATTTTAAAGATTGAGTTGAACTGAATGAGCTATTTACAATGCAAAATGAACTTTCAGTTAAGTTTTGTGATGGAAAGTGATTTGCATGAATTAATATCTTTTGGAAAATGGGTAATTGTACATTCACAGGAAGAATTATGAGGGCAGCAGTTTTTAGTAGTTTTGTTTCACTGCAATTGTTTCAGAAGAACTTTTCTTTTTAGATTTTCTTGATAAGCGAGGTTCGAAGTTGGATTGATTGGGATTTCGCCATCGAAGTCTGGAAATTGATAGTGGATTCAACAAAAGGGATTCCAAATTTGTTTCAGCTCGATTTCCAAGATTGTTCAGGTTTTCTTCTTTTAAAGTTTCTATAAAATTTCTTCAATAAACTTTGTAGAAAAGTGATGGTATATCAAACCTGCATATAAAACAGAGAAATTGTTAGAATAATCAATCAAAGATTATTGAAAATATAGTTAAAATTAAGGTGCTGAGAAAACAAAGAAATAGAATTTAGAATAAGATCTTAGATCTAAAAACAGAGGTTGATTTCTCCTGTATATCTGTTGATTTATAGTTATATCTAATGTAATGCACAAAATGAAATCTAGATAGTATTTTAAAGGATGAATCTTTGAATTTATAATTATCATCTCTTTTATTTCATTTTTAATCTTGTCTTAATCTCTTCTGAAAACTATAAAGAATTATCCTAAGCACGCGTTTCGCATATGGGAAGTATAAATTTAACCTGAGGTCACATTATAGGAACCTGTAGATTGTTATTCTTTTGTAGAAGACTTCTCTGAAATTTTGTCATGGAAATTTACTACGCAGCTTGCCTAGTAAAGCGTTATTATCTCTGTATTTTATTCATTATGATTAATAGGGAATAATAATATTTATAGTTAACAACTCCTTTCGCCTGAGTTTACTCCCTTATAGATTTAAAATTACAAATTAAGTTGCCTGATATACTCGCCATTGATAATTGTCCATAGTATTAATAAAATCTTTGGGTTGCTTGATCAAGCGTTGGTGTTTAGTATATTTAGATTTTAATATCCTTCCTGAATTCATAAATATTTGGTCCTCTGATAACGCTTGCTATAGTCTGAGTAAGTTATTTCCTTTTTAGCAGCTGCCTTATATCGTTTACTATTGGAATTACTGATGATTAGGAGTCTATTTCTTATAGTCGATGGATACTGAATTTTCCTGATATCTTTGTTAAGTTTAAACAAAAGACATCCTTTCAACAAATATTCATTTTGTCTGGCGTTTCTTCTATACCAGAGAAAATAACATAAGTAGTTATTAATCTTCTGATATATGATAATATCTTCCTGAGCCAATTCCTTAAACCGTAACAAATCTTTCCAGGAGATTGTGCGCTGACTGTAATTAGATTTGGCGTTTAATATTGATTTAATATGCACATGTATGTACTTAGCAATACCTTTTGTGTATTGAATTCTTCTTCTAATTGTTCTCTTGGTGTAAGAATCTTAGAATTCTCTCCTGCAATTCATCTTCATACGCATAGACTGGTAAGTCTGTGTCAATGTTCTTTCTGTGCTGAGCATGCATTATAGGCATAGACTTTGTTGAAGTTACTTAACTTATGCTTCAATGAGATATCATGGTGGATTGCATGGCAATTCTTGACTTTACTTCGTCTTAACTCTTTCTGTCATGCATCAGGAACTGAATGTTTATATGTGTGATCACTTCACATCCTCCATGCGACTTAGGTTCAGTTTGTTGGTGTTCTTTTTATCAAACAAAAATAAGCTATATTATGAATCCTGTGTATGGCATGATTAAATCTTTATCCTCCAAATCTATGCTTTTGACTGAAGTAATCTTTTATGCTTCTGATTTTCTTTGGTATCTCCTTGGTCTATTTCTTTTTGCCTTAGCATTCCTCACTTGGTAAATTCCGCGCGGGCTGTGGTTAGAGATTGAAGACTTTTTAATTCTAAGGAAATATATCCGTGCCATTTAAATTTTCTCCTCATCCGATAATCTTTAACTCTACAATGAAGAATCTCCAATATGATACCATGTTCTTCTATTATTAATTTCATGCGTCCAGTTTGGTTCATCTGCACTCGTCTCTACTTGGCAACACATATTTATGTCTTTAAAGTTTTGACCACCTGTATTTTCATTTCAAGGAATGTTTTTCTACCATGGCGTTTAATGGCTATTCTTCTACTTGATCTCTCAGCGGCAGTAAATAAATTTTCATTGGTTTTTAATCTTTCTTTTATTATAAGGGAACCTCAGTGCATTATTATAACATGTAGAGTTATGTTTTAGTTAAACCTTCATTAGATATCAATAGTGAGTCATTGCATGAACTCCTACAATCTTTACTGTCCAGAATACACTTACTGGTGGGTTAAGACCATGATATGCATGTTAATAAACCCATAGTGAATTGCATGCGCCTAACTTAATGCGTGATTAAAGGTTATCCTCTTTTTAGTATATTACTTCCATTCTTGCCGTCAGTCAGCATCTTTAATTTATTTATGTATATAATTATACATTTGTCAAGTTGTTTAAATGGTGACCTTTGGTATTTCTTTAAATTTCTATTAAATAAATAAATAGGTTATGTTGTGAAATAAATAAAAGATAAAAGAACCAATAACATTATTTATCATATTATTTAGTTAAATAATTTGTTAGATGATTGATTATGTTATTTAGGAAATAAAGAATTTATATTGTTGTTATAATTTTAAGGTATTGGAACTCTATTATATAAATAATTTATATTGTTATAATAATATAGTATTAAAAAAAAACTATATTTCGGAAGTATTAGAAAAACAATAACGATTATGGTATATTTTAAGTATATTTGTATTTATTGAAATTTGTTAAATCTCATTTGGGGAGTGTTTACACCCAACCTTGAAATGATTATTTTTATTTCATCAAAAGTAGTTAAAAAAGATTAGTATTGTAAACATTAGCACACTTTAGTTTATGATATTCTCAAAAGTTTGTTTATTAGAAAATTGTAATTCATTGAGAATGATTAAATGAAACTATTGGTTGTGAATGTATTTTTGATGATAATGATGATTACTTGGATTTCTTTAAAATCTAGGAAAGAGAAAAAGTAATGTTTAGTGTTTTACATATTGATCATATTGCTCAATTACAATAATTTTTACTTGGGGATTATAGCTTTGCACTTTTACTTTTGTTAAAGGGCGTTTTTAGGGATTATGATATGTCTCTAGTTAAGGACATAAACATTGAGGTTTTGATCTATGTGCTCTATAGCTACCCCTAGATTGGTTTTATGTTGGGTCATGTTATAGAAGAGTGGCTTGCGGTAGGGGCCAAAATCCGGAAGTGATTGTTTGGGTAACCTATCATAGGTGTGTTAATTCAGTGAAAACCTAACTAAAGAATTATGGGTTGGGAAGTTATAAACATTAATTCAGATAAAAGTGTGCCTCGCCTACTGTCTTAACGCTCATTCAAGTTGAGAAAAGGTTGAGAAGGCCTAGAATAGCAAGTCGTCATCTTGTCCTCTTGAAAGATGAAGTGACTCCACACTGGTCTGCATAGGGGCCGAGAATCGGTAGAGGCTACCAGGGTAACTCTTGGAGAGGGCCGGTAGTCTAGGAAGATTCACCAGGGTAACCTATCCCGACGATGTGATGACACTCTTAGTCTATATAATGATGGTGTTCTTTGTGTTTAGATTTATTTTGATGTGTTGTGTTACTAAGGTTTTATCTGCTATGATTGTTAACGTTATGTCATGATGTGATTTGTAAACCCCGTAAACGTTATGTTCTGTCTTCTTTGCTTGTGGACCTGTCATTTATCTCCTAGCACGGAGGGAGTGGACCTTTGGTTTCCACGTGGTCGGGAGGAAACCGCGCTCTATCTTCCTTATATTTTCATGCAGATGATCCTATGCTTGCAGCTGGTTCCAGTTACTTCTTTGTTCATGACCAATGATGCAAAACTTGTTCGTGGATATTTGTGCCAGATGTTAAACGAACACTATATGCTTTGTAAAAGTTACCTCTTGTATAAGAGTGTTTATATTGTACCATCTTTGGATGTATAGACATTTATTAAAATCTCTCCTGTTGTAATCTAAACCTATGGATTCTCGAATGTAATAAGTCTTGCAAACTAAACCATTCTTGGCATTAAATGTGTATTATGTTTATGATAACGTGTTGAGTTTTTGTGTAAGGTTTAAGTAACGTCGTGTTGGAAACCTTATGGAAATTGTGTAATTAAATATATATTTTTTTAAAAATGTTCAGTTAACTTTACTCTTTACACTTTGTTATAACAGTAACCAAGCTGGGGCGTTACAGATGGTATCAGAGCACTAGGTTCTAACACTGGGTACTCTGGATATTAGTAAGCCCATTACGTTGTCCTAGGTGTTAGACTCTGTAGTTCGTATTATCCTATTGTCTTTTATGTCATGTAACTAAGATGTGTCAGAGATCACTCTGCACCACTAGAAAACTACTGTTGTTATAGCCTAAAAAAGTTTCCTCCTTCCTCGTTAGGTGACTAGTGTCTAGTCACGCAGTGATGTATTGTACTATTTTGAAGATTGTGGACTTTCTTTGTAATTATTAATGAATATATGTTTATTTTGAAGGTCGAAAACTTGTTTATATTTGGTTGTGACGGTTTAGCCACGCTTTGTGATCTTATTTACATGTAACCCTTGTGGTTACACTTGATTTAATGTTGATATTGCATGCATTTCTTACTTTAATGTTGAAAATTGAATTCCATTTAATGATTATTTATGACTTTAGTGGCTAAATGATTTTATCTTTATCATTTTCAATGTTGGCCATATGTTGTATTGTGAATTATCTCCAAGGATGTAGGATACTGACTTGGAGAGTGTATATGAGGAAGTAGACTTAGGGAACTATAGGGTAGGCGTATATGAAGGATATTTATGTTGGTCATGGATATAGTATTTAGATTTTTGAGATTTGTTCTATGTGGTGTTGTGTAGGACCATGCCTAGATGTCAAGATAGAGGTCGTGGTCGAGGACGAGGTGGTGGTCGTGGAGCTAACCGCTAGATCACTTCCCTTCTGAGTTCTCATGAAAATGAGCATGTGGAGCAGCAGGATTCTCGATTCGATCATAAAGGTGTGGTCATTAAAGAAAGCTCAACCCCAACATCTCCACCTTGGGAATCTGATCATGAGACCTTGGCCCAAGCTCTCTCTCGTGTCAAAATGGGAAAAGGAAAAAAAAACTGTAGAATCGGGACATCCAGTTAAAGTGAAGAAACCGTCTGTTGTTCAAAATTGGCCATTTGGGTGTGGACCTAATGCACCTATTCTCTCTAGGGAAGAGAAGGGAAGCCATCGCATACAGTCTTCTGCTTCTATGAAGACAATTATGGATTTTGATGAGGACCCTGAGGGGTGTCCCTTAACCGATAATGAGTAATTTGATTGTAGAAGAAGGGATGTAGTAATTTTCTTTCTTGTTGTCTTGTTTGACTGAAACTTATTTTGTTGTCGTGAGCATATGGCACTTTTTAAGATTTTTTTGTTGTACCTAGTTTGCGGCTTCCAGGAGTAAGCCTTATCCTAGGGGGGGAGGTTGTAGTGACCCTCTCACTGTGACATCCTGTTTTAGTTTGTTTTCGGTTTGATTTTGCCTGTTAGATGCTTTAGTTCACTACGACACTATGTTGTGTATTCTCAGTTATAACTCTGACATTATGTTTTTTTTATACTCTATGGATGATACATTGACATCCTATTTATCTGGTTGTGTTTCTGTGATGTTATTGAGATAGACATACATCTGATATGGTTTATTAGCTTACGATTTTTCATGTGGTTATTATATTGAGGTGATTAGTTTGATGATACTGTGATAGATTCATTCATGATATGGTTTATTTGTTTATGACTATTGCTTATGTTTATCATGTTGTTATGATTTCTTATGATTAATCTTGTTCGTTTGTGTCGGTGAATAAGACAGTATAGCATTACTCATTCGTGAGTACCCTGCTACGCTGCAATTCTTATTCACAGTGTGTTTTCTAACATGAGTATATATGTTCTAACGTTGATGTTTTCTACAGACACAGGTACCGGGTAACGGCTCCACCTACTTGTCAAGTCTGAGCGTACCCTAATTCAATATAATTAAGTTTTTGGAGGTACTGATAGGTCCTTTTAAACCATCGTTCATCTTCGAACGAGTATCTCTGGGTTACCCTATGTAGTTGTCCAGTTCATTATGTCGTGTTCATTTATATTGTATTGTGATTGCGTATTCGATATTTAATTTTGTTAAATATTTATTGATGTTTATGTCAATGTTTGTGATTAAATTTATTAAGTTAAATTAAATAAGTTATTAAATTTATCAATGAAAGTTATTTCTTTGCAATGTTTTTATTAAAATATTATTATTGCTAATTTAATTGAGCAACTTGAAATATGTGAAATAGATATTTTTAAAGCAAGATATTTTCAAAGAGATAAGAATCTTTGATTCCCAGTTAAAGGTTTGTTCTGATATTTTAAAGATTGAGTTGAACTGAATGAGCTATTTACAATGCGAAATGAACTTTCAGTTAAGTTTTGTGATGGAAAGTGATTTGCATGAATTAATATGTTTTGGAAAAAAGGTAATTGTACATTCACGGGAAGAATTATCAGGGCAGCAGTTTTTAGCAGTTTTCTTTCACGGCAATTGTTTCAGAAGAACTTTTCTTTTTAGATTTTGTTGATAAGCGAGGTTTGAAGTTGGATTGATTGGGATTTCGCCGTCGAAGTCTGGAAATTGATAGTGGATTCAGCAAAAGGGATTCCAAAATTTGTTTTAGCTCAATTTCCAAGATTGTTCAGGTTTTCTTCTTTTAAAGTTTCTATTAAATTTCTACAATAAACTTTGTAGAAAAGTGATGGTATATCAAACCTGCATATAAAACAGAGAAATTGTTAGAATAATCAATCAAAGATTATTGAAAATATAGTTAAAATTAAGGTGCTGAGAAAACAAAGAAATAGAATTTAGAATAAGATCTTAGATCTAAAAACAGAGGTTGATTTCTCCTGTATATCTGTTGATTTATAGTTATATCTAATGTAATGCACAAAATGAAATCTGGATATTATTTTAAAGGATGAATCTGTGAATTTATAATTATCATCTCTTTTATTTCATTTTTAATCCTGTCTTAATCTCTTCTGAAAACTGTAAAGAATTATCCTAAGCACGTGTTTCGCATATGGGAAGTATAAATTTAACCTGAGGTCACATTATAGGAACCTGTAGATTGTTATTCTTTTGTAGAAGACTTCTCTGAAATTTTGTCATGGAAATTTACTACGCAGCTTACCTGGTAAAGCGGTATTATCTATGTATTTTATTCGTTATGATTAAAAGGGAATAATAATATTTATAGTTAACAACTCCTTTCGCCTGAGTTTACTCCCTTATAGATTTAAAATTACAAATTAAGTTGCCTAATATACTCGCCATTGATAATTGTCCATAGTATTAATAAAATCTTTGGGTTGCTTGATCAAGCGTTGGTGTTTAGTATATTTAGATTTTAATATCCTTCCTGAATTCATAAATATTTGGTCCTCTGATAACGCTTGCTATAGTCTGAGTAAGTTATTTCCTTTTTAGCTGCTGCCTTATATCGTTTACTATTGGAATTACTAATGGTTAGGAGTCTATTTCTTATAGTCGATGGATACTGAATTTTCCTGATATCTTTGTTAAGTTTAAACAAAAGACATCCTTTCAACAAATATTCATTTTGTCTGGCATTTCTTCTATACCAGAGAAAATAACAGAAGTAGTTATTAATCTTTTGATATATGATAATATCTTCCTGAGCCAATTCCTTAAACCGTAACAAATCTTTCCAGGAGATTGTGCGCTAGCTGTAATTAGTTTTGGTGTTTAATATTGATTTAATACGCACCTGTATGTACTTAGCAATACCTTTTGTGTATTGAATTCTTCTTCTAATTGTTCTCTTGGTGTAAGAATCTTAGAATTCTCTCCTGCAATTCATCTTCATACACATAGACTGGTAAGTCTGTGTCAATGTTCTTTCTGTGCTGAGCATGCATTATAGGCATAGACTTTGTTGAAGTTACTTAACTTATGCTTCAATGAGATATCATGGCGGATTGCATGGCAATTCTTGACTTTACTTTGTCTTAACTCTTTCTGTCATGCATCAGGAACTGAATGTTTATATGTGTGATCACTTCACATCCTCCATGCGACTTAGGTTCAGTTTGTTGGTGTTCTTTTTATCAAACAAAAATAAGCTATATTATGAATCCTGTGTATGGCATGATTAAATCTTTATCCTCCAAATCTACACTTTTGACTGAAGTAATCTTTTATGCTTCTGATTTTCTTTGGTATCTCCTTGGTCTATTTCTTTTTGCCTTAGCATTCCTCACCTGGTAAATTTTGCACGGGCTGTGGTTAGAGATTGAAGACTTTTTAATTCTAAGGAAATATATCTGTGCCATTTAAATTTGCTCCTCATCTGATAATCTTTAACTCTACAATGAAGAATCTCCAATATGATACCATGTTCTTCTGTTATTAATTTCATGCGTCCAGTTTGGTTCATCTGCACTCGTCTCTACTTGGCAATGCATATTTGTGTCTTTAAAGTTTTGACCAATTGTATTTTCATTTCAAGGAATGTTTGTCTACCATGGCGTTTAATGGCTATTCTTCTACTTGATCTCTCAGCGGCAGTAAATAAATCTTCATTGGTTTTTAATCTTTCTTTTATTATAAGGGAACCTCAGTGCGTTATTATAACATGTAGAGTTATGTTTTAGTTAAACTTTCATTAGATATCAATAGTGAGTCATTGCATGAACTCCTACAATCTTTACTGTCTAGAATACACTTACTGGTGGGTTAAGACCATGATATGCATGTTAATAAACCCATAGTGAATTGCATGCGCCTAACTTAATGTGTGATTAAAGGTTATCCTCTTTTTAGTATATTACTTCCGTTCTTGCTGTCAGTCAGCATGTTTAATTTATTTATGTATATAATTATACATTTGTCAAGTTGTTTAAATGGTGACCTTTGGTATTTCTTTAAATTTCTATTAAATAAATAAATAGGTTATGTTGTGAAATAAATAAAAGATAAAAGAACCAATAACATTATTTATCATATTATTTAGTTAAATAATTTGTTAGATGATTGATTATGTTATTTAGGAAATAAAGAATTTATATTGTTGTTATAATTTTAAGGTATTGGAACTCTATTATATAAATAATTTATATTGTTATAATAATATAGTATTAAAAAAAAACTATATTTCGGAAGTATTAGAAAAACAATAACGATTATGGTATATTTTAAGTATATTTGTATTTATTGAAATTTTTTAAATCTCATTTGGGGAGTGTTTACACACAACCTTCAAATGATTATTTTTATTTCATCAAAAGTAGTTAAACAAGATTCGTATTGTAAACATTAGCACACTTTAGTTTATGATATTCTCAAAAGTTTGATTATTAGAAAATTGTAATTCATTGAGAATGATTAAATGAAACTATTGGTTGTGAATGTATTTTTGACGATAATGATGATTACTTGGATTTCTTTTAAATCTAGGAAAGAGAAAAAGTAATGTTTAGTGTTTTACATATTGATCATATTGCTCAATTACCAGAATTTTTACTTGGGGATTATAGCTTTGCACTTTTGCTTTTGTTAAAGGGCATTTTTAGGGATTATGATCTGTCTCTAGTGAAGGACATAAACATTGAGGTTTTGATCTATGTGCTTGATAGCTACCCCTAGATTGGTTTTATGTTGGGTCATGTTATAGAAGAGTGGCTTGCGGTAGGGGCCAAAATCTGGAAGTGATTGTCTGGGTAACCTATCGTAGGTGTGTTAATTCAGTGAAAACCTAACTAAAGAATTATGGGTTGGGAAGTTATAAACATTAATTCAAATAAAAGTGTGCCTCGCCTACTGTCTTAACACTCGTTCAGGTTGAGAAAAGGTTGAGAAGGCCTGGAATGGAAAGTCGTCATCTTGTCCTCTTGAAAGATGAAGTGACTCCACATTGGTCTGCATAGGGGCTGGGAATCGGTAGAGGCTACCAGGGTAACTCTTGGAGAGGGCCAGTAGTCTAGGAAGATTCACCAGGGTAACCTATCCCGATGATGTGATGATACTCTTAGTCTATATAAAGATGGTGTTCTTTGTGTTCAGATTTATTTTGATGTGTTGTGTTACTAAGGTTTTATCTTCTATGATTGTTAACGTTATGTCATGATGTGATTTGTAAACCCCGTAAACGTTATGTTCTGTCTTCTTTGCTTGTGGACCTATCATTTATCTCCTAGCATGGAGGGAGTGGACCTTCGGGTTCCACCTGGTCGAGAGGAAACCATGCTCTATCTTCCTTATATTTTCATGCAGATGATCCTATGCTTGCAGCTGGTTCCAGTTACTTCTTTGTTCGTGACTGATGATGCAGAGCTTGTTCCTGGATATTTGTGCCAGATGTTAAACGAACACTATATGCTTTGTAAAAGTTAACTCTTGTATAAGAATGTTTAGATTGTACCATCTTTGGATGTATAGAGATTTATTAAAATCTCTCCTGTTGTAATCTAAACCTATGGATTCTCGAATGTAATAAGTCTTGCAAACTGAACCATTCTTGGCATTAAATGTGTATTATGTTTATGATAACGTGTTGAGTTTTTGTGTAAGGTTTAAGTAACGTCGTCTTGGAAACCTTATGGCAATTGTGTAATTAAATATCTTTTAAAAGAAAATGTTCTGTTAACTTTACTCTTTACACTTTGTTATAACGGTAACCAAGGCGGGGCGTTATAGATGGTATCAGAGCACTAGGTTCTAACACTGGGTACTCTGGATATTAGTAAGCCCATTACGTTGTCCTAGGTGTTAGACTCTGTAGTTCGTATTATCCTATTGTCTTTTATTTCATGTAACTAGGACGTGTTGGAGATCACTCCGCACCACTAGAAAACTACTGTTGTTATGGCCTAAAAAAGTTTCCTCCTTCCTCGTTAGGTGGCTAGTGTCTAGTCACGCAGTGATGTATTGTACTATTTTGAAGATTGTGGACTTTCTTTGTAATTATTGATGAATATATGTTGATTTTGAAGGTCGACAACTTGTTTATATTTGGTTGTGACGGTTTAGACACACTTTGTGATCTTATTTACATGTAACCCTTTTGGTTACACTTGATTTAATGTTGATATTGCATGCATTTCTTACTTTAATGTTGAAAATTGAATTCCATTTAATGATTATTTATGACTTTAGTGGCTAAATGATTTTATCTTTATCATTTTCAATGTCGGCCATATGTTGTATTGTGAATTATCTCCAAGGATGTAGGATACTGACTTGGAGAGTGTATACGAGGAAGTAGACTTAGGGAACTATAGGGTAGGTGTATATGAAATATATTTATGTTGGTCATGGATATAGTATTTAGATTTTTGAGATTTGTTCTATGTGGTGTTGTGTAGGACCATGCCTAAATGTCAAGATAGAGGTCGTGGTCAAGGACGAGGTGGTGGTCATGCAGCTAACTGCCAGATTACTTCCCTTCTGAGTTCTCATAAAAATGAGCGTGTGGAGCAGTAGGATTCTCGATTAGATCATAAAGGTGTGGTCATTAAAGAAAGCTCAACACCAACATTTCCACCTTGGGAATCTGATGATGAGACCTTGGCCCAAGCTCTCTCTCGTGTCAAAATGGGAAAAGGAAAAAAAGACTGTAGAATCGGGACATCCAGTTAAAGTGAAGAAACCATCTGTTGTTCGAAACTGGCCATTTGGGTGTGGACCTAATGCACCTATTCTCTCTAGGGAAGAGAAGGGAAGCCATCACATACATTCTTCTACTTCTATGAAGACAATTATGGATTCTGATGAGGACCCTAAGGGGTGTCCCTTAACCGATAATGAGTAATTTGATTGTAGAAGAAAGGATGTAGTAATTTTCTTTCTTGTTGTCTTGTTTGACTGAAACTTATTTTGTTGTCGTGAGCATATGGCACTTTTTAAGATTTGTTTGTTGTACCTAGTTTGCGGCTTCCAGGAGTAAGCCTTATCCTAGTGGGGGAGGATGTAGTGACCCTCTCGTTGTGACATCCTGTTTTAGTTTGTTTTCGGTTTGATTTTTCCTGTTAGATGCTTTAGTTCACTACGACACTATGTTGTGTATTCTCAGTTATAACTCTGACGTTATGTTGTTTTTATACTCTATGGATGATACATTGATGTCCTCTATATCTGGTTGTGTTTCTGTGATGTTATTGAGATAAACATATATCTGATATGGTTTATTAGCTTACGATTTTTCATGTGGTTGTTATATTGAGGTGATTAGTTTGATGATAATGTGATAGATTCATTCATGATATGGTTTATTTGTTTATGACTATTGCTTATGTTTATCATGTTGTTATGATTGCTTATGATTAATCTTGTTCGTTTGTGTCAGTGAATAAGACAGTATAGCATTACTCATTTGTGAGTACCCTGCTACGCTGCAATTCTTATTCACAGTGTGTTTTCTAACATGAGTATATAAATGTTCTAACGTTGATGTTTTCTGCAGACACAGGTACCGGGTAACGGCTCCACCTGCTTGTCAAGTCTAAGCGTACCCTAATTCAATATAATTAAGTTGTTGGAGGTACTGACAGGTCCTTTTAAACCATCGTTCGTCTTTGAACGAGTATCTCTGTGTTACCCTGTGTAGTTGTCCAGTTCATTATGTCATGTTCATTTATATTGTATTGTGATTGCGTATTCGATATTTAATTTTGTTAAATATTTATTGATGTTTATGTCAATGTTTGTGATTAAATTTATTAAGTTAACTTAAATAAATTATTAAATTTATTAGTGAAAGTTATTTCTTTCCAATTTTTTTATTAAAATATTATTATTGCTGATTTAATTGAGCAACTTGAAATATGTGAAATAGATATTTTTAAAGCAAGATATTTTCGAAGAGATAAGAATCTTCGATTGCTAGTTAAAGGTTTGTTTTGATATTTTAAAGATTGAGTTGAACTGAATCAGCTATTTACAATGCGAAATGAACTTTCAGTTAAGTTTTGTGATGGAAAGTGATTTGCATGAATTAATATCTTTTGGAAAATGGGTAATTGTACATTCACGGGAAGAATTATGAGGGCAGCAGTTTTTAGCAATTTTGTTTCACGGCAATTGTTTCAGAAGAACTTTTCTTTTTAGATTTTGTTGATAAGCGAGGTTTGAAGTTGGATTGATTGGGATTTCGCCGTTGAAGTCTGGAAATTGATAGTGGATTCAGCAAAAGGGATTCCAAATTTGTTTCAGCTCGATTTCCAAGATGGTTCAGGTTTTCTTCTTTTAAAGTTTCTATTAAATTTCTTCAATAAACTTTGTAGAAAAGTGATGGTATATCAAACCTGCATATAAAACAGAGAAATTGTTAGAATAATCAATCAAAGATTATTGAAAATATAGTTAAAATTAAGGTGCTGAGAAAACAAAGAAATAGAATTTAGAATAAGATCTTAGATCTAAAAATAGAGGTTGATTTCTCCTGTATATCTGTTGATTTATAGTTATATCTAATTTAATGCACAAAATGAAATCTGGATAGTATTTTAAAGGATGTATCTCTGAATTTATAATTATCATCTCTTTTATTTCATTTTTAATCCTGTCTTAATCTCTCTGAAAACTATATAGAATTATCCTAAGCACGCGTTTCTCATATGGGAAGTATAAATTTAACCTGAGGTCACATTATAGGAACCTATAGATTGTTATTCTTTTGTAGAAGATTTCTCTAAAATTTTGTCATGGAAATTTACTACGCAGCTTGCCTGGTAAAGCGGTATTATCTCTGTATTTTATTCGTTATGATTAAAAGGGAATAATAATATTTATAGTTAACAACTCCTTTCGCCTGATTTTACTCCCTTATAGATTTAAAATTACAAATTAAGTCGCCTGATATACTCGCCATTGATAATTGTCCATAGTATTAATAAAATCTTTGCGTTGCTTGATCAAGCGCTGGTGTTTAGTATATTTAGATTTTAATATCCTTCCTGAATTCATAAATATTTGGTCCTCTGATAACGCTTGCTATAGTCTGAGTAAGTTATTTCCTTTTTAGCCGCTGCCTTATATCATTTACTATTGGAATTACTAATGATTAGGAGTCTATTTCTTATAGTCAACGGATACTGAATTTTCCTGATATCTTTGTTAAGTTTAAACAAAAGACTTCCTTTCAACGAATATACATTTTGTATGGTGTTTCTTCTATACCAGAGAAAATAACAGTAGTTATTAATCTTCTGATATATGATAATATCTTTCTGAGCCAATTCCTTAAACCGTAACAAATCTTGCCAGGAGATTGTGCGCTAGCTGTAATTAGTTTTGGCATTTAATATTGATTTAATACGCACCTATATGTACTTAGCAATACCTTTTGTGTATTGAATTCTTCTTCTAATTGTTCTCTTGGTGTAAGAATCTTAGAATTCTCTCCTGCAATTCATCTTCATACGCATAGACTGGTAAGTCTGTGTCAATGTTATTTCTGTGCTGAGCATGCATTATAGGCATAGACTTTGTTGAAGTTACTTAACTTATGCTTTAATGAGATATCATGGCGGATTGCATGGAAATTCTTGACTTTACTTTGTCTTAACTCTTTTTTTCATGCATCAAAAACTGAATGTTTATATGTGTGATCACTTCACATCCTCCATGTGAAGTAGGTTCAGTTTGTTGTTGCTCTTTTTATCAAACAAAAATAAGCTATATTATGAATCCTGTGTATGGCATGATTAAATCTTTATCCTCCAAATCTATGCTTTTGACTGAAGTAATCTTTTATGCTTCTGATTTTCTTTGGTATCTCCTTGGTCTATTTCTTTTTTCCTTAGAATTCCTCACTTGGTAAATTCTGCGCGGGCTATGGTTAGAGATTGAAGACTTTTTAATTGTAAGGAAATATATCTATGCCATTTAAAATTGCTCCTCATCCGATAATCTTTAACTCTACAATGAAGAATCTCCAATATGATACTATGTTCTTCTGTTATTAATTTCATGCGTCCAGTTTGGTTCATCTGTACTTGTCTATACTTGGCAACGCATATTTGTGTCTTTAAAGTTTTGACCACCTGTATTTTCATTTCAAGGAATGTTTGTCTACCATGGCATTTAATGGCTATTCTTCTACTTGATCTCTCAGCGGCAGTAAATAAATCTTCATTGGTTTTTAATCTTTCTTTTATTATAAGGGAACCTCAGTGCGTTATTATAACATGTAGAGTTATGTTTTAGTTAAACCTTCATTAGATATCAATAGTGAGTCGTTGCATGAACTCCTACAATCTTTACTGTCTAGAATACACTTACTGGTGGGTTAAGACCATGATATGCATGTTAATAAACCCATAGTGAATTGCATGTGCCTAACTTAATGTGTGATTAAAGGTTATCCTCTTTTTAGTATATTACTTCCGTTCTTGCTGTCAGTCAGCATCTTTAATTTATTTATGTATATAATTATACATTTGTCAAGTTGTTTAAATGGTGACCTTTGGTATTTCTTTAAATTTCTATTAAATAAATAAATAGGTTATGTTGTGAAATAAATAAAAGATAAAAGAACCAATAACATTATTTATCATATTATTTAGTTAAATAATTTGTTAGATGATTGATTATATTATTTAGGAAATAAAGAATTTATATTATTGTTATAATTTTAAGGTATTGGAACTCTATTATATAAAGAATTTATATTGTTATAATAATATAGTATTAAAAAAAAAACTATATTTCGGAAGTATTAGAAAAACAATAACGATTATGGTATATTTTAAGTATATTTGTATTTATTGAAATTTGTTAAATCTCATTTGGGAGTGTTTACACACAACCTTGAAATGATTATTTTTATTTCATCAAAAGTAGTTAAACAAGATTCGTATTGTAAACATTAGCACACTTTAGTTTATGATATTCTCAAAAGTTTGCTTATTAGAAAATTGTAATTCATTGAGAATGATTAAATGAAACTATTGGTTGTGAATGTATTTTTGACAATAATGATGATTACTTGGATTTCTTTTAAATCTAGGAAAGAGAAAAAGTAATGTTTAGTGTTTTACGTATTGATCATATTGCTCAATTACAAGAATTTTTACTTGGGGATTATAGCTTTGCACTTTTGCTTTTGTTAAAGGGCATTTTTAGGGATTATGATCTGTCTCTAGTGAAGGACATAAACATTGAGGTTTTGATCTATGTGCTTGATAGCTACCCCTAGATTGGTTTTATGTTGGATCATGTTATAGAAGAGTGGCTTGCGGTAGGGGCCAAAATCCGGAAGTGATTGTCTGGGTAACCTATCGTAGGTGTGTTAATTCAGTGAAAACCTAACTAAAGAATTATGGGTTGGGAAGTTATAAACATTAATTCAAATAAAAGTGTGCCTCGCCTACTGTCTTAACACTCGTTCAGGTTGAGAAAAGGTTGAGAAGGCCTGGAATGGAAAGTCGTCATCTTGTCCTCTTGAAAGATGAAGTGACTCCACATTGGTCTGCATAGGGGCCAGGAATCAGTAGAGGCTACCAGGGTAACTCTTGGAGAGGGCCGGTAGTCTAGGAAGATTCACTAGGGTAACCTATCCCGACGATGTGATATCACTCTTAGTCTATATCATGATGGTGTTCTTTGTGTTTAGATTTATTTTGATGTGTTGTGTTACTAAGGTTTTATCTGCTATGATTGTTAACGTTATGTCGTGATGTGATTTGTAAACCTCGTAAACGTTATGTTCTGTCTTCTTTGCTTGTGGACCTATCATTTATCTCCTAGCACGGAGGGAGTGGACCTTTGGGTTCCACGTGGTCAAGAGGAATCGTGCTCTATCTTCCTTATATTTTCATGCAGATGATCCTATGCTTGCAGCTGGTTCCAGTTACTTCTTTGTTCATGACTGATGATGCAGAGCTTGTTCATGGATATTTGTGCCAGATGTTAAACGAACACTATATGCTTTGTAAAAGTTACCTCTTGTATAAGAGTGTTTATATTGTACCATCTTTGGATGTATAGAGATTTATTAAAATCTCTCCTGTTGTAATCTAAACCTATGGATTCTCGAATGTAATAAGTCTTGCAAACTAAACCATTCTTGGCATTAAATGTGTATTATGTTTATGATAACGTGTTGAGTTTTTGTTTAAGGTTTATGTAACGTCGTCTTGGAAACCTTATTGCAATTGTGTAATTAAATATCTTTAAAAAAAAAAAATGTTTGGTTAACTTTACTCTTTACACTTTGTTATAACGGTAAGCAAGGCGGGGCGTTACACCATGATCTATTATAACATGTCTATCCTCAGAAGAATTAAAGAAAAAAGAAACAAAAATATATTAGAAGGGTAAATCTTGACCTTACCCTCCACGAAAGGTGTCCAATACTTCAAGATCCACAAATGCAGATCTAGAAGAGAAGGCCACAAATGACAAAATCTATAGATTAATCCCTTTTTAGAGAAAATATCAATATAATAGGAAACTTCCTACCCAAGAGAAATCATAGGAACATTATTTTCACAAGGAAGAGGCACATTTGGACAAGAAAAAAATCCCATCCCCACCTTCGTGGATCACACAACATCGAAAAAGGAAGATGAAGAAGCAGCCATCTATAAATATAATTATATATTGAATATATAATTAGAATTAGACAATGGACTACATAACAATATATTTAACAAATGATTCATTTTATGTCCTTAATCAAAGGATACAAATAATTTTTTCATGTTTAATACAAAATAGTGATTAATTACTTTTAGCTATAAGTAATATTAAATAATATAATGTAAAAATATTGAACTTTTTTATATTATAAATTAGTATGATTGGTATAATTATATGTTGAAAATTATAATTATACAATAATGGATAATTATCTAGTAAAAATTATTTATAGATTTTTATATAACTAATGCAATAACAAAAATGACTAAAGATTTTATGTGAATTTTAGTTAAAAGTAGTGCGACTAGTTAAAAAAGTACAAATGTGGCTAATGAGAAAGAGGTTGAATTTGATCAATCAAAAGTGTTATTCATGTGCAGAATTGGTGAGAAAGGCATACTAAAGTATTATACTTAGACAATGGATGCAATGAGCACATGAGTGTAAATTAAAAAAATGCACTCATTAACAAGAATATCAAGTCTAAGATAATAATTGAGAATAATAAAATAGTTCCAATAGTGGGAAAAAGGTTTTTCACTATCAATGTCAAAGATGGTGATAAAGAGTAGATATAGAATTTATATTATGTCCTAGGGATAAAGCATAAACTCTTGATTTTTGGATAGTTGGTCCAAAGAGGTTACAAAGTGGGTTATGTGTAGGATCATCATGGAAAAAATAGGCCCTTAAGTGGCAAAAAATTCAAAATAATCAAAGTTAGGCAACTTGACGTAAAAATTTGAATAAGTTATTTATATTATTTCAAAAATATGTAAGAATAGAATCTGTAGAAAATTCAATGTAGTTTCTAAACTACTAGGTTTGTTTTAAAAAAAAAACTATTCAGTGAAAATTTGAAATTTCAATGCAGTGGTACTTAAATTTTAGGGAAAAAATAAGTAGGTGTATGTCTGACCACCCTAACCACAATAAAATGATAATAATTTTTTATAATATTTTAGATATAAGTATAGGAATCTTGCCCTGATGTGATGCATATTTTTTTGTAATATTCTTCCAAGTACATAATTAATTATGAATTTTTTATTACAACTTTTTAAAAATATAAAAACTTGTATGTCTGACCACATTAACTTGGTCAAAACTTCATGAAATTGAATTTTTCTTTTTTTAATCCTATAGTATGCAAAGCATAGAATGTGACACATGTTTTGGATTCAAAAAATGTGATACCGTTTGAAAGCTATAGATGTTTTCCAATTAGCCTATCAATTAAGACTTTAGTCATAATTTGAATAGAAAATGAATAATAATTACTTATTAAATTCAAAGTAAAACATAATTTATATTGGTGGAAAGCTAAGAATCTCCTTTAAAAAACCCTTTTCGTTTCATTAATTTTGGGTATAAAAAAAGTCATCAGCCACATACCCATCATATTGCCACTTTTTAGCCCATCATGATCTTGCACATACCCAATGCTAATAAAAAAGGAGAGTGTCATATTTGGTAATAATGGGTGCAAGAATGTGGTAGCAATAGTCTAAATGGCAAGGAACTATTTCCTCTATAAATACAAATTGTTTTATCATTCTAGTTTATAGTTTCTCCTCCCAAGAAGTATAATAGTATTTACTCCTCAAGATGGTCATTATAGACTGCTCCATGATTTTGCACTTTTGAGTTATTCTAAACCAAGTATTTTATCTCAAAAGGATATAGTTAGGGGATTACCAACCATAGTAGACCTAAATGAAAAAATTGAAGCTTGTAATTTAGGAAAATAACATAAAAAACCCTTAATCAAGGAACTCTAGAAGGGTCGAAGGACCATTGGAGTTGGTGCATATATTTATGTGGCTCTATGAAAATGCTCACAATAGGAAACACAACTATTTTATTATCTTCATAGATGGCTATAGCCAAAAGAAATGGGTATACTTCTTGAAGCATAATTATTAATCCTTTGATAAGTTTAAATTTTTTAAGGCATAGGGTAAGAAGGATTATGGACACTTTATTAAGGTCCTCAAATCAAATAGAGGGGGAGAGTATGCCTCCAAAATATTATTATTATTTTTAGGTATGAAGGAATTACTTGAGAATTAACAACCAAATACACTCAATAAAAAAGTGGATTAGCAAATAGAAAGAATAAGACCATTGTATAGATGGAAAGAAGCATTTTGAAGGCCAAGGGACTCCCAAACCAATATTAGGGTGAATTTAAATTGCAACAAAAGTATATTTAATAGATAGTTCTCTTACAAACATTATAACATGACAAGATTCCACAAGAAGCGTAGATAAAATACAAATGGATTGTGGAGAACCTTAGAGATTTTGGGTGAGTGGAATATGAATTTGTAATAAATGAGAAGAGACAAAACTTGGATGACAAAGGAGAAAATTTTGTAAGATACAATGAATATTCCAAGACATGTAAATTGTATAATCCTACCACTAACTAAATTGTAATTAGTAGGGATATTGAGTTCACAATAAATGAGTCATGAGATGGCATGATAGACACCTCTTCAAGTATCTTAGTAGTGGTTCCCATGGATGATTATGAAGAAGGAAATAAAGGATAAAACTTGGTGCATCTACAATAGGTATGAAGATCAACAATTAGTTTCAAAGATCACTTACAAGAGAAATATGTCCTAACAAAAAATAGCTCTAGAGACTCAACTTTGGAGATATTCTACACATCCAAATAGTAGTAGAATCAAGAGCTCAAATCCCACTCTTTCCTACTAATGCCAATAAAAATAAAATTCTCAAGGGTAATTTATTAAAATGCAAGGTATGATGATAAATCAAATGAAAATATGAACTTTGTATTGTTTTTTTATGGTGATCCATTATAGAATAAGACATGGGAGCTAAATGATTTACTTATAAGACTATGAGAAAGGGTGAAGAAAGAATATAAAGTAATAAATCAAGGCTTGTTGTTAATAGATAAAAAAACAACCTAGAATATATGAGATATATACTCTAATTGTAAGGATGGAAATTATGTGGGTAGTCTTGGAAATAGTAGCCCAATATATGTGGAAGATGTATTAAATAAATGTGAATCCTTTCTTCTTGAATGGATTACTCAAAGAAGTGTAAAGGCTAAAGAAAGATCTTTAAAAGCTTAACCAATAACCTTAGTTATGGTGTACAAAATAGACATACTTTTAGGAATGGATTTATTAAAAGTGATGATACTATTTTAATTTTTGTCCTATATAGATTATTTCCTCATTTATTATTGAAAAGAAGCCATGAAAAGAGAGTTTGAAATAATAGACTTAGGTCTACTAAAATATTTTCTTGGCATAGAGTTAAAGCAAACGAAACATGGAATTTTTTATTTCTCAAGAAATTTATGTAGAAGATATTTTGAAGAGATATATGCAAAATATCAAACCTACACCAGCATAAATAGTTATAGGTCAATAGTTAAGCTATTGAAGATTGCAGTAGTAATGTGAACCAAACCTTGTACAAAAATATGGTTGGAAGTATATGATACTTGAATATTACCAAGATTGATATAATGCATGCAATAAGTGTTGAACACCCAAAATACTGAGAGGGGGGTGAATCAGTATTCTTATAAACCATTCAAACATTTAAACATCCAATCCACTTAGTAGATCCAATTGCAGTAAATGAAATAAAGCATGAAACATCAACATCACATAACACATGAACACCTATATTTTTACATGGAAAACCTAAAATAGGAAAAAACACAGTGAGGATTAGCTCGCAATATATTATAACCAGTGAAACATCAAAAAATGTGTGACAGTGGGCTTTGAATGGGGGTATACACCTATCTTCCATATTTCATTAGGAAAAAGAGATCCCCTAGGGAAAGATTGACTTTGAACCCTTAAGTGAGTCAATCTTAATGGATATCTTGTTGTTTTCCTTTTGACTGGGGATGTGGTAAATTAGCCTAAAATGCACTTTTGGGAGAAAAACTAAAAATATTAAATAAGCCCAATTGTGTAATATAACACTTGAAACATCAATTTAAAACCTTAATTTAGCATAATCCACAAAGTTATAGCAAATTTGAGAAGAGTATGAATTTATGCACCCATCACAAAAAGCTCTTGTTGAGTGTCTTGGACTGGGACATATTTTCCCTAAGGTGAATGGGTCTTGCTACAAGGATCCAAAATTTTCTTTCATAGTCCTCTACTCCTAGATCTACACTCATGATTCTTTCGTATTTCACAGATGAAAAGTCATAATCAAATTCTACAAGTGAGTTTTTGTGGCTTGACAATAATGTTCACAACTTTGTTAACTTTGCAAAACTGTACTTTTGACCAATCTTCAATCCTTCTTCACCCATAAATCTGTAAACACAAAGAGAGAAAAATTGTTTATTTCTGGTGAATGGCGGTTTTCCTTGGTCAAACCTCATTTTGGTAATTAAACCTTGAAATGAAATGAAACATGAATGGAAGGAATGATGAATGAACACTAGCTTGTTGTAAATCACCAAACCCTTGAATGAAACCCTTGAAGGTTTGAAATTTAACACATCTCTCCAAGGTCTTGATCTTGCATGAAATGGCTTGATTGGATGTTGATCTTGATACTTGAATCTTGACTTGAATACCTGAAACCTACATCACATGTTAACTCCAAAAACATGCATGAATGAAGATAACTTTGACATGATGTTTGAGATCTAGAATGCTACAACAAATGACTAAGAAATCTACTCTTGAACACCTTTGACAATAATCTTAGATCTTGTGAAATTTTGATAATATTTATAGCTTTCTCTAGGATTTCAATTGATAAAAAGACCTTGTATTTATAGGTATTTTCTAATTTCCAAAAAAATAAACATCAAAAAATGACAATTGTAAATTGAATTTGTATCATGCAAATTCCACCAAAAACATATTAAAAATTAGGGTCCTAAACTTAAGGGGAACCTATTCACCCTTGGGTGAATGGGTCTTGGGCCCCAAACCTAGGACACACCAATTTAAATGCAATTTAATTAATGCTTTCAATTGTTTAATACAAGTTTCCCTTTCAAAAAATGAGATTAATTATGCTTTTGAATGCATAATTGGGTCGATTAGAGGCTTAATTAAGTCCAGTTTATTAAGTGACCCAAACATAGAGTGAAAATTTAAAGGAGTACATTTTCTAGCAAAACAACCAGTTATATTATATTTATAGGGGTTTGTGCAGGATCATGATGGGCCAAAAAGTGGTGATATGATGGGTATGTGTAGGGTATGTGGCTGACATTTTTTTAACCAAAATTGATGAAATGAAAAGGGTTTTTAATGGAGATTCTCAGCTTTCCACCAATATAAATTATGCTTTACTTTGAATTTAATAAATAATTATTATTCATTTTCTATTTGAATTGACTAAAAGTTGATTGATAGATTGATTGAAAAACATTTATAGCTTTCAAAGCGGTATCACATTTTGAATCCAAAACATGCATCACATTCTATGCTTTGCATACTATAGGATTAAAAAAAATGAATTTCATGAAGTTTTGACCAAGTTAAGGTTCAGACATATTGATTTTATATTTTTAAAAGTTGTAATAAAAAAATCATAATTAATTATTTACTTGGAAAAAAATTACAAAAAAATATGCATCAAATTGGGACATGAGTCCTCTACTTATATCTAAAATATTATAAAAAATATATTATCATTTTATTGTGGTTAGGGTGGTCAGACAAACACCTTATTTTTTCCCTAAAATTTTTAAATACTACTACATTGAAATTTGAAATTTTCACCAAATAGATTTTTTTTTAAATAAACCTATTAGTTTAGAAACTACATTCAATTTGCTACAGATTCTTTTCTTACATATTTTTGAAATAATATAGATAACTTATTCAAATCTTTATGTCAAGTTGTCTAACTCTAATTTTTCTAAATTTTTCACCACTTAAGGGCCTTTTTCTTCCATGATGATCTTGCACATACCCATAGAAGTGTTCACTACAAGTGGACTCACTACCCATTGAGAAAAATATAGAAGAGATATTGTGGCTGAAAGCCTAGTTTGAGATTTAAAATTGCATCTATCATATGCATGAATTACAATTCCAATGAAGCTCAACAAAGTGACTTCACACACTTCATTTGATTTTGATCTAACACTTTGCTTTCCTCTAAATTTTTATCACTCTAATCTTCAAATCAACATTAAAAACTTAAATTTGTACTACTCTGGAAATATTTATATCATTCACATCACTTACATGTCTCTCATTCTTTACATTCATCAAAATACTGAAAAATGATCTAGTATATATATCTGCTTCAAGCATAACATCAATTGGGTCATCCTAATTAGATGTATCATAAAAAATATACAATATATAACTTCTTAGCTCAAATCCTTCCACACACACCTCGCACCAAGATTCAATCCTTAAAATAATTCATGAGCTATATATAAAAATTATTCAATTGTAGAAGACCTTTAATACAAAAATTATTTATCCTAGAACTAACTTTTCATCAATTGTATACAAAAATTCTTCAACTATAAACCCATATTCAAAAATTAATACCTCAAAACATCACAACTGGAATTCATACACTATTAAAATTTGTCAATATATCCTTAAATCTGCAAAGTCGAAATCCTACCTATAGAGAAGTGCATACTCTCCTACTCACATGCACTGTACATGTAATGATTGTAATTTGTCAGACCAAACATCTGTTATCCATAACTTTCAAACCAAATGTCAAAACACAGTGGAATTATAGAATTATATGCTTCTACCAACCAAAAATATTGTGTTAGAACTAGAGAGTAAAATATTCATTTACAAAATAGTGCAGACCAAAAAAATTGATGCTCTATACCCAGAAACATTGATAAAAACACTTAGCCAATTTTTCATCAAAATCAACTTTACTGGATCAAACCATCTTGCAAAATTGTCTTCCACAAGCATCACAAAGTGTGATAGAACCAACCAAAATGAACTACACTGAAGTCTTCACACCAAGATGCAATGTTGACATCAATGACAACACTGCAACACATAATAGTATACCTTGTGCTTATCCTACATGCTCATGTTTCCAACAACAACATCAATGACATCTCCTCACTCTTCCAACAATCCCCCCTTTTTCATTGATGACAACATGCCAAAATATCTCCAAAACATTCTTCCCCTTTGACATCAAGGTCAAAGGGTTCCTACAAAAATTATCTTAACATATACCAGATATCTCCTTGAGAAATATATGCATATGTACAAACTGAAAGATTGAATTGACTCCCTCTAAGTCATATACTAGAGAAAAACCAAAAAAAAATTGTATAGGAAACTATTCTATATAATCTACATATGTACAATGAATCTAAAACTGTAAACTAGAGAATGCATAAAGAGTAAGAAATGTTTTCAACCGGAAGAGATTGACTCTTGTAACTTTTGTACATGGGCCTACCATGCATGTTTACCTTCTTCCCATGCCTTCTTGGCTGCCCCAAGCAATCTACATTGAGTTTCAAACTCTATCAATAATTCTTCTCCTTCTTCCAGAATGCTAGGTGCAAGATTCATCTATGTAGCTTTGGTCACTCAAAACCTTGCTCTTGAAACAAGTATGATTTTGGGATTCACCAAGTCCCTCATCTCTCCAAACTATAGAATGATGTGCTCTTTCTAGGCTTGTAACTAAAATAATTTATTGTAAATTGTCCTCTATAACATTTTTTGTATCTCCAACCAAGTCAAGTGTCTTATCATAGGTACTGGAGGCAATTTTGATCTAGGACTCAATGGATTCCATCTCCTTCCTGATGCTCTATGTGGCTCCGGACTACTTCATACCATATTGATAAAGAGAATTTGCCTCATATACACACCCTTGTGCATCCCTCATATTATCTTGAAACTTTTAATGTGCAAGAGCACATTTCTTAATAATCTCCAACATATTTTTATCATTTATTTTCTTTTCAACTTCTTTCTCCACTTCACCTCTAAGACCAAAGGCATACTCTTTAAAATACTCAATTAATACCTTTAAATTTTATATACTAGAAAGTGATGTGTCAATGTTTGCATCAAGTGTGCCCTCTTGCAATTCCTTTACTGCTTCTTCCATTAGTTATGTACTCTTGTGATGTGTTTTGATTATCTCCTTCCAAGTAGATGCATGGAATACATCTCCCAACTATAGCTTGTGGAGGGGGAAAATATTATCCAAATCTACATTTCCTGGTTGCATTGGTAGTTGTAGCAATTGTGATGACACAACAGGTTGGAAATTGAATTGCATACTTAGTAGATTCTTCAAGGAATCTATGAAGGAGCTAGAGGATTCACTATAAATCTTTGTAATCTCCATAGCCTTTCCCTTTGATTCCTTTTCCTCATTCTTTCTGGAGTTTATTGGATTTTCTTCTTCATTTGTTGTATCTCTAGATGCATCCTCATTCTTATCTTCATCTTCCTCTCCTTGTTCTTCTTCCTTCTCTGCATCAACATTTTCTTCATCATCATCCTTATTTGCATTCTCTTCCTCTACAAGTTTCTTTGTGTTAACTAGAGGATCAAAATGTACTTCTGAACCGAAAAGAAAATAGGTGGGGTGGTGTGCCCACTATTCTCTCTAGGTCATTCATTTTTTTCCTAGGAACCCAAATTGGATTGACTATCAACCCCAAAGGGTGAGTCAATTCTTAACAAGGAAGACCTAGGAGGGGTTCTTTTAGGCTTTGAAGGGTTCACCACCAAGCAAAATCTTAGAAAAGACAACTTAACATTCAACTCACAAAACCTAGTAATGCAAGCTAAATGATGAGTGCAAATGATGAAATAATGCCACAACAAGTTAGGATATGTGTACCTGGGAGGTTTGGAAATGTGATGAGGATTTTGAAAATGCAAAGAAGCTATCAAAATATACTATGGAGGACTAAGACACCCTTACTATCTTATTAGTCCTGCTACTATATTTTGGGGTAGAAGTAGAATCTTTGAATGTCAAAACAAGATCCAAAAGAATCTTTACAAAATTCCACTTGGAGGAATAAAATTCCCTTACTACCGTCTTAGTCCTGATCTAAATTTTTAGAATCTTTGAATGTGGTCCTGAGGCTTGATGTCAACACTTCTTCTTTGATCTTAGGTTTTGAAACTTCCAGATCTAGCCTATAGGTGAGTTTTTGTGAAGATGATGACTTTGCAATGCAATTTTGCAACTTTTCACTTCAAATGATCTTCAAGTACTCAACCTAAATCTGCAGTCACAAACACACAAGAGGGGAAAATCTTGTTGCTTGTTAGTAAATGGGGGTTTGCCTTGGTCAAACCCCCATTCCTTGTTGGTAATTAAACCTTAAAATGAAATAGAATAATGAAGGGAAGTGATGAATGAACAACATGCAATGTTACAATTCACCAAACCCTTGTAATAAGGTGCTAAAAATATGCTTGAAATGGCTATAATGGATGTGGTTCTTGACTCTTACTTGAATGATATTGATCTTTGAAACACTTGCTTGAATCATAAACCCTACCTCACAAATGTTAGCACAATAACAAACATGAGGCAACAATATCCTTCATATGATGCTTGAATCTTGATGATGGCTCCAAATGCTTGATGAATTGCTCTTGATTGCTCTTGTGAACTCAATTTTATATGAGGAATGAATACTTGAATGCTTGTTATGAAAAATGAGTGAAGGAACCTTGTCTTTATACTTATCCATGCTTAATATCTTGAAATTACACCACACCAAGCTAACATATGAAATCATTAATTAAAGGAGGCTAAATCCCACCAAGATTTGAAATTGAATCCCAAAAATACCTTAAGGGGAACAAACTCCAAAAAGGGTCCCATTTAAGGTGCATTTGAAATCAAGGTCCCAAGACCTCTAAGGGACAAAGACACCTTAGGTGGCATCTTAATCCCAACCCAAAAAATAGGGACACACACCCAGAGTCATTAAATTATCATTTATCCATTGATGTTTGTCGAGATTAGCCATAAAAAAATATAGTTCATTGGGCTTGTGGATGCAAAATAGGACCAATTAAGACATAAATGAGGATAAATAAAGCAAGGCGGGCCCAAAAAAGTGTGAAAATGCAAGGGTATGCATTTTTCTAGACTACGTTTAGCCCCCACTTTAGTGAGAGGATGAACTTGCTTCAAACTCACACTAAAGTAGACAACCAAACAATCAAGAGGGGGTTCCAATGTACAAATTTTAGTAAGTTAGGATGACATTAATCAAGAGGGTGGCCAAGCGGGCGGGGGCCCTAGCTCAGTTGGCTAAGTAATTTCGTTGCGGCTCGGCTGGTCACGAGTTCTAGTCTCCCCTGTCCCGTGGTACCGGAGGGCGTGTCGCGCCGGCGCCACTAGTCACGTTAAAAAGTTTACCAGACGCACTGCAGTTTATAGGGGGTCGTGCTACCGATTCTGAGTCTAAAAAAAAAAGAGGGTGGCCAAGCCCCTAGGATCAAGATCCTATAATAGACCAACATAGGCACAAAGGAACACACTTGTGGATGATATATGGAGCCATAACTAAATCACAAACATACACCATTAAAGATAGGAAAAGAAAAAGGAAAAAGAAAAAGAAAAATGCAACGGATCAAGCTTCGATTGGTCATCCAACATGCTATTGACTGGTTCTAGGTTGTTCATCCAAAAATGTTTCCACTATGCAAACAAAACGCATGCTCACAAGGGATAATGAAGCTAGTTGTCCACTAGGTGAGCCCCAAGAGGTCCATATCAATGTCATACCACCATGACTATGATAAGGACAAAAAGAAAATGCATGCTCACAAGGGCTAGTGAAGCTAGTTGTTCACTAGGTGAGCCCCAGGGGACCAATTCAAATCCATACCTTCATGACTTTAATAAGGTACAAAAATACAACACAACAAGAAAAAGGGATGTTTGAAGGGTTTTTTCTTAGTTTGTGCAAGGTCTCATCTTAGGGAACATTGTGCCTAATATCTCCAAGAGAGGACAAGTCAAAGAAATACGACACTCTCAGAGGAAATCAAACCCAGTGACACCACCAAGAAAGGAACGCATCGCAGGAAGAAAGAAAATTGCACAATGAAACATGAGTTTTGATTTATGCCCCCACTTTAAAGTGGTTGCTAACACCATTGTTGTGAGAAATTTCTTTAAAGTAGAAGAAGAGATGAGAGCTTACTCAAAAATCCCTATACCAAGTCATATGTTTTCGAAGTAAGCTACATCATGAGAAGGGAAGGGGTTGCCCCCCAAAACTTAGTACATCACATGTGAGCCAACTTAAGGCATGTCGTCCACATCCCAAGCTTTCTCTTATATATACATGGAAGGTGTTCAACTAGCCAAAAGAGACAAGTCACATACAAGGATAAGGCTTCCTAACCCCTTTCCCTCACTTAGTGTAGGACAAGGATGAGCCAAAATAATTGATGAGATTAATGCTAGAGTGAAAATCAATATCAATTAGAGGAATTAGGTGCCCCCACACAAGGAAGAGTACCAAACTCCTTAAGATGTTGGATTTTACTACTCAAAGCCTTACATTCATTAGTAGAATGACCATGAACTCTATGATATGTACAAAATGAACTCCTGTAGTAGAATTTATTTCGTGTTCTTGGAGGGAGGGATATCAAATGATCTCGGAGGAGTCTCAACAAGATACTCTCTTGATCAAAAGTAGGAGATGTTGCTTTGTTTTGAGACAAAGATATCTCTTGCTTAGTAAAAGATGCCATACTTACACAAGACTCTTTAGATTGCAAGATTTTGTTCTCTCCTTTACTGGAGGGTGTAAAATATAACAAATTTGAATCATTAGTGTTTTTCATGATGACATAAATGTTAAGCAAGGACTTATCTATTTCGTTCAAATGATAACAATCAAGACCATTAGTGTCTATCAATTTAGGATGCACTACTATTAAAGTCAGCTTAGAGGAATATTTTGTTAGTGTTGATATTGAGTGAAGGTTGGTTTGATGGTTTGATTTCTATCAAAGGAAAATAACCAAGACCACAGGTTGTTTCTTGCATGTTAGGCTCTATAGGGACATAGATACCTTGCTCTCTAGCACCACATCCTTTTCCACTGTATCCAAGTTGTTTCATAAGTTTGTAACCTTTTCCATAAATCTTTTTCATTTCTTTAGGATTCAGAGGTTGCTCTTTATTAAGTTCATCAAAGTTTGTTGTGTAATTTGTTGTAATTTGTTTGAAAGTGGTTGAGGTGGATGCTTTCAAAGGGTTATCCAAATTTTTTGTTGACATTATCGCTTTTTCTTTTCCCTTTTTAGGCTCTTTATTTATGATCTTGTATTCTCCCATGAATGTTGGTTCGAAGTCTAAGCAACCCCAATCATCTTCTAATAGCTTTTTTATTTTCTCAATATGTTTTTCTTTGTCTTTTTGTTGCAAAATTTCCACTTGTGTTGTTGGTGTCAATGTTTTCAAAGGATTCTCCTTGTTTTTCTCAAGTTGTAAGACACTATAAGGCTCATGATCAGCGTCAAGTGTGTACACTTTTTTTTTGTAGACATATTACATTTTACGATGAAGGGTAGAAGGCACTCCATTCATTGCATGAATCCACGGTCTACCTAAAAGGAGATTATATGAAAGATCATGAGGCATAACATGGATCAGTGTTTCTAATGTGGCCTTTCCAACTTTAATAGGTAAATGTTAGTGTAATTAAATTAATTATTACACTAGCATAAGTTAACTTAGGTCTTGCATTTAATTAATTAAGTCCTAGGTTGCATTATTAGATAAATCATTTAATAAATAGGGAAATATTCCCTTCCTTGTTTGGTGGGATAAGATTCCTTCTAGAAGATGAGTTGTCCTTCTAGAACTTATCTTAATATTTAATAATCATCTAGATAGGGTTCACATGTTGTCACATGTTGTTAGATCAAGACACATGGCAACATCTCATGTATCTTAGGTTTTCTCTCATGCCTATATATTCAGGCATTTTGTATATTTGTAATTATGTCATAATCAATTTGGCATCCTTGCATCTTAATGATAGCATGATATTTCTGCCATTTCTCTCTTGTGGAAGTTTTTGTCTTGCAAGTGATTCTGGGGGGTTTGAGGAGTTCACCTAAAATCCTACATGGTATCAAAGCTTCAGTGTTGCAGACTTCTTCTCAAATATGAGAGATCATTTTTTGGCATGAAAATTTTGCTGAATGCAAACAGCCGTTTTTTATTTTTGCTTCAGAAATCTAGCTTCCACTCAGTTCCAATAAAAATGATTTCTGGGTTTTGTAGCCAGGGTCAAAATCTAAACTAGGTATTTTTTAGATTTTTTATATCTTCTACGGATCTGGAGAAAATCACTAAACAAAAATCAACGTGCGTCATTTTTCTCCGACAAAAGGTTTAAAAAAAAAAAAAATCATTTTCTGCTTGTTGGATCAAAAAAATATTTCTAGGCTTTGTTCTTAGCTTCAAAATATTTCTAGGTTTCTATTTTTGTCCACTCATTGTGAATAGATTTCGTAGAAATCAAATCAAAAGAAATTTTTTTTGCTAGAAAACCCATTTCCTACAGGCTAAATTCAATTTTTTGAAAAAATCATAACTTTTGGCCATGGTATTGAAAATTGACAATCAAGATACCGTTGGAAAGATAATTTTTTCTAATTTCTAGTGGTAGCATCTATTCTGTGAAATTTTTCTCATAGAAAATTCTACAATCAACTGAAGTCAATCCTCCACTTTGGACTCAACGGCCAATATCTTTGCATCAGATTGCCAAAACCCGGGAATTCTAGTGGCATTTGAGAGATATTTCAAAGCTTTTTTCATCAGTCCAGATCCCTTGATCAGTTTCAGCTCTGGGTACTTTTGCATTGATTTTTTCAGTTTGGTGCATTTGTTCAATAACTTGGACATCTTGAAGCTTGGGAAAATATTTTTTGATCTGGGTAGCATCACTTCAGTTGCATATCATTTTTGGAAGTCTTCTATTTATTGTTGAAGGTCAGTTTCTTTGTGTTTTGTGGAGAAATTTCATTATGGGGCTTGCATATTCTCCTTCTTTGATTATGTTGCACAAGGGTAACTATCAACAATGGTGAGATGGGATCTGCCACCATTTATTGCCTCATCTGTTTGGTATAGTTCCTCATCCAAGTGAAGGTATTCATGCTTCAGATCAAGTTCCCTATGATGATATTTTTGTACAGGAGGTTGATTGCCTTGATCTTTTCGAAGTGGTTGCCAAGGTTCCCTCAGGTGTTTTTTCTCCATCAGAGACTATTGGCATCCCTTCACAATCAATGATTCCTTGTTAGATTCAATGATTGAGACTTCCACTATCATCATTCATCAAGACATCTTCAGTTTTCCAGACTTGGCATCTTAGGTTGGCTTCGTTTCAGGTATCACTGACATGGCTACTTCTACAGGTCTGAAGGACATTCTTGAGGGGATATCTCTCCTCTATTCAGAGATTTCATATCTGAGACTTCTTCCTTGTCATTTCATTCAGGACTTAAGGTTTCTTCAGCATCTACCATTGGATTTGCTTCAAATTTCTTTCAATGGTTTTGAGGACACTTCATTCAGGGGGGCAATCAAGTCTCCATCACATCTATCAGATCACTATCTTTGGATATTGTTTAGCATCAGTTTCTACATCGTCCTGGTTTGTCACCCTCTTCATTTATTGTGGCATCTTTATCTTCAGGAAAGGAGACATTTGAGCAGAGTTCAAAGATATCATCATCATTCATCCTTCCTTTTTTTTTTCAATTCCTATCTAGAATGGGACGCATCTCTATTTTGATCTCATCTTCTGGGGGGCTCTATAGTCTCTCTATTTCCTCCCTATGGGGGGGACTTTTGTATTGTATCCATGTGATGAATGGTGTCCTTGGGGGGTATTTAAGAGTCCTCCATCCTTCCCATCCTATCTCACATTTTTTCATTTTCATCTCCTTTTTGGAGAGGGGTTTTGTTCCCACTGGGTTTTCCCCTTTTCTCCGGTTGTGGGAGATTTTTTTGCATCTTCATGTACATGGGTACCTAACATGGCCTTGTGGCTGGGACCCATCATCATCTTTGCATAATCATTGCATCTTCCTCCCTAAGTTGAACTTATGGGGGGGTGTTAGTGTAATTAATTAATTAATTATTACACTAGCATAAATTAACTTAGGTCATATTTCATTTAGTCCTAGGTTAGATTTTAATAAATCATTTAATAAATAGGGAAATATTCCCTTCCTTGTTTGGTGGGATAAGATTCCTTCTAGAAGATGAGTTGTCCTTCTAGAACTTATCTCAACATTTAATAATCATCTAGATTGGGTTCACATGTTGTCACATGTTAGATCAAGACACATGGCAACATCTCATGTATCTTAGGTTTTCTCTCATGCCTATATATTCAGGCATTTTGTACATTTGTAATTATGTCATAATCAATTTGGCATCCTTGCATCTTAATGATAGCATGATATTTCTGCCATTTCTCTCTTGTGGAATTTTTTGTCTTGTAGGTGATTCTGGGGGGTTTGAGGAGTTCACCTAAACTCCTACAGTAAATTGATCACTCCAATTGGATACTTTCCTACATTGTCAAATCCCTTAATAGATAAAGAATCAGGTTGAATTTCTGATTTATGGACACCAACCTTATCCAAAAGGTTTACACTACACACATTTAAGGCTAAGCCATTATCAACAAGGGTTTGCTTTATCCCTGTGCTATTGTATTGAGCTATGATCATGAAATCATCATGTTGTTTTTAGACTTCCAAAGAAGGGAGCTCACTTTTGTGGAAAACAATGTTAGCATTTATTCCTTGAATCATGGTTGCTATGTCATTTGGTTGCACATTAGAAGAGATGGGAACTTGTTACAAGGCTATTTGAAGTAGAGTATGATAATTAGGTGAATTCTAAATTAGGTCCCATAGGGATATCTTTGCAGGATTATTCTTAATTTTTTCAACAAGATCATACTCCTTCCCACTATGCAAAGTTAAATGAGGAGCACTAGGAAAAATGGGATTAGGAAATGGTCGGGATGTTGAAGGTGTTTTTCTTGGTTGTAGATTGTTTCTAGTGTTATATATATGAGCAATGATATTATAACTTGGGCTGCAAAAAATTATTCTTAGGTGGTTCGAGGATAAGGATGGGTTTGTTATGAACTTTTAGTTTTTGAGAAGGTGGATATTTATGGAAAGTTTAGGTTTGGTAGAGTACTTCAATGGGTATCTAATGTGCATAACCTCAAAAGACTTATCCTTATTTTCATAATCTCTTAGTGAAGGGGAGTCTAATTTCACTTCATCATCTTCATCTAAGGAATTAGTGTTGTCAATGTTCTCATTTTCTTCTATCATTATATTTTCCCTAGTAGGATATTTTTTAGGAGAACTACAAATAAAATGTTCTTGACATTCAAGGATTGGTTCTTCTAAGATGACTTCATTGCACGTAAGGGAGTTATCAATGGTTGAATTGTCTTGCCTATCAATGACTTCATTATCTTGTTCAAGAACTTTTTCTTCATGACCTTCATTGGTTATATTTTCTAACACCAAGGCATCTTCCTCACAACTAGGAGAGATGCTAGAAGAAGAACAAATGTAACTATCATGATTATCCATAATTTCATTCCTTTCTCCTATAATATCTTCCAAACTAGGATAGGTAGGGTAAGGATCATAAAGAGGATTTTCATATATCTTAAAGGTTTGATCATCCAACACCAACATATCTTCCTCACTTACACTTTCATCCTCTAGAAAATCATCACAAGAGGTGAAGATGTTGGGAGATGAATGCAGACTAGTTGAAGTTTCAATGGTTATGTGGTCATCATGATTACCTACATGGTTGTTTTGTCCTGTTCATCAATGTCTTGTTCACTAAGAGAGGTGAGAGGAGAGAAACAACTAGGAATCTCAAAACTCTCATTGATTGGTTCTTCTAACACTAAAATATCTTCTTCACAAATAGGAGAGATATTAGAGAAAAATTAATATGATCATTAGGATTTTCCAAGGTTGTATTCTCTTTCACTAAAACACTCTCATAGGGAGGGGATATGAACTTTTTCTTAGTGTTCCTAGAAAGGTAAGGCACTAACATTGTTTGACCAAAAATGAAAACTACTTTTAACCATCTCATGCAATGCTTTAATAATGTAAACAATGTATATCCAAAGATGCAAAACACTTTTATCCAATGTATGTAAAACTTTAAGAATGTAAACAATGTGTATATCCAAAATGAAAAGAACTTTTATCCAACTCATGCAAAGTTTTATGAATGCAAACATTGTATATGCAAAAGTGAAAAGTACTTTTATCCATATTATGCAAAGTTTCAGAAATGTGAGCATTTTCAGATCTAAGGATGCTTGTAATTGAAATGATTTCAAAAATGAGTGCCTTAAATTGATGTTTTTGACCTAGATGCATAAAATAGATGTTCCTGAAAATTTCCAAACTTATAGTATATGCTACCAGGAGGCTTAGGAAGCAAAAAAAAAAGAAGATTTAAACCCTAAAAACTGTAGCTTCAAACTAACTAGGGACTAAGATGCCAACAAGGGCGTCTTGGTCCTACTAGAGGAATTTTGAGGTTCCATAAAGTTGAACGAACAACAAACAACTCAGATAGGGTTCTAAGACAAAAACCCACAAGGGGACTAAGAAGCAGTAAGGGCGTTTTAGTCTTTGTAGAGTTTTTTTTCATAAAAATAACAAATTCTAGACTCTTTACTGTGTTCCCAGGTTGCCTACCCAGTGACCTGATGTGAAGAGACAAAAAATAGTGCAAAGGAATGCAAGAAAAAGTAACTAATGACAAGCAATTGGATGCAATGTTGAATGCATTTTTTTCAATTTTGAATGCAATAACAATGTTCCTAAATGCAATTAGCATGATTGACAATGCACTTTTTAGATTTTCAATGAGATAAAATGATGCAAGAAAGAAAAAATGCAGCCTATATGCTCTTTCACTATTGCAAATGTGAGAAACCCTAGATGCACTTTCACTAATGCAAGTATGCAATGCAAGAATGAATGAAACCTAGATCTAGGAATTTTAATGTACTCCAAATCAGAAAATGAATAGTCTAAAAACAAGTCAGGTTCACCAAAATGAACCAAAAATAAAATAGGTGGGGGAAAGTGTAGGAAATACAAGGGCAGACAACTGAGAGGGGGGGTGAATCAGCTATCACAAAAATTCAAAGCTTATTCAACTTATTAACCTTATTCTCAAATCTGATTATTAACCATGAAAACATAAATCATCAACACATCAAAAACACACATAACACCAAGATTTTTTTATGTGGAAACCCTGTTAGGGGAAAAACCACGGTGGAGGTCAGTACACAAGATTATACCATGTTAAAAGTATAATGAAAATGAAATATGGAGAATGCACATGCATTCAGGCACACTACCTAGAGCTCACTACTCAATTACAAAGGAAGACACACTGTCTTACAAAGAGATTCGAATTACAACCATCTAGATTTTGAACTAAGAAAAATAGCATCTATTAATGCCTGATTACAGTTCCAATTAAGCACATTAACACTTCTCCACTCTTCTTCACACTCTACTATGCCTTCGAATGATTTAGAACATTATTTGTGCACACACACATTTGGCATACTTCAAATGACATGAACAATCGCTTATATATATCCACAACATTAAATTTCATCGCTACAAGCTGACCACAAATAAATAATAAAATGAATATAAACTGTCAGCCCAAAACATTAAAGATTATCAATGCGAATCAACCAAGGTCGGCCACAACTTAGTGAGGACCCAAATCAACATTTCCAGCATGAAGACACTTCAATTAACTTCTCCTCGAAGATCCACAACATGCTACAAACACTATGTTAGCCAAGAACAAGAAAAACATGAACATGCAAGAGAAAATCGCCAACCATGAGCACAATGATCAATGCAGACGTGCAACAAAGATAGAGCATGATCTATAAACATCCACAAGCATCACAAATTACAAGAGAAGTATCCACAATAACTATACTAACTAAAATAACATCATCTTCAATCAGGAACACCAACTGAAGAAACAGAAAAAACTATCAGAATGAAAATATTCATAACTCAATCAAATCTTCATGCGGATCTCTGAAACTCGATGTGGATAAACTAGATACACTCAGAAGCAAACCCTTTAGTCCACAACCTCTGATCATCAACATATAGAAATAACCAACATACAGAACTTCACTTCACCACTAACAACCTACAACTCATTTATTATAATTTTCTCAATATCCTCGACATATACAGCTTCAAATGCATTAATGATAATAGTGTTGAAATCAATGAAAACCACATATCAGCAACACAAGCACAACATCCAAGAATCTCCCCTTTTGACATTGATGACAACACATGATGTGAAAAAACACCATCAATGCAACTAACTCCTGCTTAGGTTCTGACTCATCTTCTCCTCAACACTTTCACATAATATTTCTCCCCATAAGGCTCTTCTCCTCAGATAATCACTAGTTTTTCACATGACTCTTCTCCCCATTTGACATCAATGACAAATATCTCTAAGCTATGAACCACATATCTGAACCATCTGACTACTCCCCCTGAGTAGCAGCCACCACAACATCAATCTGAAGCAAGATATGATTATGAAATGCACGGAATGATGCAATGCAATGCATCCTTAGTTTTGATTAGGAGGGGTAATCACCCCTAGCTTCCCTCTAAGATACTCAAAATTATCCTTAGGAAACAGCTTGGTAAAGATATCAATGTAATTAGATTTCCACAATCCATATGAATTTATGTCTGAATGCTTCTGGATTTGATTGTGTGTCCTCTTTTATTGTTTAGTTATGTTTTTATACTTATTACATAATCATATTGGTGGTTATAATTTTTACATTTTGTTTTTTATAATATATAGTTATATATTTAATTTTTACTATTTTGAATTTTGAATTTCATTCCCTGATTCCTTTCTTCATTTATTTAGTTATTTATATCGTTAAGTTTTTTGATTTTTTACTATATATATATTATTATATATATATTATTTCAGATTTCCGTATTTAGGTTTGTCTTCTTTTATATGGTTATATTGCCTATTATATTTTATTTACTGTTTTATATAATGATTTCTTTATTTAGTTGTTTAATTGATTTTTTTATGTTTTGTTTCTTTTTTATTGTTTAGTTATGTTTTTATACTTATTACATAATCATTTTGGTGGTTTTAATTTTTACATTTTGTTTTTATAATATATAGTTATATATTTAATTTTTACTATTTTGAATTTTGAATTTCATTCCTTGATTCCTTTCTTCATTTATTTAGTTATTGATATTGTTAAGTTTTTTGATTTTTTATTAAATATATTTATTTATTTATTTATTTATTTATTTATTAGTATATATATATATATTATTTCTGATTTCCGTATTTAGGTTTGTCTTCTTTTATATAGTTATATTGCCTATTATATTTGTATTTATTGTTTTATTTAATGATTTCTTTATTTAATTGATTATTTATATTGTTATTTCTTTAGTTATTTGGTGATTTAGTTTATTGTTTGTTATAAAGTTATAAAGTTATTTAGTTTATTGCTTGTTATAAAGTTATATAGTTATATTGCTTATTATATTTTTATTTATTGTTTTATGTAATGATTTCTTTATTTAATTGATTATTTAAATTGTTATTTCTTTAGTTATTTGGTTATTTCTTTAGTTATAATGATTTCTCCATTTTTTTGGTTATTTATATTGTTAGGTTTTTGATTTAGTACTATATATATATATATATATATATTATGATATATCTATATATTATTTCACTTCTCCGTATTTAGGTTTGACTTCTTATTATATAGCTATATGGCTTATTATATTTTTATTTATTGTTTTATATAATGATTTCTTTTCAATTTGGTTTCTAATTCTTGATTCCTTTCTTTATTTTTGGGTTCTTTTAAACAGTTATTGTTTTTATATTTTTGAGGCCGTTTTGTTACAGTGATGGTTTTTAGTCTGTGGGTGGGTTTCTTTTTTGTTTTTTCTCCTTTCATTTTTGTTCTTTTTCAATATATATATATATGAACCACAATTTACTGATTTGGTAGTTTTTATTATAGTTATTTATCTATTTTTGCTTGTATTAAGTCTTACAATATAATTTTTCATTATTGAAATTCAATCTCATTTTATTGATTATTTCGTTTCTATTGTATTTGTTTTTAATTTGGTTGTTATAAATATATACAATTAGAATATTTATTGCTTTTTTCTAGTATTATATTATTGATTTTAATTTCATATCTTTATTTTAGGTATCTAGTTTGTTTTTTGGTGTGTTTTTCTACTTGTGGTGATCCCATACCATTTGGTTGTGTGTGTTTCCTTTCTCAAAAATTTGTTAGTATTTGAGTGGTTTCCTCTTATTTGCTCCTTTGCCATTGTGTTGTTTCATATAATTTCTCGTGTTTTTTATATTCTTGAATTACTTATTATCTCTTTGTTTCTTAATACTTGAATGGTTTCCTCTTATTTGATTTTTTTTATTTTATTTTTTTTTGTTTTTCGTTTGTTATATTTTTAGCAATTCCCTTGGGTTGCGCACCTCACCCTAACACCTTCATCTCTCCTCTTTCCCCTTTCTTTTATACACGCTGCGTTTGCAACTTATCCCTTCTCATCTTTTTCAACTCTCTATCTTGATGATGGTTCACTGAGTGTGATCCGAAACGTCGATGAAAAAAGAGGACACACAATCAAACCCAGAAGCATTCAGACATAAATTGGTAAAGATATCTGCAATCTATTCCTTAGTAGGCACATACTCCAGTCTGACTTCCTTTTCACTTACCTTCTCCCTCAAAAAGTGAAACTTGATAGATATATGCTTTTTTTTGAATGCAGCACCAGATTCTTGGAAATCTTAATAGCACTTGAGTTATCACGGAATATAGCAATAGGCTCATCATATACAATTTTGATATTCTTCAACATTTTTTTCATCCACAGGACTTCAGTACAATTGTTAGCAACAACAATGTATTCAACCTCTATAGTAGACAAGGAAATTGCATTATGCTTCTTGCTTAACCATGAAATTAGCTTCTTACCCAAGAAAAATGCACCACCACTAGTACTTTTTTTGTCATTCACATCTCCTACCCAAGCAGCATCAGCAAAGGCACTCAAGGTAAGATCATCATCTTTAGGAAACCATAGGCCAAGATCAACAGTTCCCTTCAAGTGTCTAAAAATTCTCTTCACATTAGTCACATGAGATTCTTTCAAATTATCTTGAAATCTTGCAACAATACTTACAACATTCATGATATCAGACCTAGTTTGAGTTAAGTATAGTAATCCACCAATCATTGTATGTATCTTGTCTTATTTTCTTTCAGAGAATCATCTTATGTTGTCAACTTGCATCCGGTCACAATGGGTGTACCAACTGGCTTTGAATCTTCCATACCAAACTTCTTCAACAATTCCTTCACATACTTGGACTAAGATATAAAAATCCCTTTATCTAACTGAGTAACTTACAATCCCAAAAATAATTTCATCTCACCAGTCATAGACATCTCATATTCATTTTGCATCTCATTAGCAAACTTCATGCACAAACCACCATCTCCTCCAAAAATGATATCATCAACAAAGACTTCAATAATCAAATCTTTATTATGATCAATCTTGAAATACAGATTACTATCAGTAGTACCTTTGTTAAATCCAAGCTTCAGGAAATACTTGTCCAATCTTGCATACCATGCTCTAGGGGCTTGCTTGAGTCCATACAATGCTTTCTTCAACCGACACACCATATCTTCTTTATCAATCAACTGGAATCCATCAAGTTGCTTAGCATACACTTCTTCCAATTCACCATTTAGAAAAGTTGATTTGGCATTTATCTAATAAACTTTATAGTTCTTGTGAGCAGCATAGGCAAGAAATAATCTTACGGCTTCAATCCTAGCAACAGGGACAAAGGTCTCTTCAAAATCAATTCCTTCCATCTATGAATGTCCTTTACATACTAGTCTTGCTTTGTTTCTAACCACTTCACCTTGCTCATTCATTTTGTTTCTAAAAACCTATTTGGTTCCAATGACATTCTTATCCTTAGGTCTGGGAACAAGAATCCATGTATCATTATTTTCAATCTATTTCAATTATTCTTTCATTGCTTCAACCCAATACCCATCTTTACATGCTTCATTCACACTAGTAGGCTCAAACTTTGCTATCAAGCAATACTCTTCTATAATATTTCTCCTAGTCTGGACACCACTGTTCTTATCACCTATAATCTGATCTTTTGAATGATTTAGTCTTACATACCTTGGAGTCTTCTTAGGATATTCTTCAACTTTAGGTTCTTCTGATCTCTCTTGAATGATTTAGTCTTACATACCTTGGAGTCTTCTTAGGATTTTCTTCAACTTTAGGTTCTTCTGATCTCTCTTCTGCTCTTTGACCAGTTTCTCCTTCTTCTTCATTTTCTTGATTTACTGAATTGATTTTCACTTGATTTGTAGTCTGAACTTTCTTTCCTTTGTTTTTCTGTCATCTTGCTCATCAGAGTCATATCCACAGGTTCTAGATGGTGTAGCAATGTCTTCATCAACCTTAACATTTGCACTTTCAACCATTTTCTTCAATATTTTATTGTAACACCGGTAGGCCTTAGTTTTAGTAGAATAACCTAGAAAGATACCTTCATCACTCCTATCATCAAATTTACCTATGTCCTCATCTCTCTTAATATAACATATGCTTCCAAATATCTTGAAGTATTTAACAATGGGCTTTTGACTAGTCCATAGCTCAAAAGGGGTCTTACCAGTATCACCTTTGATGTGTACCTGGTTGAGTGTGTACACAAAAATACTCATAGCTTCTCTCCAATAGATATGAGGAAAATTTCCTTCCAACATCATAGTTCTAGTAGCATCTTCAATTGTTATGTTATTCCTTTCCACAACTCCATTTTGTTGAGGGGTCCGCAGTGCAAATAATTGTCTCTTTATTCCATGTTCTTCACAAAAAGAATTAAACTCACCAGAAGTGAATTCACTGCCTCTATCTGATCTCAGAAATTTAACCTTCAAACCTATCTTTGTCTCAACCATTGCTTTAAAGATCTTAAACTTTTCCAGTGCTTTAGATTTCTCCCTTAAGAAAGTAACCCATACCATTCTAGAATAATCATCAATGAGTAACATGAAATACCTGTAACCTTGTAAACTTTTGACCTTAGAAGGACTATACAGATTAGTATGCACAAGCTCTAACAATTCATTTGAACAATGCTTTTTACTCTGAAATGAAATCCTAGTTTGCTTTCCCAATTGACATTCCTTGCATATTGCATTAGTAGGTTTCACCAACTTGAGTAGATCTCTTGCAACCTTTGTGGAACTTATCTTGAAAATATTATCAAAGTTAACATGACACAACCTCCTATGCCATAACCAACCTTCATCAACTTGAGCAATCAAACAACTTTTACTAGCAACACTCAAGTGAAAGATATTACCTTTTGCTTTTGTACCTGATGCAATTTCATTTCTAGAACATCCCAATATTCTGCACTTTCCATCCTTAAACTAAAGATTGTATCCCTTATCAACCATTTGACCAACACTTAAAATAGTATGCTTCAATCCTTCCACATATAGAACATCATCAATATTATTCTTACCATCAAGAGAAATGCAACCTCTTCCACGGATTACACTAGTTGTATTATCACCAAATCTCACAACACCACCATCATACTTTTCCAAGCTTACAAACTTACTTTTATCTCCTATCATATGATGTGAACATCCATTATCAATTAGCCATTCATCTTTCACTTCAAATCGAGCAGCTAGGGCTTTCTCCACATTTGTACAACTAGCAGATTTAGTAGATGCAAGATTATTTTCCTTGATAGCAATAAATACCCATTCATCATCACTTTTATTTCCTTTATCAGATTCATCATTTGTCATGCCTTCATCAACAACATAGTAATGCTTCTTCTAAAATCTAGGATTGTTATGTCTTGGTTTAAAATCTCTTTCCAAACACCTTGATACAAAATGACCTATCTTATTGCAAGAAAAAAATTTAAGAGGCAATTTTCATTCATACTTACCTTTTCCTCTTGGTACTCTTTTGACAATAAGTGCTTCTAGCTCTTCTAGCTCTCTTTCTTCTTCTTCAATCTGTCTGATTTCATCCTCATACTTGAATTTCTTTCTAGATGAACTCTCACCCAGATCACATCTATGTCTATCTCTTTCAGAAGTAGTAGCCTTAAATGCATATTCGACCTTAGGAAGGGCATCGCCAAATTTGCTCAACTCAAAAGCAGTCAGCTTACCAACCAACGTATGTCTGGTTATGTTTGTTACATTTTGGAGCTCTTCAATAGCACCAGCTTTGACTTTGTAAGAATCAGACAGGGATCTAAGAACTTTAGCAACAATCTCAGATTCATCTATCTTTCCACCCTGAGCACATCTAATACCACAAACAAGTTCATTCACTCTTTGCATGAAAGTATTAACATTCTTATCATCACCCATTATTAGCCTTTCCTATTTTCCTTTCAAACTCTACAACTTAGCAATCTTCACATTAGCATCACCTTCATACAAGGTTTCCAACTTTTTCTAGATCTCATAAGAAATCTTCATATCCATAACATTTGTCATCTCAAAATTAGTCAAAGCACTCAACAAAGCTTCCTTAGCCTAAATATTATACTCAGCATATGTACTATTTGGTGGAATAACATACCTATAACTTGCAATTCTCTAGTAGGGTTCACCAATGCATCTCATATGGCACTCCATTCGAGTCTTCCACAAAGAATAATTTGTTCCATCAAATCTCAAACTATCCTTCTTGTAACTTGCCATCTCGGATCACCTTAAGTTGTTAAAATTCTTCCAAGGAATCCACTCTGATACCAATTATTGGAAATACAAGGGAAGACAACTGAGAGGGGGGGTGAATCAGTTGTCACAGAAATTCAAATCTTATTCAACTTATTAACCTTATTCTCATATCTGATTATTAACCATGAAAACATAAATCATCAACACATCAAAAACACACATAACACCAAGATTTTTTTACGTGGAAACCCTATTAGGGGAAAAACCACGGTGGAGGTCAGTCCACAAGATTATACCCTGATAAAAGTATAATGAAAATGAAATATGGTTAATGCACATGCATTCAAGTACACTACCTAGAGCTCACTACTCAATTACAAAGGAAGACACACTATCTTACAAATAGATTCGGATTACGACCATCCAAATTTTGAACTAAGAAAAATAGCATCTGTTAATGCCTGATTACAGTTCCAATTAAGCACATGAACACTTCCCCACTCTTCTTCACTCTTCTTCACACTCCGCTCTACCTTCAAAATATTTAGAACATTATTCGTGCACACACACATTCGGCATACTTCAAATGAAATGAACAATCACTTATATATATCCGCAACATGAAATTTCATCACTACAAGTCGGCCACAAAGAAATAATAAAATGAATATAAACTGTTGGCCCAAAACATTAAAGATTATCAATGTGAATCAACCAAGGTATGCCACAACTTAGTGAGGACCCAAATCAACATCTCCAGCATGAAGACACTTCAATTAACTTCTCCTCAAAGATCCACAACACACTACAAACACTATGTCGGCCAAGAACAAGAAAAACATGAACATGCAAGAGAAAATCGCCAACCACGAGCACAATGATCAATGCGGATGTGCAACAAAGATAGAGCATGATCTAGAAACATCCACAAGAATCATGAATTACAAGATAAGTATCCACAATAACTGTACTAACTGAAATAACATCATCTTCAATTAGGAACACCAACTGAAGAAACAGAAAAAACTATCAAAATGAAAATCTTCATAACTTGATCAAATCTTCATGCAGATCTCTGAAACTCGATGTGGATAAACTAGATACACTCAAAAGCAAAGCCTTTAGTCCAAAATCTTTGATCATCAACATATAGAAATGACCAACATACAGAACTTCACTTCACCACTGACAACCTGCAACTCATTTATTACAATTTTCTCAATATCCTTGACATATACAACTTCAAATGCATTAATGCTAATAGTGTTGACATCAATGACAACCACATATTATCAAAACAACCACAATATCCAATAGAAAGTGCCCATTATTTTCCTTAGGTCATTCAATAATGTCCTAGGAACCCAAATTGGATTGACTAGCAACCCCGAAGGGTGAGTCAATTCTCAACAAGGAAGACCTAGGAGGGGTTCTTTTAGGCTTTGAAGTGTTCACCACCAAGAAAAAGCTTGGACAATACAACTTAACATTCAACTCATAAAACCTAGTAATGCAAGCTAAATGATGAGTGAAAATGATGAAATAATGCCACAAGTTAAGATATGTGTACTTGGGAAGTTTGGAAATGTGATGAGGATTCTGGAAATGCAAAGAAGTTGTCAAAATATGCTATGGATGACTAAGACACCCTTACTGTCTCATTAGTCTCATTATTTTTCGGGGTATATGTTGAATCTTTGAATGTTGAAACAAGATTTGAAAGAATCTCTACAAAATTCCACTTGGAGGAATAAGATGCCCTTACTACCATCTTAGTCCCGATCTGAATTTCTGGAATCTCTGAATGTGGTCCTGAGGCTTGATATCTGCACTTTCTTCTTCTCTGATCTCAGGTTCTAAAACTTCCAGATCTATCCTATAGGTGAGTTTTTATGAAGATGACAACTTTGCACTTCAAATTATCTTCAAGTCTTCAACCTAAATCTGCAATCAAAAACACACAAGAGGGGAAAAACTTATTGATTGTTAGTAAATGGTGGTTTTCCTTGGTCAAACCCCTTCTTGGTAATTAAACCTTGAAATGAAATAGAATAATGAAGGGAAATGATGAATGAACAACATGCAATGTTACAACTCACCAAACCCTTGTAATAAGGTGCTACAAATATGCTTGAAATGGCTGCAATGGATGTGGTTCTTGACTCTTACTTGAATGATATTGATCTTTGAAACACTTGCTTGAATCATAAACCCTACATCGCAAATGTTAGAACAATAACAAACATGATGCAACAATATCCTTGATATGATACTTGAATCTTGATGATGGCTCCAAATGCTTGATGAATTGCTCTTGAATTCTCTTGTGAACTCAATTTTCTATGAAGAATGAATACTTGAATGCTTGTTATAAAAAATGAGTGAAGGAACCTTGTATTTATACTAAGACGCCAAGATTTGAAATTGAATCCTAAAAATACCTTAAGGGGGACTAAGACTCCCTAGGTAGCATCTTAGTCTCGAGGCATGAAACTCAGGGCACAGACTCCAAAAAGGGGCCCATGTAAGGTGCCTTTGAAATTAGGGTCCCAAGACCTTTTTGGGAACATAGACACCTTAGGTGGCATCTTAGTCTCGACCCAAAAATTAGGGACACACAACTAGAATCATGAAATTATCATTTATCCATTGATGTTTTTTAGGATTAGCCATAAAAATATATAGTTCATTGGGCTTGTGGATGCAAAATAGGACCAATTAAGAAATAAATGAGAATAAATAAAGCAAGGCAAGCCCAAAAAAGTGTGAAAATGCAAGGGTATGCATTTTCCTTCACTAAAACTTGAAGTACCAAAGGAGTGGATGTATCTTCCTTTGTTGCTTCCTCAATGGTAACTATTTTCCCCTAAGTATTTTTCTTTGATTCTTCATCTCCCTGTCCCAGTTCTTCCAATACCATAGGGGCATTTTCCTAAATTTGTTCTTCATCTTTTGTATGATCATGTTGATCATCAATATCATGAGCTTCTTCTCCTATAGTAACTCTTGGAGTGGTGTCCTCTAAAGTCATACCATATTTTTGTGCAATTTCTAATATTTTTTCAATAGTTTCCTTCTATAAATTTTCAAATTCATTCTTGTCTCTACCCATAAGGGTAGTTACTCTTTGCTTCACCATGAATTTTTTGGTATATAGCTCAACCAATGTGGCTTTTATTTCCTCGAACATACAAGCATCAACTTTCTCCAATGCATATTCTTTTATCTTACCTTCTTCAATAGCTTCTTGTCTTATATTCACTAATACATTCCAAAGCTCTGTAGGAATTTTATTTTATATAATATATTTAATGATTGCCTCAATAATGGTGGCCTTATCCACCTCATTTTCTTCATTATGCAATGTTATAATCTCCCCTAACATCTCATACTACAATTTAATGTTATTGAATAATGCTTCTAATTTCATGGGAGAGTGAGGCCTTACTAGTTTTGTTTGTTTTTGTTCTTTTATCTCATTTGGAGTCTTCTTATGGCTTTCTTTTTCTCTCTTCTTTGGTGAAACCTTCTTAGTGGCTTCTTTCTTCTTCTCTCTCATGTGAACTATAAATTTCTTCTTTTCTTCCTTTGTCTCTTCATCATTTTTTGTGTCAATGATGTCAAATCTTCTTCTTTTAACACTTGCTTCACCTTGTGAAGCTTCACTTCTCCTTTTGTGGACCAACTATGGTCCTTCTTCCTCTACTTCTTATTCTTCTACATTCACACTTATATCCTTTTCTCTCACTACATTTTTCTTTTGTGTTTTCTTGATAGGGGCTACAGGTGGTGTTGCAGCAATGGCTTTCTTCTTCTCAGCCCTTTTAGCTTGCACAACCAAAGGAATAGCAGTTCTTTTCCTCTTTTCTCCAATAGAGGACATAGTCTTGGAGGAATTTTTGATAGCAAGAGGGGTGGTAGAAGTCCCACCAAATCTTCTTATGCTTCCTAAACCTCTTGTAACACTTGATTCTCCCTTAGCTTTTTCTCTTTCTTGTTGCACTTGTTCCTTTGAGATACCTATTTCCTCTACATACTTGTCAACCATTTTCTCAACCCTCTTATTAATTAATATATGTTTTTCTCTACTCCATAAGCACCTCCATAGATTTTTCTTCATAGGTTCCATACCTTTCTTTGGTGGTGTCTTTCAGAATTTTCAACAAAATTTCATCCAAGCTAGTAATTTCTTGTTCATTGATCTCATATCCTAAAGCAGGGATCCACACTATCCTTGGTTCTACTACTTCCATCATACACTCATCTGTTGACACTAGGAATGTGATATCATTTTGATATTTTTATACCATTTACCTAGGTATCATATCTCTTTCATGCATCCTCTTTTGGAAAAATGCAAAGAAAGAAACAAGAGCATCATCTTGTGCCTTGGCATCACCAAAAATTCTCATAAATTTTTTAATCTAATGAGCTATTGGTATTCTTTGCAACCATTTCACACTCTTAGTTTTGGGAAGTTCCTTTCAGAAATAGAAAAGTAAACACACAACTAAAGTTCCATACTTAAATGCATATTTATTCTCCTTGGTTTGCTTCAAATTCTCCACCAATTGTTGTCTTAAAGTTCAAAAAGATCATAATCAATCCCTTTTTCATCCATTTCATATGCCACATTGTTTGTGGTGGTAGATATAAAGCTTTCATTGTTTGTGAAATAGATTTCATAACCAATCATCATTTTTTCATACATCGCAACTAGATTTCTAATAGGGTTAATGGTTAGAGCTCTCTTATCATATGTTGCACCTATTAGTTCCATTACAACTTCATTCTTTATTGATTTCAATACAAGAACAGATCCGGTGGAGCATAGACTTGTAACCTCTTTACTCACCTCTTTTGTTATCATTCTAGGCATGTCAATTTCCAAACAAACTTCTCATGATTTTTTCTTAGTGAAATGGTAACCCATTTGTAATAAAAAAAAAATTGGAAACCATTGCCATACATCAAGTTTCTTTGTGACTAGGTTTTGGTATTTTGGTTTTAGGGAAAAATTAAATCTCCATTAAGTTATTTCATCCACATATATCCTAGCTTGTTGTGATCATATTCTTCCATCTCTCCATGAATGTAAATCCTTATATCTTCTATTGGAAAACCCCCATATGGGACATGTGAAAATACACCTAACGGGTCATCTTCTATTGATTTTGCAAGGTATTTCTTGAATCTAGGTTGTGGCTTCTTAGTAATCTCTATTACCATTAGTGTAGCCATTGCAAATGAATTCAAATTACTTTCAAACAATATTCTCTATGAAACTAGGGAAAAATAGAGATTATAAATACCTTTTATTTTGCTTGCTGAACTAGGGTTTAAATGCATTGAATCTCAAATCACCTTGATCACTCCTTCGCTACTCTACTCCTTCTCAAATATTTTTTTTGAATAATTTTTTGTAAGTGAAATCAATTTATAGCCCTTCCAATGTGACCTAAATTTTCATTGAATGTTTCAAACAATAAGACTAGCAACCCTTTATTTGTATGCATGGTGAACTTCTGATGCTCCAAAAACTTCCGCATTAACATATTTTCTTCTGCAATCTTCACCAATAGATCAAACATGTCGATCTACATCACATATCTTCATGTTGAGGCATCAACACCATTTCTTTGGAGGGGGATAAAAGATGTTCATTAAAGCTTCCCCTAAGCCAAATCTCTTAACTTAGATTTCAAAGGAAACATCTAAACCAAACACTAGTATAGATTCATCCTTGAATTTTTTCTCTTCCTTCTTTCTCCAAATCTTATCCATGTCTCCTTCTTTATTTTTTCCAGATCAATCTTTTGAACTGGTTCATTCCTTTTTACCAGATTATCCTTCCTCATATTTTTACTTCTATAAAACTTAGAAATATGTCTAGGCCTATTGCAATTGTAACAATTGATATTTTTATGACCAATATCCCTTCCATTAATTATATATCTACATTGATTAGCTTTATTCCCAAAACCATAATATGCATAACAATAGCCTTTGAATGATTGAACCATTCTACCATTGTTATAGCCATTCATCATTTGACTTATGCACTCACTAAATCTATAACCATTTTTTTTGCATATAAAACCTTGACCAGAAAAAGGTAGAACATTATGATTCATTATGCTTCAACATTACATTGCCTTATGTTCAAATTTATTGCAAGAATAATATAAAACATTAAAATATGGGTACCTTTATGCATTTTTTGTCTGACTGGTGGTCTTCTTCATTCCTTTGATTTTGGATATGCTTTCTATTGTTCTTCGTATCTTCAACATTTGATGTTTGATTTGAACTTTCACCCTTTTCAAATCCTAAACCTTCTTTATCTCTAAATCCTTTCTAATTTTCAATCATTTCGTCAAGATTTGTAGAACTCATCATTTCCTCATATTTTCTTTTCACCATTGCATTCAGGAATTCCTTAACTCTTTTCTTTTCTTCAACTTGCATCTTGAATAGACTAGTGATAGTTTCATTTTCTTAGTTCAATTGTTCACTGACTTCCTTATGCCTTTCTCTAAACTTCTCGATTTGTTCTCTCAATTTTCTAATACATTCATCTGCTTCTTTGACATTTTCTTTCAGATGTCTATTTTCACGCTCAGTCCTTTCAAGGTCTTCAAGGGAAAATTTGAATTATTCATCTTTTTCAAGCATGCAATCTTCTTCTATGAATCCAACAGTAGGAATCTCTTCCCGAGGAGTAGGTATTATTCTAACAGCCATGTGTTCACTCTCCAAGATCTTCCCCAAGAAGTTAAGCTCCTTCCAAGGAACCAATCTCTGATGCCAATTGTTGAACACCGAAAATACTAAGAGAGGGGTGAATCACTATTCTTTTAAACCATTCAAAAATTTAAATATCCAATCCACTTAGCAAATACAATTGCAATAAATGAAATAAATCATGAAACATCAACAACATCACATAACACACGAACGCCAAGATTTTTACATGGAAAACCAAAAATGGGAAAAACCACGGTGAGGATTAGCTCACAATATATTATAATTGGTTATAGTATATTTACAAAAGTGCTCACTATAGGTGGACTCACTATCTAAGTGGACTCACTGACCACTGAGAAAAAGATAGAAGAGAGATTGTGGCTCACATCCTAGTTTGAACTATTACAATTGTATCTATCATATGCATGAATTATAGTTCCAATGAATCTCAATAAACCGACTTTACACACTTCATTTGATTCTAATCTAACACTTTTCTTTCCTCTGCATTCACATCACTCTAATATTCAAATCAACATCCACAACTTAAATTTGCATTTCTCTAATAATATTTACATCATTCGCATCACTTACATGTCTCTCATTCCTTACATTCATAAAAAATACCAAAAATGATCTAGCATATATATATTCGCTTCAAGCATAACATCAATTAGGATGGCCTAATTAGATGTATCATACAAAATATACAATATATAACTTGTTGGCTCAAATCCTTCCATACATGCCTCATGCCAAGATTCAATCCTTAAAATAATTTTAAATAGGTTAGAATGGACCTATAATAACTCTCGCATGACTCCACAATACTTATTTAATCTTCGCATGTACCTTCGCACTTTTTAGGTCAGTACCACAGAAGACCTAATACAAAAATTCTTCAATTGTATACCCATATTCAGACACATATACCTCAAAACATAATGTCAACTAGAATTCATACACTACTTACATCTGTCAATATCTCCTTAAATCAAAAAATCTAAAATCCTACTTGTGGAGAACTGCGAACTCTCTTACTCGCATGCACTGTATAGGTAATGATTGTATTTTCTGGGCCAAACTTCTATTATCCATAACTTTCAAACCAAAGGTCAAAAGATGATAGAATTCTAGAATTAGATGCTTTTTCCAACCAAAAATATTATGTTAAGAGTAAATTATTCATGTTCGCAAACCAGTGTGGACCCAAAAACTAGATGCTCTATACCCAGAAACACTAATAAAAACACAACCAATTTTTTATCAAAATCAATTTTACTGGATCAAACCATAGATTGCAAAATTTTCTTCCAAAAGCATAACAAAGTGCATGTTAGAACCAACCAAAATTATCTACACCAAAGTCTTCACACCAAGATGTAATATTGACATTAATGACAACACTACAACACATAATAGTAAACCGTGTGCTTATCCTACATGCTTATGTTGCCAACAACAACATCAATGGCATCTCCTCATTCTTCCAATAGTAAGCATAATTTATAGACTTATAGAGACACCAATGGATACACATTGGAAAATAGGAAAAATATTCTTGAGGTATGTTAATGGAACCAATGGATATAGGAAGAATATCATGATAGGACTTGAGTACATTAGGATGTGTTTTCACTTGGGTTTAGGATCAATTTCATGGGAATCTAAGAAACAACCCATTATTTCTCTTTCCATAGCTGAAGATAAGTATATACTAACAAATGCAACAACATGTTAGGCTACTTTTCTATGAATAATCCTACCAAACTTGAAACAAGAATAATAATATGGTATCTAACCATATTTTGTGATAATGTATCATCAATTTAGACTTGATAAAGAATCTAGGTTTCAATGGATGAAGTAAAAACATAAAGATCAAGTATCAATTCATAAGGGATATATTATAACATGGAGATATTAAATCTTAGTATTACAAGTCTAAGCAGCAACTTGCGTATATTTTTATCAAGTCACTCACAAAATATAGTTTTGAATGTTTGAGGAGATATTTGGGCATCATGTACACAACAATAGAATTTTTAAAGTTGTCACAATCAGCTCTAGAAGACACATATGGTTGAGCTTTAAAATGGTCAAGGTTTGGAATGTTCAAGTTTTAAAATGGTCAAGCTCCAAAATGGTCAAGCTCCAATGTAGTCAATATCTTGAAGGTTGATCTCAGAATAGACATTTTTAGCTCAAAAATTGTGAATGCATAGCCACTAGTGGATCTTTTGTTGTTAATGTCACACTACCCAATCTAAATTCACATAGCCACAAATAATCAATGAGTTCTAATGTCTAGTAGGATAACCATGAAAACATAGGGAATATTTGAAAGTACCTTATAAATATCTAAACACACTTTTCACTACATCTCAATGTATCCATCTAGGATTAGCCATAAACTAAGGACTCCCACTGCTTGGGTAATGTCTAGCATGGTATAGACCATAGCATACATTAGAATTCCAACAATACTCATATATGTTGCGCTAGTCATGTCTTTTATCTTAGTAGGAGATAAATTGGAACACTCCATAGAAAGATTCATCCCCTACATTATAAGAATAATTAAATAAATTTCCAAGTTGTCATGCTAAATCTCCCCAAGATTGAATTCACATACTTACTTTTACTTAACTAAATACTTTTTTAGCTCTATCTCTTTTGACCTCCATCCCAAAAATATACTTCATTGCACCTAGATCTTTCATCTCAAACAATACTAACAATTGAGACTTAAAATCTAAAATCAAAATTTTACCATTCCCCAAAAATAACATATCATTTGCATACAATGCAATTATGAGAATATGACCATTATCAATTTTTTAGTAAATACAATTATTAGATTTATATCTCAAAAATCCCAAAGACAACACATAGGTGTCAAATTTTATGTACCACATCCTAGGAGATTGCTTAAGACCATACAAATACTTTTTCAACTTACATACCAAATGTTATTTACCTTTAATGATGAAATGTTCTAATTGTGATATAAATTTATTCCTCCAAGTCACCATGAAGGAACATTGTCTTCGTATCCATTTGTTCCACTTATAGATCATACGTTGAACTGCAAGTGATAATAAGAACTAGATAGATCATGTTAGCTTCACAACAGGAGAGAATATCTCACCATATTCAATTCCTCCACACGAGAATACCCCTTAGTGACCAATCGTGCCTTATGCTTATCAATTCTTTGATTAGGACCACATTTCTTCTTGAATACCCATTTACAACCAATGGATTCAAATCCCTGGGTGATCCCACAATAGTGGTTTACAATTTTTAGCCAAACTGGACAGAAATTTTTATTTTTAACTAAATCTTCACATTCGGACACCTAGCGGCTAAAGTGAGGAATTTGAAGGTGATGCAAACTAGAGTCTCATCACATTTTTCCTGTAGATTCTAAAATATTTTTTCAAAATTTTTGGAATCAAATTGCATCTTTTCCATCTCCAACAAAAAGCTGGTTTTTTCAAAAAACAACATTTTTAAAAAGTGACGACATAGGTATACGCATAAATTTTTCCATGAAGGATAAAATTCTAATTCTTTCAAATTTAGATTTGTAACTCTGATATCTAGTGCTTGCACTTGGTTAGATAGTTTTTTATTGAATATTTTTTCTTTAATCAAGTTTTGAAGTCAAACCAATGACAATTCAGACATAGCCTGTTAGGTATAACGTAAATTTTTTGTATATATCAAAATTCAATTGTTTTTTGTTGGATTAAGGACTTCAATATCTAGTGCACTTATATTTTCAAATTTTTGTTTTGATAATCTGCTATTTTTCCACATGTAGAATAGAGACCTTCATTTTTGACAAAAAACCTATGTTTAATAAAACTAAAAAAACAAATACATAATAAAACCAAAACATATTAAAATTATATTCATTGGATAGCTCATTTGAGGACTACCTGACTCCAATTGGGTTTGTGAAGATTCCCCCATTTTCATCCTCAACCTGAGCATCAAAGCGTAAAAAATTAGGTTTTTTGTGTGAACAAAGTCAAAAATTAGGGAAAAGGGGGTTCGCTAGAACCAGGGGGTTCTAGCGAACCTAGCGAACCAGGGTTCATTTGAACCCCCTCAATATGCATTTTCCCTTTTTTTTTTGGGCGGGAAATGTGGGCCCAGTGATTGATGGGTTCGGTCGAACCCCTTTATGGTTGGTCGAACTTGTAGGTTCATTTGAACCCCTAAAACCAATTTTTTTGCCATGGGGCCATTTTTTCTCAGTTTTCCTTCCTCCATCAAATTGTAAACCACTATTGTGGCTTCACCCCCTAGTATCATTTTTATTTAAAGAAGTCATTTATTCATCCATGGATTTCATCCAATAATTTGCATCACTCATACCCATAGCCTCTCTAACAATCCTAGGATCATTTGTATTAACAATCAAAGCAAAAATGCAACTGGAATCCAATAATGAGAAACCCAAACTTTCAAGTGAAAATCCAAATCTATTACCTAGTGTCATCTATCTCTAGTAGACCTCCTAAATTGATGAGGTTGAGGTTCTTATTCTTCATTATAACTTTTAGAGCATCTTAAACTCTCTTCATCATCAAGTCCAAAAAGGGTACGAAGTTCTTTCATTGGAGTAGATGGAATCTGAACTACCTCCTTTTATTTCTCCTCTTTCTCTAGCTATAGCTCAACAATGGAAGGTTTCATATCACAAAAGTCACACTTCTACTATAGTGAACCTTCTAGGCCACTGGATCCCAAATATTGTGCCCCTTCACACTGACACCATAGCTGATGAAGATAATTTAATCACCTTATTCTCCAACTTAGACCTCTTCTTAATTAGAACATTCAAATATAATCTTCACAACCAAATACTTTGAGATGTCTTATTGAAGGATTTTTACCAGACCATGCCTCCATGGGCATGTCTTATCAACAAGAGCCAATGTAGGAGATCTGTTGATTAGATACATGTAGTTGCTACAGCTTCACCCCAAAACTTCTACTCAAGGCTAGTGCCACTTAGCATACTCCTAGCCCTCTCCATCAATTTCTTATTCATCCTCTTTGCATTTCCATTTTTTGTGGGGTGTATGGAGATTTCTTATGTATCTCAATCCTATGCTCTTTATAAAACTTGTCAAATTCTATCAAAAATTTCACTGCCACTTTCAATCCTCAAACACTTAATCTTTCTACTAGTACGATTTTCAACAAGAGTCTTAAACTCCTTAAACTGACTAAAGACTTTAGCTTTACTTTTGAGAAAATAAATAAATTTCCTACTGTAATCATCTATGAATAAGAAAAAGTACATAGATATATAGATATATAGATAACAAAGGAGCATTCAAAGGACCAAGCACATTTGCATGCACATAGTCTTAAACCCCATAAGAATTATTAGAATTGGAATAAAAGGAAGCACAGTGTTGCTTTCCATATACATAATATTTGCAAAATTCAAACTTGAGATTACAATCATCAATGCCTTCAACAAGGCTCTTAGATTTTAGGGTTCTAAGACCCTTCTCACCAATATCACCAAGTCATTGGTACCACAATAGTGCCTTCTTTGCAAGAAGCTTCATCTCCAAGGAATGAACAACCTTAAGTACCCAAAATGCATGACCATCAAATGTAGATGATATAGACTTCTTTTCTCTATATGATAATAAGGATCAAGAATCCAAAGGTCTCTTCTTCAACCCATTATAAGAACTAATGCACTGAACTTATTCCATGCATCTAGCTTGTAGAAGGTGTTGATCCGAACGCCCTTCACCAAAACCATAGCTTCTCTAGTTATCTTACATCCTCCACTCAAGAAAATAACCTACACACTTGAATCATTCAATTTACTCACTGAGATTAGGTTCCATGTCAAACATAGGATATATGGGACACCATCAATCCTCTTCACTCTACCATCAAGTAATTTGATCTTGAATCTACCACAACCAAGAATCTTCAAATGAGAGTCATCACCCAAACACACCATCACACTGCCATACTATTCATACTTTGAGAACCAACCCATGTGTGAGGTCATGTGGAAAGAAGCATGTTGATCTATTAACCACACATATTTTGATGCATAGGTTGCCAAGGTTATAGAAAAAACATCTCCATCATATTAAGAGGATTTTTCAGAGGTAGAATCTAAGAAATTCCTTTTACCTTTCTTTTTCTTCTCCTTGTAGAAATGACCAAATTTTTTTTAGTTCCAATATTTTTCCTTGGACATTCCATGAGACTTCAATCTCCCTAGAGATTTAAATTTCAACTTCTTATTCTTTTTCTTTCCTTTCTCTTTACATTTTCCATGAACAACAAGATCCCCCTTATCCATCTTAGAAGATTTCCTCTGCATTTCTTCATATAACAATGATGCAACCACCTCATCTTTCTTGAAACTAGTGGTGGTACTCCTAATAGCCATTACCAGGTAATCCCACAAGTTTGGGAAAGAACATGTAATAGAAGCATGCAATAATCTTAGTTTTCAATTTTTTCACCAACAGAACATAGTTGTGTTATTAACATGTTAAAGGCATTCAGGTGATCTACAACATACCCTCCATATTCCATCTTCAAAGAATATAATTTCTTTTGTAGGAATAAATTATTTATAATGGATTTAGCTTGATAAACATCTCCAAGTTTCTTCCAAAGTGATTTTGTAGTTTTCTCCTCATGGATGTTTAAGAGCACAAAATCAGTCAAATAGAGTCTTATCAAACCCTTAGCTTTTTGGTCCATTAGATCCCACTCTTCTTGGAATGTGCTAGTTAGTTTTGTACTGGATATTGCATCCCATAAATCTCTATCCACAAGCATATCATCCATCTTCAACTTCCATATCTTGAAGTTTCCAAAATTAAACTTCTTCATTTCAATTCTACCAAATGTGCTTCCTATATTTTTCTTGCAAAAAGGTTATGAAATACCATTCTACAAAAACTCCTACTAAAATAAAAATTAGCTCAAGAAAACCTTCAAACCTAAAAATGGAATCAAGGTTGGCCAGGCTTTGATACCAACTAAAAGGAAGTTGAGTGGATAGAAGATGCTTCCTATGTCAATCTAAGTAGGAGAGAGTTGCAAAAGAAATTTAAATACCTTTAAACTATTACAACATTAGATTCACATACATATCATAAAAAGATAAAATAGTGAAAAAAAAACATAGAATTTACATGGGAAAAACCCTTTCAGAAGAAAAATCTGCACTCAAAAACACAACTCAATTATATTATTCAGCAACAACAAACAAGTTACAATATAGCTTCAAAGCTATGCACTTGTAGGAGTCTTCACATTTCATCTCGATTTTTGAGCAATTCCAACAACATAATAGTACTTCAACAAAACAACAATCTACAACTCCAAAATACAAGTACTCAATTGATATATAGGAGCTTACAATGCATTAAGTAGACATTTCTAAAATTGAATTCCAAAAGCTAAAGATGCAACATAGAAAACGTCAAAACCACTACACATGCATAATGGTATGTTTTCAATTGTCAACACATGCAATATTGCAACTACCATTTTTCACTAACCCTGCACATGCAAAAGCTACATTGCCAAAATATAATAGAATCGACTATTGAGCCCTGAGAATGCACCAAGCATCCATATACCTCATGATGCATAACTGGAGTTGCATAATTGATGTTTATTGATTTATTTTTTTAATTAAATATACATGAATTAATATTGTGTCATTAAATAATTAAAAACTATTAGAATTAATTTAATTTATAGTATTCCTAAGTCAAACAATATTTTATGGCCTTGGGCGAAGATCCAAAGGTAACATTTTCAAGAATGTAGATATGTTATATGGAAATGTGGTCTTTGTCCGTTAGAAAATTAAAGAATGCTATAATGATTTATGATTTTAATTCCATATGAATAATTATGTACATTGAGTGTCTTTAAATATCAAAATGTTGCAACCTATCACATAAACTTATACAAAGTTTCTCCACAACAACAAACAAAATAATGTAGGATATCTAGAATTAAACTTTAAAAGTTTGAATTTTGAGACCTTCAATATTAACCTAGGGAAAGGAAATGCAAATCTCAAGGTAGGGAACAAATGTATGAAAGAATGTACTAATAATAGGGAAAATATGTCTTTTTTATTCAAAATAACGTATAATAATATAAAATAATTTTACTCTTTATATTTAACATTAAATCTTCAATTTTAAATTTTACATTATACTATATTTTATATTTTTACATTTTACATTAACCTTCTATATTTAACTCTACATTTTAAATTAAATTGAATATTTAATATTTTCATTAAATTATATATTTTAAATTTTAAATTGAATAAAAAAATATGTATAATAAATAATTTAAAATAAATATGTTAAATTATTTTTTAAATAAAAATTATATATTATAATATATTTATATAAATTATAAATTAGTGAAACAATATTAATTCATGTATATTTAATTAAAAAATCAATAAGCATCAATTATGCAACTGCAGTTATGCATCATGAGGTATATGGATGCTTGGTGCATTCTTGGGGCTCAATAGCTGCTTCCAAATATAACTACACCTCCAAAAATCTAACTTCCATGCAAACTCAACACGAAAATGGAAATACAACTCCACCTCGAATAACAACTTTCCACTTCTTACTCTTTCTTAAATTATTTTAAGAAATAAAATCCATAAATAATTAAATAGTTAAACATTGAAACACCGCCTGTTTCTCAACCAAATCTATGCCAGTTTTCTCTCCGTAAAACCTTTGTCACTGCATATAATCTGCTCCTTCAATACCCCAGACATTACAATGCTCATCTCAAGTCTGAATCAGCTATCCTATCCTAACCCCATTTAAGCTTTTCAATGATTAAGCTTTTAGGGGAAATGAAACTTAATAAGCCCATCAGAGATACATTTCTGGTTCTTTTTCTAACAGTGTTTATCTTGGTATGTTACTACTACGTAGGCAAGGGACCTTGGCCTCTTTTTGCAGAAACTGAAGCCACGTCTCCATCTGTAAGTCTTATCCTCATTACCACCTCTCTCATAATAATCTATGGTGTGACTAACGCTGTTTTCTAACTAAGAAGTTTTTTGGGTTTGTTATCAGATAGAAGTTGCAAGTGATGCAGACGAGCTGGAGATTGCTCTGGCCAAGGCTTCAATGCCAAACTGGACTGTGATCATCACGCCAGTGAATGGGGCATGGATGGAACCAAACAGTTTAGTAGATCTTTTTCTAGAAAGCTTTCGGATCGGGGAAGGAACACACGTCTTACTTAACCACCTCCTCTTTGTGGCCATGGATGCCAAAGCTTTCAACCGTTGCAAAGAAATTCATCCTCACTGCTACCAGCTCAGAACTGAAGGAGTTGATTTTTCTGAGGAGAAGTCGTACATGACAAAGGACTATATCAAGATGACGCAGACTAAAATTCTCTTCTTGAAGACTGTGGTGGAACGAGGATATAATTTCGTGTTTACTGTAAGTTTCGTCACATAGCCCACTTTCTTTCTTTTCTTCTGCAATCTGGTAGTTCCCTATAAACTGGGGGCGTCTGGTAAGTGATGCTGGTGCGACACTTCCTTCAGAGGGGGAGGGAAACTAGACCTCATGACCTCTTGCTTTAGTCAATTGAGTTAGGCCCCCCACCCACATAACTCACATTTTTTATATTTTCAAACTTTCCTAGCTCACAATGTTTAGTATGTTTCTTAGAGAAAATTACATGCACAGCTTTGTGGAATCTACTTTGTTGTACTTTATTTTTGTGTAGAAAGATCCAAAAATATCAAAACATTATTATTAGTAACCCTTCGCTCATAGATGGATTCAATCTAAGATCACAAATTATATCTGTTATTTTTTCTCTTGTTCCTCTTGTTAATTGGTATTCCCATACCTGGTCTTTAAATTGATTTGTAGAACCATGCAATTGCTCTTTTTACTACCTTGAAAAGCCATGTCTGTTATATAGGATTACAAAACCAATAAATGATTGGATGATTGTTTATTTAATAATTTTTTTTTTATACTATAGGGGTATCTCTGCAACCCAGCCCAGCAGTCACCTGGTCTTTAAATTGATTTTGTAGAACCATGCAATTGCTCTTTTTACTACCTTGAAAAGCCATGTCTGTTATGTAGGATTACAAAACCAATAAATGATTGGATGATTGTTTATTTAATAAAAAAAAATTGATACTATAGGGGTATCTCTGCAACCCAGCCCAGCAGCCCAGCAGCTCAGCAGCCCATACCTTGGGTACCTGAGGCGAGCTAGGGCGAGATTAGTCCCTTGCGGGTGAGATCCCCTGCCCGCAAGAAGTCTCACCTCTTAAACCCAGGAGTGGAGTCAAACCCGAGACCAATAGGGATCAAACTCACTGCCAAGCCAACTCTACTACCTTTGTGACATTAAAAATGAATGTTTAGTAATCTATGTAGTTATCTAAATAGTTTGATTTTTAAATATAAATGATTTTTTTAATTAAATACAAAAGATTAATTTAGAACATATTAATATGAAATATTTGAGTGTCATAGATAGATTACAAACTTTTATTTCAATGAATTTTATTTTCTACATCTAATTTATCATAACCCTTCAATATACAAAATCTATCAAAATTCTAAAATCATATAAAATTATAATATTAATCTTTGATGTGTGAGACAAGTACATTTTATAAGAAAAAAGTGAGATTAAATAAACCAAAATTGTTCCACAATACCATATTTTTAATACAATAATTATAATTATATAATACTAACATTGATATAATTCAAATATTTAAATTCTATTCAATAACAGAAATATTAAATAAAATGAACTAATCAACATGGAGTTCCACATTGCTTTTTATACTAGTATTTTAGATTTGAATGTTTGACTTTGTCATTAAATACAATGAAGTGGTATCCAAAATCTCTAATCCCCTGATTTATATTTCTTCCCACTTTTATCCTTCTCATCACATATTTTTCTTTGAGTATCAAGTTTCTCTTAAAAATCTTTTAAGTTTATACTTTTACAATCCATCTTTTTATGAAGATTTTACTAATTATTTATAAATATTAATTTACAGGATGCAGATATAATGTGGTTACGAAATCCATTCCAAAGGTTCTCAATGAGCGTAGATTTTCAAACATCTTGTGATTTCTACATCCATAATCCACATAATATCTCAAACTATCCAAATACAGGATTTTCATTCGTTAATGCTAATGAACGAACTGCTAAACTCTATGAACTTTGGCATGCCTATACTACCCTATATCCCAACACACATGATCAACATGTCTTTAACATGATGAAATATTCCATAAATTTTACTCGCATTGGCCTCAATATCTTATTCCATGATACAAGCTACTTTGGTGGATTTTGTGATCCAAAGGCAAAATTAGAAGAAGTTTACACTATACATGCCAATTGTTGTACAGGTTTAAGGAATAAGATAAGTAATTTGAGAGCTATTCTTGATGATTGGGTTTTATTCAAATCTTTCAACCCAAATTCTCCTATTGAATTAAGAGGACGAAGAAAGGTAGGTTGGAGAAAAATAATAAATTGTTGAAAATTTGTGAACATGTGAGAAACATTAATGATGTTTCCCTACTTAATAAAAGAAAAATATGACTATAATAAACACCTAAAGGTGTTACTAATTGGTTTATAGGTACAAAAATTTGGACTTCAATGGAAAACCATTATGTATTTTTTTCAGCTCACCATATGTTTATTTTTTTCTTTTTCTAGTTGTATAATATGAATCTTATGTTATGGTATCTTGAATATAAAATATGGAAGGGGATGTTTCATAAGAAAATGTTTCTACAAGTATGGGATAGTGTTATGAGATATGTTGAATTGAAAGAATCTAATTACACCGATAGGTGTTTACAATGAAAGTCATTTCCTTGAGAATCCATGTACATAAAAAAAAAAGTTGCATTTTCATGTGTCTCTTGGTAACCAATGGAAATCTATAGATATGTTGTCATTGTGCAGTTGATATTTTTTATTTTTAGAAATTTCTTTAATGATTGTTCCTGCTCCAAAATTAAGGACCAACAAATGAAAATATTTGTCTTCAATTTAGGAAAGTTTTCCAAGCAAAGCAAATAATTAATATCTCGATATATTTTTTTTTCTTCTAACATTTAAAAACAATATCAATTAGAATTCTAAAACTCTTGGGCAAAGTTGCAATCAATATTTTATCTGCTTATCAAGATTTTATTTATGCAAGCATTTTTCAAGATTTATGAATTTTGAAGCTTTAGGTAAATCATGCAAGGGATTTTGGTCTTTTTCTTTAAGGTATAACAAGCTTATGATTTAGTAGGTAAAAGCTACTATAGTGTTGTAGGCACTAAATTGGATTTCTCAACTGCTAATTATTTCAAAAATTTATTCTCAATAGTTCGAGTGATTCCTTAGGGATCCATAGCCTATAGAAATCAAGTGATCAATAGCATAATGAGATACCTAAGATTAAGTGATTATAGTTCATTGTTAGTGTGTTCTTGATTAATAAGATTGTTAATTGTCTTAAGAAGTCAACATCATCTTCAAGCTATATGGAATTCTTAATTTTGTTAGATTGCTTCATTTTAAGGTAAGAATTTAAGAAATTTCTTTGATAATTTGGGTTTTCTTCATTCACTTTTCTGCAAATTGGGTTCTCTAGAATGATTAAAACTTTATTTATTTGCAACATACACTAATTTGTGTCAAATTTATTCTCAGCTCAATGACAGTCATGAATATAGTCTTTCTACTTCAAATATGTCCAAATTTAGCCAGTATTTTATGTAAAAATGGAGTTTGAAGCAAAGCTTGGATATCTAATCAGACCATTGAACCAATCTGGAAACTTTTTCAGTCATGATCTACTCAAAATTTAAGGTTTCTATCCCATTTTTGGCTTTTGATATCCCACAACATATGACATGTGGAGAGACAGCTTTAACAAACCATCTCATTACAAAATCTGATAAATCTTTTATTCTTTGCACTATATTTTGTTGTATATATATGAGATATTACGTCAAACAATTCACATGCCGAGAGTTGTTGTAGTTGCACATTACATGCGACATTTTGTCAAATAGCTAATGTCTCAAAATCCTTTGTTTACAAGAGTTCAATGTTTTCGAAGAATACATGTGATAAAATTTTCTTTTAGCACACCAAGTTCATTATATATCATATAAAATTATATTTGAATTAGAATAGTTATATTGAAATTATAAAGTTATATTGGCATTCTATTAGTCAATAATTAAAAATATATTTTTAATATTTGTAAACATGATTTACATTCATTTTAATTATGCCAGAGGCGTATTACAATGTCATCCACCAAAAAGCAATGTGTAAGGAAAAACTCTTTAGCTAGAAATTGGTGTTCAAATGACATGCAAATCCATATCCACTCTTAAATCTTATCTTCTTATCTTTTGAAAAAAAAAATGTAGTCATTATTGTTAACTTCCTAAAATGAATTTAAAAAACAGTTTCCTTTTTACGAAAGCTGTGAGTTTTGTTCAAGATTCTGCTTTTTAAATTTTTTAAATATTTTCAATAAAACTTAAATATTATTTTAATATTATTTTTGGGAAGATAAATATGAAGAAAGCATAAAATAATTCATATAGACGTGTTGTAATAGTCGGTTCAATTGTATGACGAACATAGAAGAATCTACACATGCACCTTCCTCAACTTCTCGAGAGTAGGAAGAATCTCTTCATTGAATACATTATGTATCTCATTCAATTTGGTTTGCTTCTTTTTCAAGTGTTTTTAGAGTAGACTAACCTCCTTTTCATTGACAATAAAATATTCTTCTTGTCTTTGAATTCATTTTCTAAGTGGTTAATTTTAGTCTTCGGTTGTTTTGGTTCAATTTCAACACTTCCAACTATTTCCTTTGCATCTACAACTATTGTTGTCATCTTTGGAAGTGTCTTTCTAATTACAGAATGAAAAATTTTATTTTAACAAGTTCTTTATAGAACTTCTTGAACCTTTATAGATAATACTTTCAGGTGTCCACCACACCGATTCTCCTTTTTTCACTTACATTTCATATTGCTTCTTCCTTATCATCTATCTCCAGTTGCATTTTCTCCACGAAAGTCTTAAGTTAAAGAATCTTTGACTTCATTTGTTCATTTCTCAATCTGCCCATAAAGATTGGAATGATTGTAGGATATGCACAAAATGGAAAATGTATGGAAAATGTGGTAGCATAGACAAGGCAATGAGCTATTTGAAAGAATGCCTCAAAGAAATGTGGTCTCATGGTGATGTTCATCACCATGAGACCAAAGAAATGTGGTCTCATGGTGATGAACATCACCATGAGACCACATTTCTTTGAGGCATTTTTTTCAAACAGCTCAATACTTTTTCTATGCTTTTGCTTACTATTTGATTTGATAGATTTTTTTCATGCATCCATAGTTTTGTCGAAAGCACATGTTTTAGGATTTTAGCCACTACCTTGTCAATGCAGATGCAATGACAAGGTAGTGAGAATTGTAAGAAAAAAATCCTCAAAGAAATGGGATCTCCTGGTGATGTACACCACCAAGAGACCTCGTTTCTTTGAGGCATTTTTTCAAACAACTCACTACCTTGTCTATGCTACCGTATTGACAATGCAGTGAGCTTGTCAATGCAATAGCAATGACATGGTAGTGAATTGTTTGAAAAAATGCCTCAAAGAAATGGGGTCTCTTGGTGATGTACATCACTAGGAGACTCCATTTCTTTGAGGGATTTTTTCAAATAGCTCACTACCATTTCTATGCTACCGCATTGACAAGGTAGTGAGCTCTCTAGCTTGTCAATTCTCACTACCTTGTATATGCTACCGCATTGAACCAAAACATATTATCTACCCAATATTCATATGTAAACTTGGAACCAAAACATATGTAAACTTGAAATATATAAACGAAAGCTCTAACTATCAACTAATCTTGATGTGCATACTTAGAAATTTTAATACAAATTAATGTGCATACTTATAAATTAATAAGAACCAATGTGCATACTTACAAATTAATCCAACAAACCGTCTAGATCTACAAGCTACTTTTTATTGTGTCAAGTATTACCTCATGGTCAAACTCACGCACCTTCCACAAGGTCTTTTTCAAAGGTATATCCCCATATTTGATCAAATGAAGATTGGGTGCCATGACAAGGTTCGAGTAATGAAGAATCTTTCAATGTGTGCCAAAGTCCTGAAATATCCAAACATTAACACTCTTATGTGGGTACATTCTAATCCATGTTCCAGTAACAACCACCAAGCTTGTAGGGTATTCGATGTTTTCTCCATCTATAACTGGGGCCTCCAATTTCTTTTTGGCCTCAACATAATGACACAAGTAATCATTTTTTCCCTCTTAGTTTTCTTCATCTGCAATAACTACATAAATATTCCCTACATTGATATGTGCAACAAATTAAATAAAACTAGTCAACATTACAAAAACACTACAAAGTAAGATAACAATAGGAATTTCAAAAACTATGCAAGTATATATATTACCTGGTTGAGCTAGATCTAATATGTGGTCAAATTCAACCCATAATTCCATCTATGTCATTTCCAATATTGTCGAGGACTAATATGTGTGAAGTGGGCTAGTATAACTTAACCACCATTCATCAACCCACTCCTTTGACTCACACTCATTCCAGGCTTGAATTATACATGAAGAACAAAAGCATGCCATCTTCTACGTATGGATACTCCATGAACCTACATTTGAGCTAAGGAAAGAGTGTATCTCACTTGATCCTGTCAGTGTACAACAATCCTCATATGGTGCAATGTTAGTATCATCTATCAACCAAAAAAATTATGAACTGAATACTTTCCTTCATTACTTGGACCCATCGAAGCATCACACCACTCGATGATTGATTTTGCATGATCTTTCAACTTTGCATTGTCTTTATACTTTAACTCTTCTCATGCTAATGCTCTTTTGATACGTGTTTATGCATCATCATGCTCCCCTTTTCCATGTCTAACCTCACAAAAGTTCCACATATGCTAAACACCTATAATAACATGCATCCTGCTCAACCATTAGAACATCCACAAGTTCTTGAATTTTGATGCACAATTATCTGACCATATTATATGCTAACTATATTTTATGCCCCTCCTAGCCAAATCATTGTAGAACAACTAAAAGTAACCTTACACGAACTCTGTAGAATGTGTGTGATCATCACTAATGTAAAAGTGGTACTCCTGAGCAATACCTTCCTATTATCCTTTGTACTATCATTTGTATGAATGAATGTTGTGTACAAATATAGAAACCTATGTGGAGTTGTAATATTGTGATTGCACCTCATGTTGTGGCTACAAAGTGTAGTTCTCTACAAATTCGATGACTGAAACAATGCTACCAACTGGAAAGGTTTCCTTACATAACTTGAATTACAAGTCCAACCATCAGGCTCTATGGGTATGCCTTGCATACTCATACATTATACTGTCACAAAATGTATACATAAACCAATACACTAGAATCTTTTGAATAACTAAATCACACCTTTTTTCTTCTTTACCATCTTTTTTATTGTAGGCCACTATTTTATACTTGTCAAACTCTACTAATTCCTTTCCATCCCCATGTGTGCTTTCCATATGTTCACATATTGGCATATGTTGCAAGCCACCACAATGTTGACATGTGCCATGCAAGCATAATTTCTTGAAGAATATTTGACCTTCCTATCTTTCACATAAATTTTATTATAAGAAGTCTCTTGAAGATGTTGGTAGGTAATGTATGCAACAATCCTGCAAAACATTGTTAGTAGGAAAATCTAAACATATAGAACCATAAACAATATCAAAATGGTTAGAAAATTCAATATGTAATCCACAACAACAAGTAGTGCATGTTTGATTTATCTTGACATAAAAAGGTTTTATAATTTTTAAATATATTTGACAAATTTTAATTTGAGGATACTCCTCTAGAAATTTATGAAAAAATTGTGTTTGAGTCATATTGAAAAATGTTTTGGATGTGGCTCACGATTTTGACTAACGATTCTCGTTCTTACCACATCCCTTTGATTCAAAGATACTCATGTGTTATTCTTCTAAAAAATTTCAAGTAATGATCTCAATGCTTCAACAATTGGTTTATCTTTTCATGGTAGTCTCCCCGAGAATGCCCATAATTAAGTGAAATTGGTGTCCTCAACTCTTTTGCGCCTTTGAATGGCTCTTGATAAAGCTTTTATATTAATTCTCAATTCTTGACTCATCTTTCTAATGAGATGATATTTCCTCATTTGATTACTTACTATTGTTGATGTAATGACACGTCATGTGACATTACTATCTTTTGAGTGTGAGGTCTTACCCACACTCTCATATGCATCTATTAGATTCTTCACAATAGTTTTTTCACTTGAAGCATCTAATGTTCTTAACCCAAGAATCTTCATGATGGACCTATACTTTATACTTCACATCATTTCAACAAATAGTTGACATATTGCGGTCTCATTTAACTTTTCAAAGAACACTCTCCAAATCTTATGAGCATATCTTGTACAAGTGAATTTTGGAATCTTATCTTCCATTGGCTGCAAAATATTCTCATTAATATTCATCAAAAAAAATTGTTTTCTATGTAAAATTCTAGGTGGTGTTCTCAAAGGTAAATTCATCTCAACATTAGGAATTTCATCAATATTTAAATGAGATGAGGTAGATGGCACACCTTCAATCAAGGATAGAATAGATGGCGTACCTTGAGTTTGAGATGGGAATGATAGTGTACCTCCTTCCTCACATGTGAGTGATGATGTACTCTCAACTTGAGATGTAGTAGATGGTGTCCCTCCATCTTCACTTTCAGTAGAGGGTGTGTCTCCAACTACAATATTCAAATTTCTCATAGCATGAAGGTTTCATATTTGTTCCCTTTGTGCCACCAATTCTATATCTCTTGTTGATTGTTGAGGTTCCTCTTCAACAATTGGCATTTCTTTGACAATTGTTTCCAATTTCTTGTTCTCACATTGTTCCCTCATATATGATTTCTTTGTATTCTTAGC